>CM031086.1:23731733-24188048 GCA_018257905.1 Gillenia trifoliata
CATCCCACATTCTTCTTAAAGATAAAGCTAATTTTTAGTGGGGTCCGGAGAAAAAAATATATTTTAGTTCGTCTTTGGTTACAGTTAAATAGTACCTCCAAAACAAATGTATTTCAGTTCATTTTTTGTCACAGTCAAATGATATTTGAATCGTATTAACAGTCGAATACAATCGGATTTAATGATATTTGAATCGTATTAACAGTCGAATACAATGATATTTGAATATTGAATATTGTTTATATTCAATAACAATATGATTAGAACGAACTAGGAATGCTGAGGGAGGGTTTGGCTACAATGCTAATTAAATTCCTTAAACATTATGGTGAGGATCTTGAGGGGTTTGACACAATGCTAATCGAATCCCCTAACAATGTTTAGGGGCGAGTTAGATACAATGCCTTTTGAATTATTGCTCTCGACTTCAATATAACATTTTGATGTGATGATTTGTGCAATGCAAATAGGTAAGACTTAGGGCTAGTTTGGTATTGCTGTGCTTTGAAAAAAAGCTGCTGTGAGAATAAGCGGCTGTGAAATAAAGCCAGCAGAGTGTTTGGTAAACTTTTTTGTAAAAGTGCTTTTGGAAAAAAAAAGCAGTATGATAGTGTTTGGTAAACTTTTATGTAAAACAGCTGTGACTGTGTGAAATGACCAAAAAAGGTGTAATACTAAATGTGCTATTAATTTAATTTTCTTAACAAATAAAGATGAATTACTAAATATACTTTATTTGTAAAAGAAAAATATTTATAAACTTTATCTTAAATATTAATTAGTATAACAAACTACTTCAATTGAAATATTTTAGATAAACTACTCGAGAAAATATTACATAATCCATGTGAAATCTCTAAAATTATTGAGTTCATTGGAAATATTTCAAACACAACCCTCTGGCATCAACCGAACAACAGAAATCAAAATCATAAACCAATGACATTGCCAGGATTCAAATACAAAACTTCTACATCAAAATCATGAACTGGTGATGAGCTCAGACTTTTGCAGGCATTTTCCCGTCTTCTTGAAGCATGTACGCTCTCTTCATTTCCTCCAAGACATCATCGTTGGTGCTGTAATATCAAAACAACGTCATAATTCACTCATTTTTTCACCTTGTGACTGCCATCATAACCCTAGCTCCCTTACAGTCTGTGTCTTACCCCCTACACACACATATATTTCTCACTTTTCATAAAACCGTGTGGGTCATCAAATCCCATTTCTGCATGAAAAATCTACACTCAAACTAATTGTTATGTATATTTCCGGACTAATGATCATTTCGTCTAGTGACACTTTATTTTTATTGGAGATGGTCCCAAAATAAAAATTACAACTTAATGTATATTCAGATATCTTAAATTCAAATCTCATAAACAATACGTTGATGTTGAATAGAAACTAATTGGATTGCCTACGCCAAGAGTGCAACAAAAGATATCATTAAACATCAACAGTAACACAGAGACTCCAGCAGAACAACAAAGACGTCATAAAACAACAAAAGCACCAAGCACAATAACGCAATAAAAGCAACGAGCCCAAAGGGCAAAACTATAGTGGACAAAAGAATAACAAAGTCCACATCACTAGAATTAAGAATGATCTTTAATCACAATCCAAATACTTGTAAATACTAAGCCAAAATGAGTGTACTATCGTCACCACAACATGTAGCACCGTCATCAAACTTACTGCATCTAGTAAAGAAAAAAATTGTAGAACACAAAATAAATTTAAAAAATTTCAGTCTCAAGCGATCTAACTACGCATATACCTGCACCCCACCAATGAATAACTCTTGTATGCTCTTTGTCCTTACCATGTGGTTTTATTTAATACCCTCACAAGTCCTACTACACAACTTAAAAGCCATACTCATGAAACTGTACTCATATGTTTTCTGAAAGTGGGAATGGTAAATTAATCTTGAACATTGGAGGGCAATGCATAGTGAAAGAATTACAAGAAAAGTATATTAGGTGTTGACATGCATATATAAAATCCTGGTCAGATTTTCTATAGACAATCCAATTTCTATAGAACATTGGAGGGCAATGCATAGTGAAAGAATTACAAGAAAAGTATATGCATGTGCACACGCACACGAAGACAGACCGGAAGAAAAGCAGCAATGGCACAATGCCTTGGAAAACAAAACCTGCTACCAAAAGACAAAACACAAGTTTCTGCACACATGGATAGTTCATGCATGATTGCTTGACTATGGTGCTCATATGAAAACCCATCAATGCTTTATTTCATATAAAATTTTAAGTACTGAATATTGAATAAAGTAGGTCTTCTTTTAGGGTGCCATATATGAACCAAAGTACATTTTAAGACCTTTGGGACAGTTTATGAGAAACATCAATCCACTTTAAATGCATATATCACCAGCCTTACCATCACATTCATGCATCTTTCCTAACACAAAATCATATATCATATGGCATTCGTCTTACCTCTGACAAAATTCCAGGATTGGTGGCACCTCCAATATAGTTCAAGAGCAGAACCCTTCCAGGTGGTGCACGATTAGGAAAGAGTGATGAGCTGTATATAGTTCCTGCAAAACCCAAGAAAACCCATGGGAAAAATCAGCAAGAAATGGTGATCACTGATGTTAAGCATGAATTATAGGCATAGATAATGAATTCCTAAACCAAATCGAATCTACCTAAAGTTTTCAGCCCTTGGCTACGAGGATGCAATTGACCAAAGCCCTTCAGTTCACCATCTATCAAGCATTCAGTCCGAATTGCTTCTTTTGGATATGAAATAGAAACTGCTGCAACTGGTGGGTAATAAAATTTCGATAGTGCATCTGCAACAGCAGCCTGCAAAAAAGCATATCATTCAGATAATTCTAAGAAACCACATTCTGTTCTAGCTAAACCAAGACAAATTTATTTTTATTTGACAGTTTTCATAATTAGCATCCTTATGAGGTTGCAATGCCACTTTCCCACAACTCACAAGAGATGCAGATGCATTGGTGTAAAACAAACGAAATAACAACCCTAACTAACACCAGAGGCAGGAATAACATATAAAGCGAAACAATTACAACCCGAAAAGTTAAACCCAACAACAATTATGCAAAATTCAATGCAACCGTGAAGTTAAACAGCATCAAGCGAGCAGAAAACAGTGAGATGCAGAACAAACGAAGACCCAATTTCCAAAAAAAATAAGAAGAAAACAGAGAAATGGGCAGCTGGGGTTTTAGAGAAAGTTACAGACCCGAGAAACCCGAAGAGACCTAGGATGTAGAAACAAGAAAACTCCAGGGAGCAAATTCAAGATCCCAGATCATAAATCCTCAAACATTTCCAGAAAAAAAAAACGAAAAAACCCCAAAAACCCACATGCAATTTCATCCCACGATCCCAAATGAAATTTCAACAAAAACCCACAGATCCAATTAAAAATACTGATCAATAAACAAAACCCAGATCATCGATTCACTTCAATTAATCAAATAACATACAAAACGATACGGTTTCAAGAACTTCGAAGCCATAAACATTGAAACAGAAATAAAAGCTATAAATCTCGAGAGAGGGACGAAAGAGAAATGCTAACCTCAAGAAAATAGAGGAGCGAAAGAAGATGAACGTGGTTCTCTCTCGCCGCCGAGACTCAGGAGCGAGATAGAGGAGAGGAGAGAGTGAGGAGTTCGGACAATTTTGGATTATTTCAAAACCCACTGTTCACCCGTGTTTTTCACAGAGAAGCTGCAGCTGTTTTTTGAAAGCTTCTATTTGCAGCTTTCAGCTGCTCTTTGAAAATTTGGCTTTTTTTCACCTTACCTTAAAAAAAAAGCTGCTTTTGAAAAATTTACCAAACACTTAAAAGCATTCCAGCTTTTTTTCACCCTAGCTTTTTTTTTAAGCACCTCACTCCCAAACTGGGGCTTATTATGTTAGTTTTTATTATGATGATTTGTGCAATGCAAATAGGTAACTTTAATTTCTATCTGCACCCTCCCTCTGATAAAATATTTGAATTTGAATTTTATCTAAGTATACCACATTTGTTATTAAATTGCCCTTAAAAAACCACACCCCACACTCACCAACCAACAAAGATTTGTTATCTATTTACAATGACAATTGATTTCATTTCCAGCAAATGAATCAACCATTTTTTTATTTAAAAAAATATATATAGTTGGTGACCAATTTACAGCAATTTATCTTTCGGGGTCGAGAAGACTTGCAGAGACTTCATTAGCATTGTGTGATTCACCAGCATTAGGAATCAAACTCAAAACAAGTCGTGTGAGATACGAGTCTGGAATTCGTCCAAACCACTAGGTCACCCGTTAGAAAAAGAATTTGTTGCACTCACCCGGAATGGTTTTCATGTCCAAGTAACTTGGAATTCTTGATATAGTCTTTGATCGATTCCGAGATTAAATTCTTGCGTCTATGTGTATTATTTGGTCAAATGAAGCGTGACCTTTTATTTAGGATACGTGTAGATATTAGCGGGAAGGTAATCGACGCAACAAGTTTATATTTTTTTGAGAAACTCAAAATTATTTAACTTTGTAACTGAGTTATATAATTATGCAGGATGCACTGCCATCTTTCGACACGGACTCAAACTAACAAAAGACATACAATAAAAGACACTACGGGATAGGGGTAGAGAAAGAGGAAAAAAACAAAGATTTCACATATTCCTTTTTTATAGGAAAATCAATTTGATTTATTTCATACATTTCGCTCAATTATAAAATGTGTCAGATTTCATATTTAAAGAGCTAAGTACGAATAACTATCCAACCTTTAAAGGTGATTCCAAATTGATCTAAACCTTTTAAAATATTTAAAATAACTGCCTAACGTTTTGAAAAATAGACACTCGTTAGGTCACCAGCGTTAAGTGATGACGTTAATACCATTAATTGATGATGTCATTAATGGTAAGTGATAATGCGAACAAATACTGGAGCTAATTTTCACTAACACGTCATTTATAGAGTTTTGAATCCCTAAATAGACTCCTCTTATTTAAGTTAAACACTAACTTTATCTAGTTTAAAGGGATCGGTTTGAAAATTTAGAGCTTTATAGATAACGTGAGAGTGAAATTTCGCTTCAATATTTGTTTAGATCATCACTTAAAGCTTGGTACCTAACGGATGTTTAATTTTTAAAACTTTAGGTAGTTATTTAGAATATTTTAAAAGATTAAAACCAATTTAAAATTACTTTTAAAAATTAAGTAGTTATTTTTACTTAATCCTTTAATTTATTTCATACATTTCGCTCATTTATAAAATGGGTGAGATTCTACGTGAACAAACCTATAAAACTTGACGAATGATGGAAGGGAATAAAAAAAGAGAAAAATAATAAATTGGTCCACAGACACCTACAACCATTACTTTAATCAAAATACCCGAAGTATCCACAGATTAAAAACCTCCCAATAAATCCAAAATGAAAGTAGCTGAGCATTGAGGAGGAGGAGACTGGCAATGACTTATATAAAATGAATTTATTGTCATGTAATGTTTTGTAATTTAATAATATATTGTTAAGTGCAAGTTTTTTTCACATAATAATGTATTATAAAATTGAGACTCTACGTGACGATAAACACGTTTCATATAAATTGCTCTCATTGTTTAGAGGACGACGATACTGAGGAAAAACTTTGTTTGACTACTCTCAAATGACCATTTCAACTAGGCAAAACAGCCTCATCAAATCATACTAGGTTTTTTTGCCAAGGCATTTGCTATAGTTTTTTGGAGGGAGTTTTGCCTGTGGCACAACAAATTGGATTTGTTTTAACATTAGCGTAGACCTTGATGCTCTTAGAATAAAAGGACCATAAACCACTCCCCTATTGAAAGAGTACTTTTTAGGGAGTTTTTAGTTTAAATACCAAATTTAAAATAATTTTAAGTTAAAATACCATATTTTTAGTTTAGGTATTAGTTGAAAAGTCAAACTAATTTACTAGTTAAAATGACATTAATGTCCAACCCTACCATCACAAAGTCATAGCCATTAACGTAGTTTTTTGCTTATTTAGACTTCAATTCTAGAACATTTCGTTGGTCATACACTCTCTTTTTGTGGGGGTTGCCAGGAGTTTAGATTTGGATTGATGTGCTTTTTTTAAAAATTGTTTATAATGTCTTTGTGAGAATAAATAATTGTGAAATAAAAGAAAATTGTTCCTTGTTCACTATAAAATCTTCAAAAATTCGAAAACATAGCATAAATTATAAGTTATTGGTATAGTCATTGATTTCTGAGGAATTGAAAGTCGCGGACTTCGTTTGAAGAACTGACATCTCAGAGGAAGGTGGGAGAAGTTGGTAATGAGCATCATTCTATTATTAAAATATTTAAGGTATTATTTTCATTTTAACGGGTTTATTTGACTCTCTTTGTTCACCGTGTGTTTGGCTTCAGTTTGAAGCATCCTGCTTTTCATTTGCTTTTTACTTGATTTACGCGCTATAGAGTGACAGTGGATTTTATGAAAAAAAGGTTTTTGAAATCCTTCTCCTTTTGTATCTCAAATTCCAACTCAAACCCTTTTTCTCTTCTTCTTCATTGCCTTCACCAAAGCGCCCAAGGCACAAGGCACTTAACTCCTACCTTGAACTTCCCATGGCTTGCTCATTACCCGGCAAATCCATTCCCACATTGCTCAAACACTCTCCAAATCCTGGTTTCAGCATCCACCTGCTTCTCCACTCTTTAACTCTCCCTCATTGCTATTCCTCTGGCGACTTCCTCCTGACTGCGCCTTCTACTGACCTCAATGGCCACCTGTCTTCACAGCTCCATCAACACACTTAACTTCCTTCTCTACGCCTCATTCACCTTAAACTCAGTCAACCAGGTGCCCAAATCCAAGCTACTCCTAATGGGTTTCATTTTATATCATATCAATGCTCTGATTAATGTGTATCCGCTTATGGCTCTTTGGTGCTGCTCTCAATGTATTCATTGAATTGCCTTGAGAGGAATCTGTCACTTGGAATGTCGTGATAAACTGGTTTTGGCCAAATGGGGTGAGCTTAAATTGGCTAGTCTCTTTTTGAGTCAGATGCGGGCCCTCTGTTGTGTCTGCTGCTGTATTGATGCGTGCTGGCGTGACAGAATCGGCCAAGGGAAGTACATTTGCTTTGTTTAGGAGAATGGTTGTTGAAGATCTTATTGAACCTCTAGGGATTACACCTTATTCCGGCGATTTAGTTCTTATTGATCTCAAGATTTATCAATCACTTCATGCATATGGTGAGAAGAGAGGGTTTAATCGTCGAGCATCGTGTCGCCAAACTCCCTTTTGGACCACATGCAAGAAATGTGGGCACATAGAGTCACGTCAAGATTTTAAAAAAGATACCTTAAAGGAAGAATTTGGTGTCACATGGACGTCCATAATCTCCGGACCATAATGCCTGTGAATGGGGAAGAAGGCACAATAGAATTTTGCAAGTATGGAGAAGATTTGGTCTCAAAAAATAGAATCGGCGACATTCTTGGTATTCAATGCTGCGACCATGAAGTTAATTGATGAAGTGAACTACTGGAAGAGATGATTGGCAAATGTGAAATTACACTGGATATCAAACTTTCTGGTGTTTAATAGATATGGGAGGCAGAGAGGAAGATTGAAAATGAAAAGATAGCTTTGGAGATTCCTTGCAATATTGAATGTTGTGATTTGGAGGGGCGCTCTTGGTGTATGGCTTTCATGGTAATGTGGAGATGGGTGTGAGTTGTGAAAAAGATGAGATGGAAGAAGATATGGAGGACTATGTGTATGTCCAGCATCTTTAAGCGGTGTTGGAAGGTATAGTGATGCCTTTAAACTTCTACGAAATAGAGTTTAGTCTATTGGTGTTGAAGATGCACAACTAGGAATTAGAGGATAATATAAATGTAATTTTAAATACTTGCTTCGAATGCTTTCGAAAGTTTGAGGAAACAAGGCCGAATCAGGAACAGTGCATCAACCGCGGGTATATGATGAAATGCTTATAGAGCATAGTGGTTGAAAGATGATGTTATGAAATGGAGACAATTAAATTGTCCAACTTCTTTGGTTGAGAGCATTAAGATGGGATTGAAATATTGGATAGCAAGGAGAGTCAAATCTCTCGTGGGGAAAGCGTACGAAAAGAAGTTTCTTGCAAATCTATGCGATTTAGATAGAGGGGGTAATTCAATTTCTTCCGTTGAATTTATGTTGGGTAGTAGGGGTAGAACAAATTAAATTATGGATTTGCAATGAAAATGAAGCATGTGCCGTGTTCGAGCGTCGCGTAGATTGATGATGTATGAGAGATAAGTAATTAAACCACGCATCGCGACGATGACATTGTCTTTCAATATTTTATCTTTGCCTGAATAAAAGTATAAGCAAAAATGGAATTATTATATCCTCCTTTTGATCACACGCAACGCCAATTTTGTTGGATACGAGAATAATAAAATCACGGAGGAAATAAAAGCGACGTCTTTCCACATGATTAATCAGCGCATATATAGAAGCTACCGGTTATCAAATGTTAGCAGTTTCAAAGTGCATTGTGATGGTCCCCGAGGATCATTCAACTATCAAATATGCAAGTGAAACTTCAACACGACCTTTGTAAAATACAACAAGCAGGATCAACTAAATGTTTAGACAATAAATTAACTATCAATTTCACGCCAGTTGGTGCATCTGCGAGAAAAACCCACTCCTCACCATTTGTTGAATGACCTCAACTTGCACTTGATGTCGTTGGTTATTGATAAACCCTCGGATGATTATGTACGCCATGTGCAATCATGCGGAGAAACGACCTTTCTCTTCCATTTTCTCTAAGCAAGTTTCACGCTTCTTGTTGCAGTCTGTTACAAAATCCACTAATCATTTATAGTATATGTCACGACATTTAGAGTTGAATTCTTTGATGATAAATTGTGAAAGAGATCGTGCATATTCAACATAGCTTTGCACCAAACCTTCAATAAGAATGTTATAAGATACAATATCAAACTCCAACCTTTGCCTTCATCTCTTTAACAATTCCACTACCTTAGGAAATTGTTCATTTTGCTCGAACATCGATGCAAAGTATTATAGGTTTCAACATTTGGAAGTTGTACAATAACTTCCATTTTAGAAGAAGACAAATTATGCATCATGTTCACCACATCTTACCAAAACCCATTAATAAGAGTGTTATAAGTAAGCTGTGTTTGGATCCTCCCTCGAGACATTTCAAGAAAAAGTGTCAGGGCATCATCATCCTTTTATGCTTACAATATATGTATCAATATACTATAACTATAGCATCAACTGTGCTTGCTAATCATTAGTTCTAAAACCTTTTCCGCCCCTTCTCCATTTCTCCTTGCAAACAATAACCATCCATAAGAAGAGCGTACGTATTAAATGTGATAGGTTACGATACCTCTTTGAATCATCATTTTCGACCCGCTCCTTGCTTCCCTTTTTGACCAACCCCTCCCCTTACAAGAGATTATCTACCAAGATATTTGAAGGTGAACGTTTGGAAAAGATATTGTTGCTCACCATTTCATTCAACAATCCTAAATTTAGCTTCTTTCCACTTCCCTAATTTTAAACTCAAGTGAATCAAGAGGTATAGGTAATGAGTAAGGGCAATTCCTTATAAATCATTTAGGAAGGGTTCAGTGCGTCAACCACTGAGTATCCTTGCAAAAACTGTCAATGATCGGTACTTTATAAATAACAAGTCGGAAGCATGAGTCACTTTAACTTCCATCTTACGAAGCAATTGGATAACTGCAATGATGTTGCCTTTCATACAAAAGGCCCTTTGCTAGGGTGCAGTAACCGCATTAAAGCTTGCAATTATCAGTCTCAACATTTTTATTGAGAAAATTCGTGCTGCCTCGGTCACTCCTATCCTCACAAATAAAGCCGTTGATTAGGTGTTGAAGGTCGTGACATCTGGTTCAAAACCCAAATTTGAAGGGCTTTCCAAAGATTGACAAACCAAGCCCCATTTTGGTACCGTCGCTTAAAAGCAATTAATGATAATGCTTAGGTATAAACATCGGGACAGATTCCCGACATACTCATTTGGTTATACAAAGAGATGACTGCCGAGTATTTCAATTTCGCAACTTGACCCAAGATTTGAGTGAAAGCGACAACAGGAAGGCAGGACGCCTTTGAAGCACATTTCGTCAGACATTAAGCATCCTCGGGTTAGTGATTTTCACGAGCTGCCGTGGTTAGGTGTTTTCTCCAGATTTGGGTGGTTTGGAAGGGTGGAGAATGAAACAAATGAGTAATTGCTGACGGAAACAACAGAAGAAGATTTGGAGAAGACAAAGGCAGCATACCTGGGTCTGCTGCTGCCGCCATAACCAACCATCAAAGAAGAAGAAGCAGCAGCTGTTGTTGCCCGCATCATCTTCAGCATAACCAACCTTCAAGAAGAACAAATCAGCAAAGTCAGTGCGTTAATCCTCCTTTCTGCTTTCGTTGTGAGTAGGAAGCTTGAATATCATTAAGTAACCTGCCTACGATCTACTCGTTTTGTTCAAACAATTCAGATCTTTTGTTTTTATTCTGGTTTTAAAGTCGCAGTAATTTTTTTATTTTACTGTGTTTACATATAAGCCACATAGCTGAAAAACATGGCTCTTCCATATTAACCCCTTTTTCCTTTTCTTTTCGCCAGCTCATATTCGACTCTAAAATCTTATATATCTCTAATACGTTAAAATTTAAATTTAACTACTTAACTTTAACTCTTTTACATCAAAGTAACTATAAATGTATTATATCATCTCCATTGAATTATGATGAATAAAAATATTTACATGTAGCGAGATGGCAGTAAACGATGGAGTGGCCATCAATGTTTGAAATATAGATCATTCTCGTTGTCATTAATGTGGAGGGTCTTACGTTAAATCCTAGAAAGTCAAATACGGTATATAAAAAATATATTCCAACTTTTTCAGTGCATTTGGAGATTTCAAATATGGTAATTTCAAGTTATATCATTCTGATACGTAAATAATTAAGTTTAACTTTTAACTTTGTACTCGGGGAAATTTCTTCATGATCAGTACCATCATTAAGTACGTTTATTGGAGCGATTTCTGATTGAAAGTTATAGATCTAATGGTTGTAATAAGGCCAGTGAAGCGAAAGGATATGTCCAGGTAACCTTCTAGGCGGAGTAAAAGTGGTTGTGGCTTGCTTTGACTCTTTCACTCTCTCTGTCACTGACTTCCAACTTCACCAAATCTACTGCACTCCTCCAACCACTTCTACTAGAATCTCCTTCTACTCACCCTCCCAATCCCATTTGCTTTTGAGTGAGTCCAAACTCCAAACTCGCCATATCCATTATCTGTCCTAATCCATAGCAAATTTCATCATCCTTTACGAATTCTCTTCCTCAATTAGTTTTTTTTTTTTTTTTAAGTCCAAATCATAAACATTTTGAAACTTTCGAAAAATACCAACGGCAGCTATGGGTGACGGAAGACTAGTTGTGATGAAAATTGACGTGTCACAAGAGTTGGAGTTCTCGAGTTGCACTTGGCTGGCGGGAGTAGTTGGAGTCAAAGGAACGGGGTGTAGTCGGTTGGTGTCCCAAGGGAGGGAGAGTAGGGGTTTGATTCGAAGCAAGGGGAGGAGGATGACATAATTGAGTACGGAAGAATAAAAAGAATGGAGGAGAGCGAAATTTGGGTGAGCAATTTTGGTCAAAATCAAAATAGTTGCCTAATTTAATTTTGGATGTTTTCAAAGCCAATTCGATGTTGAAAAACATGTTTAGAATGTGAAATATGATGTTTTACAGGAATAGGTTTGGGAGGTAATCGGCCTCCATTGTCATTGAGGGTTTAGAAGCGAAGTGATAAGAAACTCAAGAAAGCTGTGCGTAATTTTCTAGATTTTTAGTCATAAATCCATCTTTTTTGTGACGATCTTCAAGAGCACGTTCAATCGTAAAGGTTGTTCTTATTTTTAGTGACTGTTTTGGGTATGAAAATTACACAATCTTCTAAAAGTCTGTTTGGTTCCATTGGAGGTCTTAATGTGATTAATTTTTTCCTAATAATTAAAAAATACCAAAGCATTAAATAATTCATAATAATTAATTTACGTGTGAAAAATGTGAAAAATAATATGCAAATGCTCATGATTGTATCCTTTATGCTTTGATGATGGTTTGTCATCATTTTTAGCTCTGAAGCCACATAAGTGAATAGTGTTTTTTTTTTTTTTGTAGTTCAAATTATTGAAAATTCATAGTAATTGATTTGCAAAGCGTGAAAAAGATATGCAAGCGCTCGTGATCAAATCATCTACGCTTTTTACGATGGTCACGGCATCTCGTTGGGTCACTAAAACCTTCAGCCTCTTGAATAGTGTATTTAAAGAGTTAAAAATTTTGAAAATTCATAATAATTAAAGTACAAAGAGTGAAAAATGTAAAAATAAAATATATACAATTGCTCGTATTATTAGAAGATCTACAACTTTCATGAAGGGGTCAACTTCAGGTCAACACCATAACCTTAGCTTCATATTTTAGCAGTCAATTGTAGTTTGCAGTTGCTCCATTTTCTCACCGGTTCTTTTTTGTTTAGATTTTTAAACATGATATTTTAGTGAATGCGCGGAGAAAGATGAAGCGATTCGGATTGTTGATATAAATGTTCCGATGTTCACGATTAGTTGAAATATGAGTTGATGTTATATAGTTTTAAAACTTCCATAAACTCAAGCTATATTTTCATAACGCATTTAATTTTGAACATGATATCAGCGATCCCAAACCGTTCATCTTTTACGCATCGCTAAGATCATATTTTCAAAAGAAATCTGAAAGAAAAAGAAATCTGGTGAGGAATAATAGGCGTGAAACTGTCGACGGTTAAAATATAAAGCTAAGGTTCATGTAGTGCCGAATTTACGGTTGACTATCCGCGAAGTTGCAGATCTCATCTTGACGTTTGTATATTTTTTAACATTTTCGCTCTTATACTCAGCCATTATGAATTTTCAAAATTTTAACTCTTTAAATACGCTATTCAGAGGATTGATGGGTTTTGGAAAATCTGTGATCAACAGCCATCATAAGCGTGGAAATGATTTGATGACGTTCTATAAGTAGCACCGTCGATTACTATGAGTCTCAATAATTGAACTACAAAAAAAAGAAGCATATTCTTGCGGTTTAACAAGTCAAATTCAAGCGATGATGTAATATGCGTCAAAGCGTAAAAGAAGGTGTCACGATCCTGTATTTGCATATTTTAAATTGTTGATGTGCTTTTTAATTATTTTGTAAGGAAAAAATAAAATTACATGAGGCATCATGTACTACGAGCTATATTTTCACTAATAAGTAAAAATTTGAAGGTGATATCAATGATCGGCTGTTCATCTATATGCATCGATAAAAGATCATGTTTTAAAATAAAATATGAAAAAAACAAAATCGGTGGGGTAATGGAGCATAAGCGTAAGCGACAATCAACGGTTAGAAAATATAAATCTGGGGTTCATGGATTATGGTGTCAAATTTAGGAGTTGACCCCTTCCAAAGTTGTAGAACTTGTTATTATGAGTGTTCCCATATTTTTTTACATTTTTCACACTTGTATATTAATTATTATGAATTTTAAATATTAAACTTACATTTTGAAGTCGAGTTTGGGGAACAAGATTAATTTTTAAAAAAACACCGAAATGAGATTTCAAAGCCTTAGGGGCGTGAACAGCGTCTCGATGGCTAATAATCAAATTATTTTTGCGATGTATAATGAATTTATTATGAATATTTTAATATAAATATATAAAATGAATAAAAAATAGGGAATTGATCGTGATTTTGAACTTTGTTCTTTCCACTGACTCATCTTATTTAGAATGAGAGATCCAATGTTTGACGTAGGAATCAAATTGATTCCACCAAACTTAATATGTATGGTGGATCGGTCATATTTTTAAATTAAAGCGACCATTGGCGAGACATGAAGTTGACACCCGATCACAAACGGCGGTGAACTTCTCAAGTGTTGCCAGTGTATATTCTTTGAGTTTATTGTTTTCTTTTAGATTTTCTTTTCGTTTGGATTAAGATTTTTTCCCTTTTTAAGCTATCCTTCTCTCCCTCTCTCTTTCTATCCTCCATCTTCCTGAGAAAGCAGAAAAAATTTGGGTTCTTCAAAAACTAATTTTTGGCAAAAAGACTCCGTGGCAGCACAACAACACCCAAACCTTTCTCATCCCTCCACTCACATAGAGCGTCCCTTTACTGCCTGACTACAACTCCTTTAAATCAAACCTAAAAAAAAAAAACCATTAATTCTTTGTAAAAACACAAGAACCACAGGGGTGGGACAAATTCTTTGCGCCCTCTCCTCTAATAACGAGAGGAAGTATAGAAGAAAAACTGGAAATAAAAGTGGAGATAGAAGCTTAGAAGAAGAAAGCTCACAAATATTTCTCTATCTCTCTATATTATTGGCAAAACTAAATACAATTGAGAGAGGGGTGGTATTTATAGTAACTTGCAACTCCACCAAGCTAATAATATGATGACCTGGCATTCTTACATAGTACATCTATCTAAATATACATATCTAATACTCTCAATCTAAAGCGAGATGTGATTTAAGATTGATAATGTTTATAAGGCCCGGACTATGAAGCGTTGGTGGCTTATTGACTACTTGTTCTTTAGTAAAAATATACTCCCACTTGCTAAATCTCCGCTTTGAACTCTTTTCTTGACAAAAGTAATCATCACTCATCTTTGTTTCCAATCACCTGGAATGTATTTGAATTAAGACTTAAGCGATGCAGGCCCGATTATCCGCGATAAATGATTGGAAGTTAAGGAAATTGATGCATGTCATTGAGAACAAATCCTAATCTAAGCAATATCAATTCTTGTGTGCCATAGCTATGTTGACTTGATGGGGCTTGGGAGGCCGGGAGGCTGACTGTAAGATTGCCATGATCTGGATTTTTCACCTAAATACACTACATATCCGGTGATAGATCTCCTGGTATTAAGGTCTGTTTGTGTCAAGAATCACTAAAGCCATGAACATTAATTAGGCTGACCAAGTATAAGTCAATCCACAATGAAGAAGTTATGAAGTTTCTTAAGATTCTTTTCACCAAATCATAATGAATACTCGGTAAAGATGATCATGTATTGACAAGCATGTTTACAACAATGCTATATCATGTCGCATAAATGCAGGGAATGCGTAAAAGCTCCACAATGCTCCTATACATGGTTGGATCGGACAAAAGTTCACCTTCGAGTAGTGAGAACTTGACTATGAGGTTGCAAGGTGTTGAACTAGACTTGCAGCTTATTCATACAGTAACTGTGAATCAAATCCTTTGTATACTTAGATTGATTAACAACAACAAAAAATATCTCCGTTGGACTTATGTTAGTTTTGGAGACCAGAAAATAAGTAAGATCACCATGTCATTAAGATCAAACACCTTTCCCAAGTATCAATCACCCAGTTGTACTAGACTACAATTAGACTGTCAAGATTATATCATCAACATATAATAAAGGATGACTATACTATCACCATCCTTTTTCACAAACAAACTAAAGTCGGACTTTGAGACTTTGGGAAACCAAGTGCAGGCAAATAAGTGGTAAATTTGTTCAAGCTCACTAAGCTCAATTTTTAAGCATCAAAGACTGCTAATTTGCATACATGAGTAGGAAACTCAGGATTTACAAACCTGAGGTTGCTTCATATAAACCTCTTCATGTAAATTCCCCATGAAGAAAGGCATTTAATGTCCAGCAGCCTTTCCATTTAAGCTGTTGCCAAAGCTAAAAACCAATATAGCCTTAGTATACCTAACAACGAGGGTAAATGTTTCATTATAATCCAAGCCCTTCTCTTGACTAAAATACTGAGCTACTAATCAAGCTTTAAAGCAGCAGGCTATAGACCATCAATTTCTTTTGGTCTTATACACCCATTTACTTCCTATAACATTTTTATGCGGAGGAGGAAGAGGGACTAAAGAATCCATTATGCACTTGAATTTGAAGGGCATCAAACTCTTCTTCGCATAGCTAGCTACCAACGAGGTATGTATGGGCTTAGCTTTAAGGTAGAAGGTTCTGCAATATCAAAAATATACGCAATGAGAAATTGAAGCCACCAGGAAAAATGCACTATCGGACAGTTTAAGGAGTGAAGCTCGAGAAAAATTGTTGTCGCCATGAGAATAATCCTTTCAGCAGTAGTTCTGTTTGAGTCTTGTTTGCGATCACCACAGGAAGTAGATGAGTGTACGAAAGATCGGATGAATAATGTTAGGATGTACCCCTACTTCTTTGATGTGATTCATGGACATACAGCTTTGAATGGGGAGTGGAAAGAGAAGCGGATATTTGTTATGCAAATGAGACCACTGTTGGTAAAGTGTTGAGATTCATGTACAAGAAGATGCCACGATAGGCTGAATCTGCCACCACTATTGGAATGTATATTTGAACTCTGTTGTTCTATGGATAAATCATGGGCTATGGGCATATTATCACCACCAAAAATAGAATCTAGCAATTGAACAATTATAGGTCTTGAACTCATTGCATTCTCTTGAGACTTTGAAGCATTAGAACTCGGAGTTGAGACCTAAATTATTAAAGAAAGCCCCTGTCATCATGAATTACATGCCTTGAGACTAATAATCTTCTGTAGAAGAAACATTGTAACAAATAACCCCTTTATAGCCAAAGAATAACCTAAGAACACACATGTCATGTTCTTGGTTGTAGTTTATTGCATTATAAGGCCTAGATATGGATAAACTAAAGAACCAAATATTTTGATATTTTAGGATGGAGTTTCTTTCCTATAACATAGGAAAAAGGAGAACTCATATGAAGATTTCTACGAGGCATTATATTGATAAGAAAAGTAAGCATGTGCACAAGCATGATACCAAAACTTTTTGAGAGGATTTGGGTGCGGATAACAAAGTAATGGCGAGTCTCTATTAGATGTCTATAACTCTTTTCGTCCATCCCATTTTTGTTGGGGTGTGTATGGACATGATACAATGCAATATACCTGATCATCCAGAACATTTCTTGAAAAATATTACTCATAAACTCACCACCACTACCATCAGTTGCAAAATTTTGTTTTAGCATCAAGTGATTGAATAAAAGCACAAATTTAACAAAAACACCAAAAACTTGATTTATTTATTAAGAAGATCCATAAAGCGTGAAGCCTCATCTACAAAGATCACATAATATCTAAATACGCTGTGGATACAGGCCCCGGGTGAGGAGTCCTAAACATCACTATATCTTATGAAATGGAATATCAATCCTATCTACTCTCTCTCACGGAAAAGCGATCTGCTCATCTTCCACTCTTACAAAATGTGAACAAATTTTGAGTATTTAGATAAAACAAATAAATATTTGCATCCTTTAGCATTGTTGACACATCATTGTGAGAGATGTCCAAGTACGTGATGCCAAATAGATGACAACGACAATAAGAGAGAAAGGCAAGGAAATGCACCTTTGTTAATGCGCAAGTAGGAAACGGTGTCACAGGGAATCCTAAACGATTCCATCTTCAGTGCTACTCTTTCCTTGAAGAAGAATCTCCCCCGTTGTCTTGTCTTGCATAAGGGTACACATCATCACAAATAAACCAATAGTTATTGTCTTTTGCTCAAGCGTGTAACTAACAATAAAGTATGGTATGAAGTGAACATGTAAATATTTCTTAGAAGAACATGAGAGGAGTTTTAATAATGAAGAAACCAATATGTTGCACTTGCAAACGCACCATTTCCAGCAATGATCTTCTCATTTCCTTCATAAGGCACTTTCTTGGTTAATAGAGTGACATCGAGGACTCATATGATGAGAGGCTCTGTGTCCCACAATCAAAATTACTTCGAGAACAACTTCGTTTGAATTACGAACTATCAAATCATGTAGAAGTTGAGCATTGAAGCTGGTTTCATATTACGAAAGGCAAGAAAAAGCGAGGAGAGTTGATGAAGTTTGATTGCCACTGAGAAACATATGGTCTTTGGAGATGAATATCGCTTGAGTGGGCATAATTTACGAGAAAGTGAAGTTGGTGGTGGAAGGTCCTTGTGATAAGCATAGTTTCCTCTGTGTCTGAGTTCGAGCACAATATGACCTCTTTTCCACAAATTTGCTCTTGTTGGCCATTTCATTTAAAGCGACAAATGTGTGATGTGACCTATTGAGAACCGTCTGACATTGGGAACATTATCATATCTAATAGAACATTTTACAGGACCATGATGGACCATTGGAATTATTGAAGCGAAGCTTATAACCGACATTGCCTTTTGAGTGCGATAGCTATTGTTCCCTAATATTGGCACTCCTTGACCATTAAAGCACCACCATAGATTGATTACCGAGATAGATTGGAAGAAGAAGTATGAGTGTTACCAATTTGAATTAAGATGTTAGAAAACACATGAGAGAATGAGGAAGCGAGGAGCTGGTGGCCAGAACAACATATCCAAAGAAGAAGCATTGGAAGTGCTGAAAATCATTAGGGCATGCGGAACTTAGTAAATTGAAGAAGATTCAGGTTGTTGGATGAGTTCATTTCCACCATTAACCTTACATAGCCGGAGACATATTATGCACCAAAAGACTTTAGTGCTATATTTTCAGCACCAAAGACTTTAGTCTTGCTTCCTTCAATGGTGGTATTTCCCCTAGCCAGATGTTGTCTTAATCATATCATACTCGTGAGTAAACCGATTCGCAGCCCAACAATATCATTATCTGAAGCTTTTTGTCAGCGACCAATAGTTGATCCACAGCTTTGAGCCGCAACAAATACTTGTCTATATTATCACCCCCTTTTTGAATGGTGTGTAACTCAGCTTTCAAATTATTAATATACATAGATACAGACATATCTTTCAGAATCTTGTAAACATTCCAGGCCTTATGAGAGGTTTTGCACCTTCCATATTCCCATAGCATCTCATCACTAAGTTACGCAATTAAAGAGGCTTAAGAAAGCCATATCATTCTTAATATATATATACATTACTAACCTCCTTAGTAACCGGATTCAAATTGCCCATATTTTGGGAGGACAAAGCTGAATCACGAGTGAAATGATCAAAGCAATCATATCCATAAGCCTGAGAGCTAGTAGAAAAGTTCGCCAGCAAAAGTTATCATCCATTAAACGATGTTGGCATGCCCAAAAGCCCTCTCAATCTTCACAAATGTGAGCCTGAAGGATTTCTTCAAACCAAATCCGCGAAACAAAGATGACTTCCGCGGATAGCGCAAAGATTAACGGATATGAAAAAAAGGCGAGCGATTTAATACTTCACAAATCAACAATCTTCAATAAGCGATGTCGCGAAACAAGCGGTAATGTTGTAATTCGCGAAGAACACGAGAGATAATGGCTTGACCTTCAATCAATTTCAACAAAATTCAGCGGAAAAGCGACAATTTTACTTGTCTTGGCATGAGCATATATTAAAAAGAAATCTTAGTCATGTTTAATTCGTAAAACTGCTCCCGAAGCAAAAGCTAAATTTCCAATTCCTAATCAAGAATAGGCCCTAGAAAAAAGGTAAGAAATGAATAATCTCTCAGAAAATTTACCATTGGAAAATCGATTGAAGACTCTAGAACCACACAACGTAAGCGAAATTGTCTTTGAAGTACCATAATAACGAGAGGAAGTATAGAGAAAAGTAGGAAATAACAATGAATGAAGCTTAGAGAGAGAAGAAACAAAATGTTTATATATCCTATATATTATTGTAAGCTATCTAATTGAGAGAAGAAATTGGTATTTATATTAATTGACTCCATAGGCCAATAATATGATGACTGACATTCTACATGATACATCTCTAAAGCCTTACCTTCTCTCAATAACATGCTCCACCCTCCTTATTTTTTCCCGAACCACCTCCAATTCTTTGCGATTAATGTTTGAGATATTTATCGCTACTGGAATTTGAGTATGATGGTGACATGAAAATGAGAAACGAGAGGAGGAGAGAGAGGCAGAGAAAGAGAGAAAATAGCTTAATATTCTTCTATTTTCCTGACAAAAACAGAACAGTGGACCCTTTAAAAACTTGCCTGCCATTTCTTAACTATTGCATTTAATTGAAAAAAGGCCGGACCATTAAATATAGTCAGACTATAGAGGAAACCACACTGCTTGCTCTGGTGTTTTTTTAGAAAAAGAGTTGAGTTAAATGTAACTTTTATATTCCTCAAAAGTGTCAGTCTCACTTTAACACTATGATTTTTATCCTAAGTCAGATATGACTTTCACCACAAACTCAAGGTTATATATGACTCTAACATTTGTGGTGCATGAGAGATTGATCAGTTGCAATCAAATGGGCTCAACAAACCACTTAACCGAACCGAAACTAAGTGAGTTCACAGAAATCCCATGTCAAACCTCTATCAGAACTATTCACGAAATCAAAACAGAGATTGATTAATCACCTCGTAATATTTCTAAAGAAGTTTCAAAGGCTCATTCTAGATATTATGGATGTATTTTCCTATAATCTAAACTCAGTTTCTTCCTGGGGGAGTTTCACAGAGCTTGCTGAAGGAGATGTACTTAAAGAATTATACGGAGAAATATCTTGGAAGCAGGTATATGATAAAAGAACAAGAAGTGGACTCTTGAGCATCCAAAATGGATGTTGCATGTGGATCCTGCATCTATGCTAATTACAAGTACAAAGCACTTTTCATACACTTTCCAGAATGGCTCCATGTTTCCTATGCACATTTACAATCTTCTTACATATTGTAGGCGGAGTTGTAAAAATTGAGATTGAGTGTCAAATCGATTGAAGATAGATGGGCTCTAGGCTTCTGAATTTTATAACTGGTGTAAATCAATTATTGTTTGAAGGATTGACTTAAGCGAGCTGCCACTATAAGTTAATTCATAACATGCGTCTCTTTAGTTGAAAATCTTCAATCATATACATTGTTTAGGTGGCTTTTTAACCTCTTAGAAGGAAACTACTTGATATTATAATGCAATCAATCCGTGAAGAGGTCCAAGGTTTTATCTTTCTGTTTTATAATTCGTCTTTGTGGGACATTTGTCATAGGGAGTTAGACAAAGTGTTCTTGAAACTTCACTTCCAGAGAGCCACAAAGAACGGTGGGAGCCGTGCCTACCAACCCTTTTTGTTCTCAGTAGAACATTTTGCAAAGGGCAAGAGGTGGGCCAATCATACCCAACCTCAAGCGACAATTTGTGCCAAAGGCGACTAACTGCCTTCAGACTTCTTTGATGTCATATTGTGTCGGCAAGCTATTTATTTTTGTCGAGCGAAGTACACGGCTGCAACAGCATGGGAAAAGAGTAGTAAACAGAAAAGCCAGCCGGTGGGACGACTCTTCTTTATCATTAGCGCCAGCGGCGAAGCCACGACTGTGGCGTGGCGCGATCTTTGGCAGCTGGATCTCTGACGGCTACTTAATACGGGCTGTTGGATTTCCAACGAGTAAAAAAAGAATTCTTACGTTGGCCACATTAGCTGTCTGAAGATGCGTTGGATCAATTTTTTTTTTAAATAAGGCGGCAAGGATTAATCCGAGTTTAAAAATCTTTTTTAATTTTATAAATGCCCCAATTCTCTTCTTCATTCCTCACTACAACAAGTATTTTTCCTACATCATTATTTTTGTTTTCTCTCTTTAGTCCTTGTTTTACAAAAAAAAATTTATGAGTGAGAAGGCAAATTAGACAAGTGTTTTATTTTGAACGAACAAACTTCCAAACAACACATTTACGAAGTTCAAAGTTAAACAAAGTCCACACTTAAACATACGTCAATAAAGTTCAACAAACTTACACATAACACACTTACAACAATAAAGTTATTAAACACACTTAAACACACCAAAAACATTAAAGAAAAAAAAAAAAACCACACTTACAAAAAATTAAATTTTTTTTTTTTCCTTGCCCTTGCTCAACGGGTGGAGTTGCACAAAGGCAAGCACTGTTTTCGAAGGGCAATCACTGCCCTTGCCCTTATCCTCCATGAACGGGTGGAAGTGCTCTTAAGTGCCCATTCGGTGGCTTTGCGTTCAGATCTGGTGACTTTGTCGCCTTGTACGCTCAAAGATGGTGGCTATGCAGCCTTGTGACCATATTTGGCGGCTCAACCGCTTTGTGCGTTCATATATGGTGACTTTGCCACCTTGTACGCTCAAAGATGGTGGCTCCGCCACCTTGTGTGACTTGATCTGGTGATTCGTGGAAACTTTGAATCCTAGTAGTGCGGTGAAGCTATTGACGACATTGGATAGAGTGTCCTTGTCCTCCACTTAGATGAGCTGACCAGCGGCTCCCTTCTCGGAGTAGCGTAGTTGTCGTGTTGTGGTCGCGCTTATGCAGGCTGTATGTTGTCTTCGCCATTGGGTGATCAATTATGTGGTCTCGTCTTCCAACCGATGACTTGATGCGGTCTCGCTCATCTGTGATGACTTTATGTGGCCTTGCTCGCTATCGATGACCGACAATGAGCTATGACTTTATGTAGCCTGCTCATTAGCTATGACTGGTACAGTCGCCGGGAACGATCTGTTGCATCTATCGTTATTTTGCGACAAATTTGTACTGGTTACGATTGTATGTTTGTGCTTGTGATAGCCGTATAGGAGTACTTTGATTTGTTTAATTGTGCAAATTCTCTCTAGATCAATTTGTTGGTCATTGAAGCTATGTACCCAATGAGCACCGCTGTACTTGTTTGTGTTGATGAATGAAATATCACTCAATAAAAAAAAAACAGTTGTCAACATATTGCAATAGATAGATATTTTATATTATTTTTCTTGTAGATTTTTAAAGGAGTAATGAATTGATGCTTGAATTTGGATCAACATATTGACTTTCTTTTTATGTGGATATCAAATTCAACCCAAAGAATGATAAGCCAACTCATATAAAGAACTGCTGAAACTCAGCTCTTTAGTAGTTATGAATTACAATAAAAGAATTCAATGACATGGAATTTTATTCATAATTTCTTGTTTTATTCAAAGTCTAAAAAACTCAGTTACATATTTTTCTGTTGTGAAAATATGAGAGCTGGATGATCACTTCCACTTCTTGAACTTGCCACCTCCAGCATGCTTGCCAAATTTGCCTATCTTAAACTTGCCTCCTCCACCGTGCTTCCCAAATTTGCCGTGGTGCTTTCCATGGTGCCGCACCCCATGTGCTGAATAATGACCCGCATGACCATGAGCCACATGGTGAGCTCTGTAAGCAGCCGCCGCACCCCAAGCCACCATCGCCGGCCATACGCCGTGGTGCCCTAAACGAAAAAAGAAACACCACGAACAACTTAATAAATACTTATTACATATATAATCCTCTCCAATAATTAACACAAATCTGTATAAACTTCATGTCAATTAAAATTTTATTTCTTTAGATGTTAATTGAACACATTACATCACACATAATGTGAAATTAAAATGTGATACAAATATGTTGTAAGACTAACATTGCTAATAATCAGATCCAAAATGATTAGTAAAGAATTCAATTCAACCAAGATTTCTGCGAGAATATACAGTCTACAATATGCAAATGTACCTCCTTGATGTGCAAATCAGTTTAACACATACAAAATTAGATACGCAACTCGTTAAAATTACAAAAATAAAAATTTCTATACATGTGTAAGTGGTCGACAATGAAAAGTGACTCGTTACATATAAGGAACCATTACCATATGAGGGTTGATGGGCAGCAGGAGGGTATCCAGTTGGTGGGTACCCTTGTGGTGGGTAGGCTTGAGGAGGAGGGTACCCTTGCGGAGGAGGGAAGGCCTGCTGAGGTGGATATGCACCGTGATGAGGTTGAGGCGGAGGAGGGTAGGCCGCCGGAGGTGGTGGAGGGTACTGTCCCTGAAGATAGGCCCCGCTGTGTCCATAAAACCCTTTGTCATGATGCTTATCCTTCCCACCACCCATGCTTGTTGCACTTGATCTTAGTTGAACGAATATTCTGAAAAAAAATTAATTAAATTAAGCAGAGAGAGAGAGCAATGACTGACGATGGAAGATGTAACACATGCTGCTGCCTTATATGGTGGCAGATATATAGTATGTAATATTCTGATCAATCCAATCGTAGTTTAAGGACACGGTGGCTGCCTTACAGCCGTTGATTCACCAATCAATTATATAATATCTGTGACGCGGCAGTTTCCACAAATACAAAACATTGCACGCGGCGGTTTAATTTTCTGTAACATTTGTGTTAATTAGACTTAGGACCTCTTCTTCCTACTAATTAAGACTTAAAAAAGAATTAATTATACCTGAGTTAGGCTAGTTGATCAAGAAATAATTTTGAAACGGGAGAAAAGGTAATACAATGACGCTTTTTATGTGTGTGGCCATCAGCATGAACAAGAACCATACCATTTACTTGTTCTGTCACATTAGGGAGGCATATGTGATTAGAATTTTAGGGTACTAATAACAATTTATTTTTCTTTTAGGGATCAAGATTTTATTTTTTAATTTGATAAATCCAGACCAAGTGTTTATTGATTGTAGGGGGCTTCTCCAAATAATCTGTAATGTTATCATTCTGGAATAAACTTGATCATAGTAGAATTAAATGAGCAAATTGAGGTCACATACAAAATGCAACACCTTTTTCATTTGAAGGACGAAGCTAATGAATCACGGATTCATGACATTATGAAGAAAGTTGAGGTTTTATCATAAAATCAATTGACAATATGAGTAGCCCAACTTACTTACAAACCCTTGCAAAGCTTCTCCTTTCACTGATGCGAGACTCTTTAACCTTTACATTTACACACATTACCTTTATACAAAGTGGTAAGGATATTTGTATTCAAAAGTTATCGATCTTTAGTCACTTAGTACTACGGTCTAGTGATATTCTTCTTTACTTGTAAGTGAGAGATCTTAGGTTTGAATATCGGGAATGACGAGTCTACAACCAATTTATTCCTCCGCCCCCTTAGTGTAAATATATTGTTGTATTAAAAAAAACTTATTGATCTGTAAGGTTACAACATTGAATGGAAAATGAGGGGCTGGGCTGGGGGGTTCCAGGTAGGTGATGCTCTCTTCACCGTCGGAATTAAGGGTTGTGGGTGTTTCAGTGCTCTTTAAACAAAAACTGATGAGTTAATCTCGCCTAATTCTTCATTTACTTGGAAAAAAATTGGAGCTCAAAGTAGTAAGGATACCCCGACTAAAACAGAAAAAATATTCATATACTTTCAGCTTCATTCTCAGTTTTGATGTCTTGCCCACCCCATTTTCGGACGCGACTTGTTGCTTGCTCCACCTGCAATTTGATTTCAATATGAATCATTAATAAATTTAGAACAGATGAAACAGAATTAATATAAGTAAATTCTATTTCTTATTTGTTATGTTTTTTCAAATCTCATATGTCAACAACAAAATACAGAAACCAAAGTTGAAGAGATTTGCAGTAAGCTATTGACTAATTACCTCTTTGTTCCAGTTGGTTTTGTAAAGTATAATTAGTAGAAGTATGGTTTGGAGAGCAGTTCCACATATCATGCCTCCCCAAAGTCCCTACAATATCAATCAAATAACTCGTCAAATACTTGGAAATTATACTATTTACAGTCATGGTGGGAGTTGCCGAATTAACTTAGGCATCATTGAAAGATAAATAATATATAAATTTACCACGACTCCCAAATTTGCAACATGGCAAAGAAGGTATCCAAGAGGAAGTCCAAAAATGTAGTAACAAGCCAAGTTTATATAAGCTACCATTGCCTGCCATCCACCTCCAATTGCAACACCTTCACAAAAGAGAAGGCATGAAGTCATAACATGCGCACACAACGCTTTAGAATATGCATATATAACACAGTGACTTGTCAAATTGATACCTGATATTACTGGTTGGACACTATTAAGCAACATAGTTATACCAAGAAGGTATGCTAGTTTAGAGACCGCTTGTTGCAGATCCTTGTCACTTGTATAAATTCCAGCAAAATCGTCTCTAGTTATTAAAATAAGAACCATGAAAAGAATCCCAATTAGGAGGGATTGAAATATTGTCACATAGACAGAGTATTTGGCTGCTCTAGGACGTCCTAACCCAAGCTCATTAGAGACACGAACACTGTAAAAGAAAAAATAAATTGTTATTATCACTTCAAAATAGTTTCGAAGAAGCGAGTGATAACAATAAGAGAACTATTAGTCCAATGTTTTACCTTATTGCGGCATTTATTCCAACGAACAACATTCCTTCCCATCCGTTGATGCTCATGCTAAGGAAACCCAAAGGATGAAAAAAAAAAAAATAGAGAATACTTTTAGAAATCAAAAGCTACATTATCATGTGCCACAAAAAGGAGAAAGACTTAATAACCAAATATGCGACTATGTCGATATCTTCTAAACTAATAACACAACGTCATTGTCAGGTGTTTTAGCTTTCCAACAATTCGTTATTAGCTTGTAATATGATTATAGTGACGTAACTGGTCTAGGAAAATCTTCTCCATAAAAAGGTAGAGGTTTAAGATCTAAATTACCAAATGGAAAGGGCGCCAACGGCTATAACTGCATTAGCAAGATGCCCTGTGAGAATGAGAATACTCATCATGTACCAAATTTCTAGGCAGAGCATGAGAGCAGAGGCAAGAGAAAGTCTTACAAATGCCCAAATATCCTTGAATGCCAGCCATGAAAATCCAGCCCAACCCTCCTTACACCAACCCATAATATACACAACTTGAGTGATTGCCATCCCCCATCTCGTGATGTTAAATGACACAGCTGCCCCCGTTGTGCCCCAATCCAACACATAGATGAAGAGCCCTAGCATTCCAATCTGTACGGTCAGACCCAAAACTGCAATCCATGCCAGCACCTTCACCTTCCTCTGAGCCTGGAGGAACTTCTGAGTTGGGAAAATTATGGAAAGTGAGAACAGATGGGGGATTATTTGGAGTGTGAATTTTCCGGCTAGGCTCGCTATGTCGTCTTCTTGGCCTAGCCACTTTAGAATCGGCGTGGCGAAGATGTATGTCGGCAAGATGAAGAGGGTGGTTACAAATAGGATTATACATGAGCGCTGCATGTAGATCCCAAGCATATGAACTTGTCCAGCACCAAATGCCTGTCCACACAGGGTCTCCAGAGCACTCCCCATTCCAAGCTGTGATTTGTGGTATTCAGTATATTGACAGTCTCATAACATAACATATATATATATATATATATATATATCATATACCAATAGAACGTTTAAATTGTACCAGAATATTTAATAACGTACATATGGTTTCCAGAGCACTCCCCATTCAAGCAATTTGCACCATATGTTTCAACCAAAACCTACCTGATTAGTACAAGAATTCTGATGGATAGTTTGACAACATCCTCACAAGATATACGTGCTTCTATACATGTTCCAAATGAGAGGAGTTAAGGGGAAGAATGTTAAGTACCATGACTCCAAAAGAGAAGGTGGAAATGACGGTGAGCGAAATGGAGACGGCGGAGAGCTCAATAGTTCCGAGATGACCAGCAAAGAGTACAATGACTGCGGTATTCCCATACAAACACATTATAGTGATCACTGCCGAACCGGCTATTTGCCACAGCTTTACCGTCTCTATCCAAAACATACGCCGCAACGCATCAAAGCTCCTCACCGGTGCATAGTCTTTGTTCCCGCCTTCATAAAGAGGAGTTTTATTGCTCAACTCAGCGGCGCCGGCAGCGTCTGTGTGGAGCAGCGGCTCCTCCATTTAGTTAGGTGTAGAATTTAAGTTTGAGAGTTTGGTACCAATGCCCTTAGTTCATAAATGTGGTTTACAGTATACCAATGCTTTTCTTTATTGTTCCTCTCTTCAGGGTGTTCAAAGTCACACAAATGCACATGCATGTGGGTCATGATCAAATTATTAAATTACATAATGGGACGGGAGAAATACTAATTTATTAATTAGTCTATTTGTGAGACTGAACCATATATATATGGAGTGCAGCGTGCAGTATATTAATTTATGGAATGTGATGCTTGGAGTCGGATACTAAAGTTCAATTCTAATTGGTTTATATAGTTGTGTCTGAAATAAATTAGGATTAGAGTTTTAATTAGTGAGCTATTCATTGTGCCTTAAGAAAGAGTGAAAGCCCGGTTATATTTCTATAGGCTAAGGGCTTTGCGTGCAATACAATTCTATGGGCTTTAGTATTCTGGTTATAGACTCACTAGGGTTTCTAGAATTTGTTAGTGGGTAAGATTCTAGGGACGTGATGTCTATATAAGTTTGAGATCCCTATGCATGCTACTAACACACCACGACCTAGAACTCCCCATCAATTCCTTGTATAATAAGGAGCAGCAGTGCATAGAAGTGCTTCAAACTATTCCGTCCTCGAGTTTGATCATCTATAAATTCATCATGTCCTCTTCTCTAGGTATGTAAAAACTTATGTGTTTTGATTGCATGAAATGATAAAGTTTTCAATATTAAAGAAAAGGAAAATTCTGAGCATGGAAAGATAAGATAATGAAAGCCATATGAAGTTGACGGGATATATTTAGGATGATCAATAGGAGTAGGTTAGATTTAGGGTTTGATTAATTTGGTCAAACTAATTATATGTTCTTTTAAATTAATCAAACCCTTGCTTGCTCTATTAGTATACGATAGTTGTTTTTTTAGGTTTTTATAAAAAAGATATATAACCTATCAAGTTGTTAAATGACACGCCCCGACCCGGATAGCCACGTGGACGCCGGATCTCGAGGCGTGCTGACCGACCACTCCGTAGGAGTGACGAAGTCATAGTAAGATTAATTAAGAATTTAGAAATAATAAGCAAAATCTAATCAGAGTTTAAAGAAAATACGGAAGTGTAATGTGGGTAGAACCCATTATTACATAGTGTCAGAGCTAGGTGCAGTAAAGGAAAATATTCCCATCCAAAAGAATGGATGATTAACAGAACAGTAGAGTTAAATTAAACATACACTGCAGAAAAGAAATAAGCTACCAGCAGCTGCCACCACCGAATCGTCGCCAACTAAAGTCTAAGTCCTGGAGGGGCGAAAAACAAGGGTGAGTGGGCCAATATCGCTTTTCTAACTAAAACGTTTCCAAAACTTTAGGTATAACCCCTCACTGTAAAACCCGTAGATTTACCAAAATATTTACTAATAAAATAAGTAATGAGCATAAGTAACGGGCCAACGCCCACAAGGATACGGGTATAAAGCATTTATCACAGTGAAAATCAACATACTTATCACATGGAAATATGCACACAAGTCATATAGATAGTAGCTACATGACATGCTGGGTGTTTAATATATTACGCTCTAGCACTACATGCACGTGAAGCTGGCACAAAATGTGCGTCACAACGAGTCTAGTCGCCGAGGCGACATAGACAGGCTGGCACCTACAATGGATCCAAGGTGAGCGTGTCGGTGCGTGTGAACATACACGTGAAGCTGGTCCTGGCCCGGACAGTGCTAACACCGTGCATAATGTGAAATAAGTAATATAGTTAAAATCATGTGTATGCATGCCAAGTTTCATCATAAAACTCAAATCATAACTCAATCAATAAATAAGGGTTTATCACAAAATAATCTAATTTCATAAAATAGGCATGCCACACACATATTTCAAAACCCATAAAACATATTATAATAATATAAAAAGGGTAAGTACTAGGCCCACTCACTGATACGTAGTCGGATCGTAGCCCCCGTAGCGTGCCTGAGCTCGTTGCTCCTCCGGATAGGTCTCACCTATATGAGAGTTTACTAAACTAATCATTTAACAAGTCTAATTCAATTAAAGTAATGAAAAAGACTTGAAATCGCCTTTGTTTGCTCGAAACGGGACTAGAATTGGTCGGAAAATGGGTTCACGCGCCGCCACGCGCCGCCACAAGGCGGCACGCGCCGTCACGCGCCGTCACGCGCCCACACGCGCGCTCACGCGCCAGCACGCGCGCTCACGCGCTCGCACGGGTGCCCAGCGCCCCCCCGCGCGCCCACGCGCGACTGTGCAGTCGCCGTTAAAGTTAACGGCGTGCCGTTAACTTTAACGGAATATTCCGTTTAGTTAACGAAATATTCTCTAACGGCGTTACGGAATATTCCGTCGCCGTTAGGGAATATTCCTTGACGGCGTCAAAGATGAAGGAATATACCTTCTGGAATATTCCCCGGTTCGGACCGGGTTGGACCGGGGTTCGCTGACGTCACGAACCGGCTCGGTGACGTCACACCGCTGCAATCTCCGGCCGCCGGGCGCCGCCGCCGTCCGCCGCTCGCCGGCGCCGGAATCTGGAAATCTCTGCCGGAATTTCTGGAAAATTGTAACTTTGTCAATCCTTCACCAAATTTCACGAAATTTATACCAATTTGAAGCTGGCGTTACAAGGAATTCATTTTTACCTAGGATGGGGCCAAAATATGGCCGGAGACGGCCAGAAATGGCTTGGAAGTTCTCGGCCAAGGCTTGAACTCGACGAACTCGACTCGATCCTCACATGCAGGACCTGGGCTTGAGTTTCAGAGGTCCAAGGAGGTCGATGGTGACAAAATGAGGTCGATCAGAGGTCTGGGTGGCCGTGGTTGGCCACTGGAGATTCGCTGGAGAAAATGGCCGAGTCTTGGTTCTTCGCCGTTCGGTATTTTCTGGGTTCCAAATTGGTCCAGCGACGACGAGGATGATGATGGTGGTGCTTGGAAGTCGGTTTGGAGTTCGAGAGGAGGGCCTCGAATTGAAGACAGAGGACGTGGGTGTCCAGATAAATTTCTGGGTTTTTTTGCAACTCGGTCTTTACTGGGTTTGAGGGTAGTGTAACTCACTCGAGGATGAAGGTGAGGACTCGAGTCGAGGTTTGCTCACGGGAAAGGCAGAGTATGGTGAGGGTGGAGATTTGGGTGTCTAGAGCAAATCTCAAAGCTTTTGGTTGATCTGCAATTGCATGCAGGTTTGAGTGGGGGACTCGGGGAGTGAGATGGCAGAGTGGTGAGGATGGCTGAAGTGTGAAGCAATGCACACTGATGGTGCTGGATTTAAAGCCAAAATCAGTCACAGAAAGGAATCTCCAATTTGAAATTGCCCAATGCATGTCAAATGCATGCAGAGAAAAGGGCTGAGTTTTCTGAATTGAAAGAAAAGAGAATGCAGGCCTCATGCCTTGCAGAAACCATGAGCAGACCACGGTTTCAAAATACAGCTCAAGAAAAAAAATTACCGTTTTACCCCTACTCGTAACTTGTCCAAAACAAGTCCGATTCGAGTGTCGTTCGCGTCAACGGATTCGTAATTTAATGTACACACCAAAAGTACACCAAGATTTCTGAAAATACCTCGATAGAAGGGACGTAATCCCGAATGATACATTATGCCTCTAAGGGCATTTTGGTCATTTTACACCGTCGGGGAATAAAATACAATAAACTTAGGGACGGGATGTAACATTAAACATATTCGAAATTCTGAATTATTGTTTTGGAAGAACATGAGGAAAAAAATAGTTTCGAAATTTTTCAAAAAATCCTAAGGTTTAAAATTTCCATCCCTTGTCCCATATTTCTACCTACCATCCATGAAAATTTTAAAAACAATACTCTCTTTCCCACTAGCTGTTCATACTAAAATACCCCTAAGACCCTCTACAATGAGTCGAAAAATTGAGTTCGACTCAGAGACAGAAGCTTAAAGGTAACGGAGAAGTCAAATCTTTGGTTCAAACAAGTTGGTAAAGAAAAGCACCTGTAATGGTGGGAGAGGAAGGGCCAAAGATTGATTTATAAAATTAGGCACACATATTATATATAGGCATGAATCACATTTGCAATAATATATGATCTAAAATTAGCTAGTATAAATAAAGAACTTTGGTCATCAATCAATCACATATTCAAGCCAAGCAACCACATATTCCCTCTAAGACCAACTCTAGTGGTTGGCCAATGGTCAAAACAGATTTAGGCCTTTGGCCAGAAATTGTGTTTTTTCTTTAATGGTGTGGCTAAAATTTCAGGTAAAAAATTGTTAAATATTGTTTTAGCCTAATTTTTTTTGAAAAATAATGTTTGTTTAGATTAATTTAGCTTAAATTTATGAATATTTTAACTTAAAAATATTCAAATTATGAGAAAGTATGAAAATCACTCAATAGACACATATTATGGGTATTTATAGAGTTTTGGAGTAAAATTTGAGTTAAATATATTTTTGTAATTATTGTAGTTGTTGAGTTTTAATTTGAACCGTTTTTACCGTTAGATTTGATATCATTTGATCACAACCATTGAATTATTAGTAAAACTAATGAAAAAGAAAAAAAAAGGTTTGAAATATGACCGTTGGATCAACCAACGGTCCTTTGATCTGAGCCACACATTCCAACTAGTTGTTGGAAGTGGGCGACAATTCAGCCAGAAGGGGGCCCCGCTAGTCCCAGAACGAGGAATGTGCATCCCGTTTTGCGCTCCTGGCTGGCTGTGTGAGGTGTCTTCGCAGATGCCCAAGCGCATATGTGGGTCCCCCATGTTTTGGCCGGGCCAATCCTTTGGCCAATATGTTGCCTTTTTCTTTTTCTTTTTGCACGGGCCTAAATATTGGCCACCATTAAAAACCCAAATACTAAGACCTAAGGCCTAAATTTATTGGCCATTGACTACTATTGGAGTTGGTCTAATGGAGCAAAGCAAAAGCCGGAGAGTGATACTCTTCCCCCTGCCTTGTCCAGCATCATATATAAACCCAATTCTAAAATTGGCCAACATTCTACACTCCAAAGGCTTCTCCATAACCATTATCCACACCAACTTCAACTCTCGCACTTTTTCAAGTCTGGTTATCTATGTTTGGAGAGATTCTGCTGTGTCACCATTTGAAGATATTCTATTTTTGTGATAAAATCTTTTGCCACTTTCCTTGCTTCAAAAAACTCGAGATGAAGCTCTCTGCCAATCCCCTTGGTGGCCTTGTCCACATTTATCTGTGCTTCTTCACTGCTTTCAGCAACATTGAGGCAGAGCTTCCATTGCTCAGAGCAAGCAGAAGACTTCGTGCAAATTCCCATAACTTGGTTTGCTAGGTTTGGATCAAAATTTAAACTTACTTATTGGGAGTACGAGTAGTAGCTCAACTTATTTATAAGCTCATGCAAGGTCCCTTCTTCTGTCAATGTGTGATTTGTTCTCAACACGCTCTCTCATGTGTAGTGAATTTTCAAGCCAAACACGTGCACAATGATAAGCAAACCATGCTGCCAAATAACACTTCAAATATTCTCTTATCCAAACGGTTACAACTGAAAGCTTCATCAAAGTTTGAATCATTCAAAGATCTTGTGCAGCCTTAGAGTTTCAAGTTTGAATTTTGAACTCTTGTATTTTTTGTTATCATTTGTATTTACTAGAGTTTGATTCTATCTCAAACTCGTTCTTATAAACCCTATATAAACATGAATATATAGAAGGCTAAACTAACTAGCCAAATTACCCTAAACCTTAAATTCTATCTGACAACATAAATCAGTTGACGTGGAGCACGTGTGGCTGTTGGGTACTTATAAGCTCATGTAAGGTTACTCCTCCCATCAATATGATACTCATTCCCAACAGAATCGGAGACCACATGCTTTTCCAATGAGCTGAGGGAGCAATTGTTCTTACTGCTTCCTTTAGTTAAAGAAATGAAATAATTTTCTGTTGGATTTCAAATGGTAAGCTGGTGATCAAATCAAGCTTTTCCTTCTCCATGCGTTTCTGATCTTTTTGCCGAAAAAATCTTAGGTAGTATGTACTATTCAATGGTCCGACCATGGAATGGTCCCAAATTAATTTGCGGTGGGCCCCAAATGAATCTTAAACCATTCAACAGTACGTAGCATTCAATGGTACGTACTAGGGGTGGGGGTGGTGCGGATTGGTTCAGTTTTAGGTCCAAACCACGAACCAAACCACACGCTTCGATTTGCCTAAATTCCAAACCACAACCAAACCACGATGGCTTAAAACCAATGTAATCGGTTCATCAATGTTGAGGTTTGGTTTGGTTTGGTTTGGTTTGCAGTTTAACAAACATTTATTACCAAAAGAAAAATTCAAAGCTATGTTGAAGTAAATATTAGAAAAAAATTGTAAACCAATCAATTTATAAAAAAATTATCATCAAACTATCAACGTCATAGCTTAAATTTACAATCAAAACCGCATACTAAACCCTCAACTTCAAAATACTTAATCTTATATCACAACTAAAAGTCTCAAACTTCTAATCCCATAACTTCAAGATGTTTAGTAACAGATATGAGTGAGTGTTCTTTATATACTATTATATATATTATGTAATATTTTATATATTTTATAAGCTGTTTGGTTTGGTTAACTCACGGTTTGTAAAAATTAAAACCGCATATTAAACCAATTCTTTCGGTTTGATTTGGTTTTATGAACCGAATGGACAAAAAAATAAAAAAATTCAAACCAAATCAACCCAAACGGTTTGGTTTGGTTGGTTTTTTGAGTTGCCGGTTTGTCTATCCACCCCTATTACGTACCATTGAAGTTTGTCCTTGCTAAAACTGTCACAGCCCGTTCAAAAATTTAATTTATTTTATTCCTGGAAGTGGGAAATGACGTTTTTGCCCTTGGGTTGACTTTTCGGTTGACTTTTGTGTCGTAATTCGTACGACGCATCCACTTGTATTTTCTTGACATGCTCGTCGATACGAACGCGTAGACGCGAGCCGTATGTCGTTCGGACTCCGAACGAATATTTTACGGGCGTTGGTTTTCGGCGTTTCCCGTAATTCAAATTTGGGCAATTATGTCTTGTTTGGGCTGGGGCCCATTTGGCAGCAGGCCTGTGGCCAATCCCAGATTTCCTGGGATTTGTCTGGTTGGGTTTTTGGCTCCTTGTGCCGAGCCCTCCTCCCTTCTTCTTCCTCTTGTTCTGCAAACTTCAAACTGTGGCCATTCTTGGCCAATTTTGGGCATCATCAATCCTCACCAAATCAAACCCAAGCTTGTTCAACCTCACCACTTCGAGGCCACACCCAGCTGACCAAAACCAAGAAATCCAGAATTCTCTCTGGACACCCCGAGCCCTTCCCGACGAGCTTTCTCGTCGATTTCGAGCCCAAAACTCATCAAACTCAATCACCACCGTGTTCCTGGATGTCCATTGTACCTTGCTCGAGCCTTGGATGGTGGTGGTTGGCCGAGAATCGAGGAGACCGTGATCGGCTTTTTGCACCGTGACTTCTCCCTCAATTTCAGGCCACTTCTGGCCAGTTTTTGGTCCCCAAAATGGTACAATCTTGTTCCCCTCATCTCTAGCTTCATTTTGGTACTTGAATCGTCCAATTTGGACTTAAAACGAAGAAGTTATGAAGCTTTGAAAAATCCCCAGGAATCCGGCCGCTTTTTCCAGATTCCGGCGACGGCGACGGCGACGGCGGCGCTGGCGGCGGCCGGAATTCTGGCAGGGATGACCGGCGCTGACGTCATCGGACCGGGTTGGACCGGCCTTGCTGACGTCAGCAGACCGGTTCAGACCGTACTTGCTGACGTCAACATTGACCGAACCGGCTTGAGTCGAGCCGCGTTGACGGCTTGAGCCGAGCCGTGTTGACCGGCTTGAGCCGAGCCGAGTTGACCGGCTCACCGGCTCAGTTGACCAGCTCGCGCGTGAGCCGCGCGTGGAGCTGCGCGTGGAGCCATAGGCTCCGATCTTCAAGCCGCGTGTGAGGGCGCGTGGAAGGTCCAAATTGAGTTCTGTTTTCACGGGTCGACTCGTGACGACGTGTACTACCTCGGGGTAGTATGCATTTTAATTTTTGAGGTGTTTTGGACCTCCAAATTACTAAAGCAAGGGATAGGTGTAATTAATTCGTTAATTCGTTACCTTTTTGAGTTAATCATTGTACCGGTGATTTCTCATATAGGTGGGGCCTATCCAGAGGACTACCGGGGCTACCCAGGGCGGGGTACTTCGACCCGGCTACCTACAGGTGAGTGAGTGGGTCTTTGTTTGATAAATGTATATATATACGTATGGTTTTTCAACGCTTTCTTTAACTGTTAGCGTAGTTGCATATCATATACGTTTGTTGGAGGTAGAACATTCGTATTATATTGCCATGCACGTTTTCATACTGTTGCTCATCAGTAGATGTATACACCCCAGGTATTAGTACTCAGTCTTGTGGTCAGGACTAGCCTTGACGTTTGGAGTAGTCACTATCAGTACCGTTACGCAGCCTTGGATCCATTGTAGGTACTAGCCTGTTCTAGGTTGCATTAGGCAACTCGAGCTTGTGTGACTGCACTTTGTGCACCAGCGCTTAGCGCTAGACTCGCGTCATTGTAGTACTTAGCGTATTACTTGTATACCTAGCTTGTTCCTTGTGGGATTTAGCCCCTTGGGCATGTGTGTTTACATATGGGTGAGCAAATGTCAGTAAAGTATTAGCGGGGAGTACCCGCATGTTTTCACGACAGTATTTTGAGGTTCATGCCTACGGGTATGACGTATTTTCTCAAATTATACTTGTTTTCAAACGAGGGGTTACTAAACTTTTGAAAACAACGGTTTTATCAAACTTTTCTTTTTGACCCACTCACCGTTTTATGTTTTGCGCCCCTCCAGGTTAGTTGGCTGGGAGCTTGCGACGTCGATGGCGCGGTGGTATGACAATGTAGGATTTCCTCTACGGTTGTATTAAATTTGTTTTCCGCACTCTGATCTTATTCAATTAAATATTCATTATTCTTTATTTCATCCTTCAACTTTCTTTTTGGCTTTCGTCACGCTAACGCGTGTCGGCCAGCACTTCCGACACCTGGCTCGTCCGGGATCGGGATGTGTCAAAAACCCAACTGTTAAGAAATATTTAGACCAACAAAAAGCATCAACGGAATATACAATTAAATAGAAAAACTCTACTTTTAAACCAAAAGTTACAACTACTAATCCATGTAGTGGCTAATCCATTCACTAATCCAAAATCACCAAAACCCAATTGGAGCACATAATATATCCAAATTCAAAATCAACTAATCTGTCTTAAAGGTTTAATGTTTAATAATCACAGTCAGCACCCCATCCTCCAAACCTTGCCTTCGCCTGCTCCACCTATCGTTGGCTTGGCACCATGTGTGTAAAGTGTAAACAATATATTGATATTGTCGATATTGTCCAACAAATATCGAGGCCTAGTATAATTTATCACTAACATTATTGATACTGAAACTAACCTAATCACATATTATTAGGTGTGCAATTTTGTCGCAAAATGGCTCAATGATATTAGTAGTGAACATTTTACGTATAAACTGTATACTATTTTGTTATCTCTCCAATATGATACTATATTCTCCAACAAATTCTCTATTGTGTATGTAAGTAAGAGTAATTAGCTTTGATTCAAATTTGTCATTTAGTATTGGGAAGAATTTGAGTCAGGTTGTGGACATATACAGGAGTCGAATCTAGCTAAGACCTCTTATGAATGAAGAGATATTATTAGACCGTAATTAACGCTAAGTAGTTTTTTATGGACTATTTAAAAGAAAAAGGAAAACAAAAAGGCAATTTGTAAAACAACCTTACCTCTACGTCTAAGTCTGATTATAGCTTTGATTGTGTCTCTCATCTTGGAGAAGGACTTGTATGGTACATGTTCATCATCACGTGGCGTCTCGTGCTAATAATATAAAAATATGTGTTAGTTTTTTTACACATGTTCTTCTGTTATTAGCACGGGACGCCACCGTGGCGGTGAACCGGTGTCATACAAAGTGCTCTCTCCATCTTAATCAGTTGGGCACATTGGCAACTACTCTGGCATTCTATATTTGAAAGTTTTCTTCTTCTCTCTCATCTCGGTCACTTTATCGAATCTGGCTAGAATGCTTACAAGCATTCCATGCTTAAAGTATTGTAGCATATCCCCACTTTATCATACAGACAACTTCTCCATCAGCCAGTTATTGTTAGAACTCAAATTTTGTATTTATTTCATTATTCTTCTCTTTTATTATTAGCAGTATTTTTCTTTCTTTGTTTTGTAATCTTGATACGTTGAAGTATAATTCGTTCGGCACAATTGGTTTTGAAATGTTCATCTCAGATTGCAAATTTTATTGGATAACAAGTTGAATGTTTAAATTTTGATTTGATAGCAAATAGTACAAGCTTTCAAAGCAACAATGTGCTAATATTTTGGTTCAATTAGAAGAAGACGGTGCAAGTATGATGACTATTTATGCATGTATATCGATTGGATGGGAAAGTGCTCAACTATTGGTTGACTAACATCACGGAGCTTAAAACAAAATGTTTTACAAATACTAGCGTAACTAATTATAAAATACAAAGTCTTTCAAGAAACAAGACATCAAGCTAGGTGAAGTATTCTGATAATGTGAGCCTCGGTTAAACTTAAAAAAAAAAAACACTTAGAACAAAACTTCGAGATAACGAAAAAAAAAAGTGCCACACATGAATAGTAAGTTTAGGCATTAGATAAGTTCTTTCTTGTTCTTTAATACTGGGGTTTAACTTCAGTGGTACGTACCATTGAATGGTACGTACTGTTGAATGGTTTAAGATTCATTTGGGACCTGCTGCAAATTAATCTGGACCATTCAATGGCCGTACTATTCAATGGTACGTACCACTGAAGAATTTTCCTTAATATTGTCGTTAATAATTTTTCTTTTGTCAGGCTGCGTCATTTCTTAAAGCCATCTCTATCCAAAGGTTATAAGCGACATTTACCTTTAAAATTAACAAAATCAGCCTTCAATCAAAGAGCTAAAAGAAATCGAGCTCAGTTTGGCCTTAGGACAAGTTACACATACCCAACCCGCCTACCTTGGCTTACTTTTTCCGCGGGTCCCACCATGTGCTATAGTGCAGCAGCTCCACATGCACCTGATGTGAGGAAGGACTCTGATATTAAGGACTGGCTACAGTGCTCGCAAGCATTGGATGCTCACACCGATCTCACCCTCCTTCCCCCCCTCTCTCCTCCCTCCTCCCTCCTTTTAATGGTGAGATCGGTGTGAGCATTCAATGCTTGCGAGCACTGTAGCCTACTCCCTGAGATTAGAGTCGTTGAGATCCAACCGCTGCTGCTGCGGAACTAGGCCAGGCTGCCAGGCGCTGACATCAGCCATTACTTAAAAAAAAAAATTATAGAACAAAGAAAAAAAAATCTAAAAAGGGGAAAATATTGGGTCAAACTTCAATGGTACGTACTGTTGAATGGTTTAATATTCATTTAGAGCTCAGCGCAAATTAATCTGGGCCATTCAATGGCCGTACCATTGAAAGGTACGTACCACTGAAGATTTTTTCGAAAATATTGGAAAAACAAAATCTGTAACGTCTAGCTTTTTAATGGCTAGCTTTTAATTTTATTTTTAAACTTTGCCACACTCATTCAAGTATTTCCTTCAAACTTCTCCTATTTTATACTTATATTTCTCCCCCTTACTCATTTTATTATCCACATTGTTGAAAAATAGCCAATTTGAAGCAAGGAAATTGGACAAGAGAGGAAGATGAAGCCCTTTTCAAGACTTTCATAAAGTGCACCGAAGATGGTAGTGTATGTAGTGTTGTACCATAGTTTCTCGGGTTTGGTTTTGGTGGTCCGGACTATTTAATGGTCCGGCTTTTTAACGCTCTAGATTTGTCACTCACCCACTCACACTCCCATCTTCGCATCACGGTCGTCGAAAAATCAGGACCATTAAAGATTTTTTCGAGTTTCTCTCAATATACTTCAAAGTAATAAAATATGGACGAGAATAAAATATAGCCATCCATAGTTGGAGATGGAAAAATTTAGCCGTACAATATTCTTTAAAATATTAATTTTTGGAGGGCTAAAACATAGCCAAGGGCTACGTTTGGCCCTCCATGACTGGAAATGGCCGAAGATCTCCATTTGGTTGTGATAGCAGTTCTCTAAACCTTATTATATTGACTCTGCATTTGCAAGTGTAAGAGCATCTCCAACAGTTTCTCTAAATGTGACTTTTCAAATACAAGTTTGTTGACCCACATGACAGTTTGAAAACTAAAATAAAATTTGTTGATTTACAATTTCGCTCCAATGAACTCTGCAAATCTTATTATTATTTTTTTATTACTTTGACTTTTTTTAGTATTATATTTTTGAGAAAAAGTTGACAAAGACACATTATTATAATAAAAAGAATGTTTGAAAAGTGAGATAAAGAGTCTCTAAATTTAGAGAGTGTAAGACATTTTCTAAATTTAAAGACTAATTTGATAATTTTATTAGAGTACAAAAAGTTCTACGTAACACTTTAAATTTAATTTTGTGAATTCTCTTAAAAATGTTGTAAATTGGTAAGCGACCGTGAAAGGATTTTGAGATCCAACAAAAGACAAAGGTGTCGGTAGACTTTATTTATTTATTTTTTAAGAAATTGGTAGACCTTAATTAAAGTCGAATAGTTACTTCCTCACATGAAAATATTCTCGTCTATGTAAGCAATGTGGGATGCAAATTTGTCATTGTTGTGTTAGAAAAAACTTGAGTCAGACTACTTGACCAACTACGATAACAAACATATAAATTCGACGGTAACAGTTATATAATTGAAATATTAAATTAATGTATCGATAATATAAGCGATATATTAATAAGCGATAATTATAACATATAAATTCTGAAATTTACAGTTATACAATCAAAATAACAAATACATGATAATATAAGCGACATATTAATAGTCGATAACTTAAGAATATTAGAGTATCTCCAAAAATGTCTTTAAAATTTTGTTAACTTAGTAGTAAGTAGTGCCTCAAAACTGTTTTGATGCTATTTTAACTTAACATTTCTAATAACAATTTTTATTTGTTACATACTTTTTATACTATGAATATTTAATGAATATACGTGTTTGGATTAGCTAGAACATGCAACCTGCGATTCCTTATCTTACGATTCTTATCTGCGAGTCTTAAAAGTCGTAAGCACGTCGGTTAAGAAAAAATCAACATCAGGTGACTCATCAAGTCAGAAAAGGTTCTTAGGAGTTTCCGTGAATAAATTTGAGACGGCTACTCTATAAAAATCTGTATTCAGTTCGGTTTTTTATTTTTTATTTTTCAGGATATATACCAAATTCATATGCTATGCAAATACAGAAACATTCTCGACTAAAAAATGGAGCAAAGCAAAGGCAGGAGACTGATCCTTTGCCCACTGCCATTCCAAGGGCATATAAACCCTATGCTGGAACTGGCCAACATTCTGCATTCCAAAGGCTTCTCCATAGCCATCATCCACACCAGCTTCAACTCCCTCAATCCTTCAACCCTAAACCCACACTTCACCTACCATTCAATCCCTGTTCACTTGACACAAACCGAGGCCTCCATGAAGGATCTCACCGTTCTTCTTTCTATTCTAAATACTAAATGTGTCGAGCCTTTCAGAGAATGCTTAGCCGGGTTGTTATCGGATGACGTTAATTCGGAGAACCCCGTCGCTTGCTTGATCTCCGACCCTCTCTTCGACTTCACTCGATCAGTTGCGGAGAGCTTTAAGCTGCCGAGGATCATTTTAAGGACCGGGGGTGCCGCTTCCTTCGCTGTTTATGCTGCATTTCCTTTCCACTTCTCAAGGAAAAGGGTTACCTACCAATACCAGGTACAATCTCAAGCCAACAAAAGCCTATCATCAAATGTGTTTTTATCTGATCATTGTTACTAATCCAGGTAATATTAGTAGAATGATAACACCATATCGAGACTAATGGCTCTTCTTTCTATAAGTAGCATTTTTGTTTTTTGCTCGTAAGAGATTATGCAATACGTGCTTTTATTATAAACATGTCAAAATTTTGGAAAAATCTTGGGTGGTACGTACCATTCAATGGTACGACCATTAAATGGTCCAGATTAATTTGCAGTGGATCCCAAATAAATCTTAAACTATTCAACAGTACGTACCATTCGTAACATTGAAGTTATTTTGTTAAAAACTCAAATGTTTATTGGAAGGAACACTTCAAAGTGATTCTTCTTCTTCTTTAGAAATCACTCTATAGATCCAAAAATGTTATTGGTTACTAGAAAACACTTTTAACTCTTCTAGAAGCGATCCCAAATTGGCACTTACACAACTTATGTAAATTTTAGGTTAGGCTAGTTAGTCAGGTTAGCATGTTTATCTCTTACTCTCCCTCTTCATAAATTAGCATTTTAGAATATGCAGTATCTTGTTAAAAGACAAAATATATATATACTTTCTAGAAAACTTATTTTTGGCTTTCTATTTTGACAATAATTAGATTCTCGACTAGAAGAGCCTGACGGAGCTTTCACCTATCAAAGTTAAAGACCTACCCATGATGGCCAATTGCGACCCTGAGGATTTCTATCAACTGATAACCAACATGGCAAATGAACCCAAGGCTTCTTATGGACTCATTTTCAATACTTTTGAAGATCTTGAAGGACATGCACTTGCCACAATTCGCCAAGAATATTACCCCAATATTCCAATTTTCTCACTAGGTCCGTTTCACAAGTGTGGCCCTACAACCTCCTCTTCTTCAAGTAGTTTATTGTCACAAGACCAAAGTTGCATTTCATGGCTAAACACTCAAGCGCCAAAATCTGTTGCTTATGTTAGCTTTGGGAGCGTTGCCAAGATGGATCAAGCTCAATTTTTGGAGATTGCTTGGGGCTTGGCCAACAGTGGCCAACCCTTTTTGTGGGTGGTTCGACCTGGATTAGTTCAAGAGTTAGATTGGCTTGAAACGTTGCCTAACGGGTTTTTAGAAGCGTTGAACGAAAATGCCCATGTCGTGAAATGGGCTCCACAAAAAGAAGTGTTGGCCCACCCAGCAGTTGGAGCCTTTTGGACTCACTGGTTGGAATTGTACATTGGAGAGCATTTGTGAAGGGGTCCCTATGATTTGTACGCCATGTTTCAGTGATCAAATGGTGAATGCAAGATATGTGAGCGATGTTTGGAAGGTAGGGTTGCAGTTGGAGCATGGGATTGAGAGAGGTGAGGTTGAAAGAACAATTAGAAGACTAATGGTTGAGGAAGAAGGGGAAGAGATCAAAGACAGAGCCTTAAAGTTGATGGAGGAGGCAAATCTTTGCGTCAAAGAAGGTGGCTCTTCATACCAATCTTTGGATGACTTGGTTCAACATATTTTATCAATATAAATAGTTTGTTTCTAAAAGAGAAAATTGTACCAATGATCCTTGAATTATCACTGAATTGTAACTTTGGTTTATAAACTTTAACTTCATTAAATTTGGTTCTTAAATTAATGAAATGTTAAGTATTGATCGTTTCGTGCTAACTCTGTAAATTATCCAGTTAGTGTGGAGTATATGGCCTCCATATTTGTTCATGTGGATGCCACGTGGTTTAAAAAAAATCAAAATAAATAAGAATACAAACATAAAAAGAAAAATACTTGCTACAAAAAGGAAAAGTTCAATTTTCTCTCTCCCCCTTCCCACATCTTCCCGACCCCTTCTCCACACCTCCAACCACCCCCACCGTAGCACCCTTCAGACCAAGATGAACTCCCCAAAGTTCAGCATTCTAAATTTGGCGTAGTTTTATAACTTGCAGCTAAACTAGAGGCTAGGGGCCAAACTAGAGGCTAGGGACTAGGGGCTCTTGGCTTAATCTCTAATTTTATTTTGTGACTAATCCCTCATTGCATTGCAATTTGTGTATGTCAGTTTTGGTAGGGTGATGTTAAGGATTGGACTGAATGTTGTGAGCTACGAGTTGGGGACAGGCTAGGGAGTGGGGATTGGAGGTTAGGTCTTGGCTGGGGAGTGGGTCAGAACTGCAAGGGTAGGTTTCGAAGGGAGGTTGCAGGTTGGGGGAAACGAGCTACAGAAGAAGACGATAGAGAGAAGGTGTAGAATTTTATATTTTATTCTTTAAAAAAAAACCCTTTTGGTTTTAATTCAAGTGGCATATATTCAGTCACATAATAGTAGTCCCCATAAGTTTGCCACGTCTGCAAACCAACATAATAGTTTACGGAGTTAGCACAAAATGACCAATGTTCCATATTTAATAAAATTCAGGGACTAAACTAATGAATTGCTACAATTCAGTGATAGTTTAAGAACCACTGCTACAATTTTCTCATTTTAGTCCACCTCGTCGTAAATAAATTATTTTATTTACATATATGCCATCGTCCTCATTAAAAGTCCAAAGACCACATTAAAAAAAAATTAAAAAGAAAATTAATTTTTTTCCAACCTCCCAATCACCTCCCATGCCCCTTATTGTAACATTTCGACGTGCTCTTCCGTAAATACAAAAACAAAATATCATTATCATTGTTCCATATTATTCATGTATCAACATATGAATACATCCTTAATAATCTAGCAACATGAATAAAATCCATGAAAAAATCTCCAAAATCTAAAATCTTCAAATCAAAATAAAAATCAAACAAATTCAACAAGTATGTATAATTAGTTCTTCACATATATGTCAACTATTTCTAAAATTTCGTATCAAAACCACATATGCAAATGATTGTGAACTATCATTGGGGTGAATTAGTTTTGTTTTGGGTCTAATTGCATATCAAATAACAAAAATCAAATAATTCAACAAGTAAACTTATCAAAACCACAAATCCAAATGATTGTGTATTAGCATTGGAGTGGATTTTGGTTTTGTTTTGGGTCTAGTTTCCAAAACTCAAGTAAATTCAACAAATACACATAACTATTATTTATTAATATATATATATATATATATATATATGCCGTACTATTTATTAATATGTATCGGATCAAGCTCTAGAAATAGTGTCACATTTTTAGAAATAAGGTCACGCTAGAAATAATGACATTGACTCAAGCTCTAGAAATAGTGTCCCAATTTCTAGAAATAGTGTCCTGAATTTCTAAATAATGTCACTATTTCTACAAATCTGGCGACACTATTTCTGAACCGTGTCACTATTTGGTACAAACGGTGACCACTATTTTGAAAATTGTGACACTGCTTTCTAGAAAACAATGGCCCTATTTAGAGAAATCCAAGACACTGCTTTCTAGAAATGGTGACACTGTTTCTAGAAATAAAGGTCACCTGTTTCTAGAAAGTGTTACCATTTCTCGAAATAATGTCACCGTTTTTAGAAATAAGTGTCATCATATCTAGATATAGTGTCATTTTTCCTCGAAATAGTGTCACCAAGTATAGAAATAGTGTCATCGCATTCAAAATTGCGTCACTGCTTCTAGAAATAGTTACCGTGACTCTAACAGTTTCACCTTTTCTAAATATTACTATTATTTTGAAAATAATCTCTTTATATGAAATATTTGTTGATTGATTAATTAATGCCACTTTTAATCACATTGAAGTCATTGCTTATAAATTAATAATTTTTTTAGAAATAGTCTCAGAATGAATAAATAATCTTAGGGGTGCGTATGCAATTAATTTCCCCTTGATTTTTTGTTCAAGCCTTGTTCGAGATATTTCTCTATCTATTTTTTAATTAGTGCGCTAATGCTATAAATAAAAACTATCCAATGCTTATCGGGAATGGGCGGTGTAACCCAAATGGGTAGGAGTGAATCGCTCACCTCCTTATGACCTGAGCCTTTCTTCGAGGGAAGGCATGCGTAGGCCATTTTTTGATTTTTGCCTTCAACATACAGTAGGTATCACACACGTAAATCTAATGTGGTGTGGACTACACAAGAGGGCTAATTTGTATTTATTTATTTATCTTTGTCCTTTTCATTAAAACAAAGTTATGGGCGCGTTTTAAGTGAAGATTTAAAGTTTTTATTGCCCTTTTCATTAGTTTTCCTTTAAAAAAACCCTTTTGATTTTAATTCAAGTGGCATATATTCAGTCACATAATAGTAGTCCCCATGTTTGCTACGTCCGCAAAACCAACATAATAGTTTACTGAGTTAAGACAAAATGACCAATGTTCCATATTTAATAAAATTCAGTGGACTAAACTAATGAATTGCTACAATTCAAAGATAGTTTAAGAACTAATACACAATTTTCTCATGCTTCTAAAACTCGCCGTTAGTCATTCAACAAAATAAAAATATACGACTATGTGTATGTGTATACATAAATCGGGGCTTTTAGGAAGATTTTCACCCACACTTTTAAAAGCGTATATATCGTAGATTATTGATATTGTTGATATTTCAACATTATAATTGTTGATATGCGTATATCAAGCCTAGCTTGTTACATCCCGCTCCGGAATAATATTATTTTATTCCTAAGTGTGCGAAATGACGATTTTGCCTTGGCTGACCTTTCGGGTTGACTTTGCGTCGTAACTCGCACGACGCATTCACTTGTATTTTCTTGACGTGCCTGGGTCGATTACGAACGCAGAGACGCGAAAGCCGTACGTCGTTCTGACTCCCAATCCAATATTTTACGCGCTTCCGACGTTTCCCGTATTTCCCCGCCTTTTGGATTGTTCGAACGGACCTGCGGCTTGCAGGCCGCAGCCTTATCCTGCATTTCTGGATGTTCGGCCCAACTGTGACTCTCCTTTCTTCTTGGTCTCGTAACAAGGGAGAGAAAGCTCAATTTATGTCAAGGCGCTCAGCCATTTCTCTCACTTGGTGCTATCCTGGTCATGGAGGTCACTGCTCATTCGCAGGAGGCATTTCAACCTAAAACCCAGGACCTGTCGCCACCAGTGGCTTCTCTGACGGAATGTCTCGGCATTAGTGCACCCAGGTCGAGACATTTTAACCTAAACTATCAATTACACAATGGATTTCAACTTAATTCACAACCTGGCTTTGTAGTGAAGGAGATCTCAGATCGACGAGTTTGTGTTTTAGTTGAAATTTGGTTAAATTCACACCTCCCAAAGATTTACTCAAATATAAATTCAATTCACGCTTGAAAAGTGTGATTTTGAAAATTTGAATGCCCACTGGATTTAAAACAGGAAATGGTGAAGCTTAAAATTCAATTCAGCCAAATTTCAGATTTCACCTATTATCGCACTGCGTATGCCACAGTTCAATCCTCGGTGTGATTTTCCATATCGATGCCATCCAACGGTTGTGGACCTGAAATTTTTGCTTGACGCGCAGACCGTCTGCACCGACTTGCCGACGCGCATTGACCGAACCGCCCGAGCCGAGCCGCGCTGGGACGCTTGAGTCGCGTTGACGCTTGAGCCGCGCTGACGGCTCGAGAGCCGAGCCGTGTCGACCGCTCGAGTTTCGAGCCGAGCCAACGGCTCACCGCCTCACTCGATCACCGCGTGAGCCGCGCGTGAGCCATAGGCCCGATTTCCCGCCGCTGCGTGAGGGCGCGGTGGAAGGTCCTTTTTCGAACTGCTTTTCACTTGGCGACTCAGATTTACTGTGTACTACCTTTGTGTAGTACGCATGTTAATTTTTGAGGTGTTTCTTTTTTTTTTGACCCTCCAAATTGGAGAAAACAAGGGATAGGTTTAATTAATTAGTTAATCCGTTACCTTTATGAGTTAATCATTGTGCCTGATATCTCATAGGTGAGGCCAAATGGCAATGCAGGTGGGCTGGGCGTGGCAGCACACACTCTGGCGGCGTTTTGGGGTTTCCGACCCCGAAACCCGTTTCGGCGTTTCCGAACGCCGTTTCGTATTTCAATTACCTTACACCCTTGGGTAGTTCCAAAATAGGCCTGCGACCCTTGGCGCTCGGGAGGACGTACGTTTGACTTCCCGCTGCTTCGGTATTTGTGAGTGGGCCCTTTCCTATATTATTTAAATGTTTTATGTTTGGGAAAGTATATTTGTTTTATGCCTACATATTATTGTGGTTTTAAATGGATATTTATATTTGTATACTGGCACTTTGCATATTATTTTTATTACTCCGGTTTACTAGCTTTGATTCGGTATTTTGCAAATATGGAAATTGCGGGCTTGGGCCCACATTTCCATTTGGGAATTATACCATTAAATTGGTGGATTTCCCGTATCTTTGTACGCGTATTGCTAGTATCGAACCGGCCCTATTTTAGGAATTTAGGGAATTAAGTATTTTAATTCCCTACTTGTACCTATTTGCGACATGGGTTTTATATTTCCATCTCACGGCCTTGGTTTTATTTGGGTGAACTCGATATGGTAATTTTCATCGTATTTTTTGGGTTCACCTAATTTGCCATTAAGTTGGTATTTCTATACCTTTGGTACCCATGTATGATTCTTGGTATTTCTCTCACGATTTAGTTATGCTTGGTATTTCGGGTACTACTCGGTATACTCATATATATTGGCTTAGTCTGAAATGGCACCCCTTATAGGGAAATTACCCCACCTTGTTTTAAGTAGAGTATTTCCGCTTGTATGTTTTCATACGCTCAACTAGGTTGCTTACACGGTGTTTAGTGTGTACCGTCCGGTCAGGACTACCACGGATTGTTCACACGCACCTATACGCTCAAGCATGTGGACTCCATAAACAGGCTACTGCTTCTTAGGTCGCCTGGGCGACTAACCGTTGTGATGCGCATATGGGCCACGTGATTGTGTACACTGAGGCCATCGCTACTTATACACTACTGTTTCATGACGTAATATACCCGTATGAACTTGTGTGTTCGCTATAACCTAAACAAGCGCTTCCATCTTGTAGTCTTGGATCGTCAGACCACTTTCACGTGATTGTTCACACGCACCGACACGCTCACTATGAATCCATGGGTGGTGCCACTGCTCTAGGTCGGTGGATGGACGACTGGTCTCACAGATGCTTATGCCGCCTTCACGTGATTGTGTATACGAGCGTGTGGTTTTATAGTTTTATATCATGGGATGAAGATAATTAATTTCACCATGCCACTGAGCATTTATTTAGTTTACTTTGCTTTCCGTATATCCTTATTTTTTGCGAACTTACGAGTAAAGCTTTATGCCGAACGGTGGCTTTCCCGCTCGGACGGTAAGTATATTTTCGCACTTACCTCGTTTTTTCTACCTTACTATTATAGCACGTTTCGAAATCCAAGCCCAACCAACTACTTGATTGACTACGAGGGGTTACTACTTTCGTAAAACAAAGGTTTTTACAAAATGACTATTATTGGCCCACTCACTCTTTTGTTTTGCGCCCTGTGTAGTGGCCGGAGCGGTCTACGTTCTCGAGGCTATGGGTATGACGAAGATTTAAATTCCTTGGTATTGTATATACTCGTATCCCGTACCTTGTACGATTGCCGTTGTGTTATCTTTCCATACATTTGTGTACACATTGGGATCTTAATTTATTCAAATGATTTTATTTCTTTCAAATTGGCTTTCGTCACCCTACGTGGTGCTCGCCAAGCACATCCGACTTTTTGGGTGTCCACGTGTACATCCGGCCGGGATGTGTCATAGCTGCACAAATATTAGAATTTTTGTGATAAGTCTTAAGAAAAATCTTTAACTTTTGACTAATAAGTTTTTTTTACATTTTTTTTTGTGTGAATAAAGTTAATACATAGTAATATTCATTGAACGTGAAAGAGATGTGTATAACAAACAGAGGTGCACCTTGGATAAAAATTCTCGATTTGATCAATTTCAAATTAAAATCTTTCAATTTTGACTCACCCGTAATGAATTTGAAACCCAACATTCCAAATTCAAAAAATTGACAGAATTAATGTATTTGAAAATTCAATATTCCGACTCCGAATGTAAACTTGCCGAACTTATTCCGATCTAAAATTTTTGAAATGTGCCGAATTTATAGCAATATACTTATTAATATATATATATGTATAATAATATGTTTGCATTATTTGCAATTTTCTTTTTTATGTAGATATACTCATGTTCAAAGATACACTTCAAATACTTAACCTATAATAATGAGTTAGATCCGAATCGGACTGACTTAGTTAAGCCAGGATGTGCCGAGCTGGGATAGTCCGCCGCTAAATCTTATGTTTATATTGTCATGTATTTAATTTTAGGTTGTGAAATGTTGTTGAGCAATAGTGACTATAATTAGATATGGCCATCTAATCAAGCTATTTTGATATGTTGTTGATTCGCTAACTTTGATGTATATGACCTGCATCAGGTAAAGGGTGTACACATATAGCTAATGGAAAGTTTTACAATCGTATTTTGTAATTACTAATTGATGTTACACATTAGAATTGTCTTTGACGATGAATCTAAAAAAAGTTGGTTAATGTTGTATGATCATTATTTCTTTTGAGTTTGTAATGTATTGTGTACCAAAATTAATCCGATTGCGAAATATCCTAAAATGGTTTATAATTTAATTGGCAATGAAGACATTTAAATTCCACTCAATTTGAAAAGATATTCATTTTCAAAATTTTTTGAATTTGACTGAGACATGTGTTTTCGATCCGATTCGACCGAAAATAGGCCTAATAGCAGCTAGATTGTTTAAAGATACCAAAAAATTAAAATTGCTCCAAGCTTGTAACATCTTTGCACTTGATATCCTAAGTTTGATTGTAATTTCTATAATATCGCTTGTATAAGACGGGGAACCCATTTTTCCAACATATCGGTAAAATATCAGCCGATGCTGATTTTTTAATCCATGTTTACGGACACGAAAATATTATTTCTCGTCCATGTATGCAACGTCAGATTCAAATTTGTCATTTTCGTGTTGGAAACTTGGATTAGACAAAAATAACTGATCAAGTCACTGATAAGACTTATATTTTGCTTATTTGACAATAGTTAAGACTCTCGACTAGAAGATCCCGTGATCGAGCTTCCACCTATCAAAGTGAAAGACCTACCAATGATGGCCAATTATGACCCTTGAAGATTATTATCTACTGATGACCGGTATTGCAAATAAACTCAAGGCTTCAAGGGCTCATCTTCAATGTTCAAAATTTTCCCAATAGGTCCATTTCACAAGTGTTGCCCTACAACCTCTTCTTCTTCAAATAGTTTATTATCACATGACCAACGTTGCATTTCATGGCTAAACACTCAAGCATCAAACTCTGTTGCCTATGTTGGCTTTGGGAGCATAGCCAAGTTAGAAGAAGCTCAATTTTTGGAGATAACTTGGGGGCTACAATAGCGGCCAACCTTTTTGTGAGTGGTTCGACTCAGATTAGTTCATGAGTGACTGGTTTGAATCGTTATTTAATAGGTTTCTAGAAGCACTAAACGGGATGGCTCACGTTGTAAAATGGGCTCCAGAAAAGAAGTGCTGGCCCACCCGTTGCTGCTGGGGCCTTTTGGACTCACTGTGGTTGGAATTCTACATTGGGAGAGAAAACATTTGTGAGGGGTCCTCATGATTTGTACGCCATGTACGGTGAATGCAAGATGTGTGTTATGCTTGGAAGGTTAGTACAGTTGGCATGGGATTGAGAGAGGTGAGGTTGAAAGGACAGCTAGAAAAGTAATGGTGGAGGAAAGAAGGAAGATAAGAGATAGAGCTCTTGAAGCTGATGGAGAAGGCAAATTTTGCCTCAAAGAAGGTGGCTCTTTCATACCACCTTTTGGATGGATTGCTGCACACATTTTATCGTTATAAATAATTTGTTTCAAAACTCACTAGTTGTTCAATAAAATAAAATTAAAAAAGTATTTCTTTGGTTGAATTAGTGTACATAGATTGAGGGACTTTATTTTAGAGTAATGCTAGGTAAACTAACTTTTTAGGCCACATTTGCAAATTATGTGATGTATCATCAATAGAAAATAAGCACATTATCAAACACCTTAAGAATAATTCAATCATCAATAACCACTGCCGATACTTACAAAATATAATTTAAAAATTTACCAAGATTACCCTTTTTATTTTGAGGTGGGAGCCGAAAAAGCTAAACATACTAAGTTTCAAAAGTTGGCTTGCCTCTTCCATGTATTTGTCACATGACAAAACCAGTCAACCTCCTATGGATTATTTATCGTTTTTCTAAAACTTCTGAGCTCCCTCCCCCACCCCCGGCTTCCTTCTCTCTCTCACTCCACGATTTTAACGTCGTTCTTCAAATAAATGTGACACTTGTGTCTCCGTAACAAATGGTACATTTATTGGATGGACGAATGACGGGAATTGAATGCGCATGGTGATTCACAATCCACAATGCCTTGATCCACTTGACTACATCCGTTGCTACCCCCACATAGGTTTAAGTCTCTATCTACGATCGGATCCTTCCCCCATATGACCGCCATCAAATATGTTTTTCCTATACTCTAGGTGTCTATTGGTCTGTTTTGGAATTAGGGGAAGCAAAGCTTCCTGGCAAAAAGCTTCAAACAAAGAGATTTGGTTGTTAACTTCATTGATTTTCAACAATCAACGTACTCTTAAATAGTTAGTTGATTTTTCTAAAATTCTTAAAAATTTGATTAGTTCAACTTTTACACCCATCAACATCCTCATCCTTCCAAATTTCATTATTCCAACATAACTTGCAACTCTCGTTTTCACCCAAGACTTAAAAGTCAACTATGCGATTTTTCTTCTATTTTAAGTCTCGTGGTCAATGAGTGCCCACTATTTAGGAAAATGAGAATTCTTGTTTTTTCTGCATCATTATATTTTTTTGGCTTTTAATGAATGTCTCACTCCATGATTTCAACGTCGCCTCAAATTAACGACACATTAATCAACATACTTCAAATTTGACAAAAAGAAAAAGTCAACATACTTTAAATAGTTAGTTGATTTTTCCAAAATTATATTGAAATTTAATTAGTTCAAGTTTTAAACCCCATCAACATCCTCATCCTCCGCCAAACAAATTGTAAAGTGAAAATTTCATTATTCCAATTGCGAACTTGCAACTCTTGTTTCACCTAAAACACTTAAAAAACCAACTATATAATTTTTTCTTCTATTTTAAGTCTTGCGTCAATTAGTACTTTTTGCTTTTTATAGATCATTACATTTTTTTGGCTTTTAATGAATGTCTCAGTCCATGATTTCAAGGTCATTCTTCAAATTAACGAAAGATCAATGAAACTACTGAGAAGTTAAACACATATAATCAATCAAATATAAGTACTAATTGTCATGAATGTGGAAAGAGACGTATAGCAGCCGCTTAGCGTTTACCCTACCTACTAGCATGTTGGGTTCAGAAAAAAGACGACTTCATCGACCCACCAATCATAGAAGGTTGCGTGAGCAAATTTGAGACTTCTGCTTCTGTATGAAGAATTGTCAAAAAATGCTAAGTTCCCCAATAATATATGTTGTGTATAAACGAAATTCACAAAGTTCACAAGCTAAGCAAGACACAGTCATTCTAAATTCAAATGGAGCAAATCAAGGGGCGGAGAGTGATACTCTTCCCACTGCCATTCCAAGGGCACATAAACCCCATGCTAGAACTGGCCGACATTCTACATTCCAAAGGCTTCTCCATAACCATTATCCACACCCTCTTCAACTCCCTCAACCCTTCAACCCTAAACCCGCACTTCACCGTCCACTCAATCCCCGTCGACTTATCCGAAACCGAGGCCTCCGGTAAGAATCTCCCCCTTAATACCCTAAACGCTAAGTGTGTCGAGCCTTTCCGAGAATGCTTGGCCGGGTTGTTATTCGATGACGTTAATTCGGAGGAGCCGGTCGCTTGCTTGATTACCGACACTCACTTTGACTTCACTCGATCGGTTGCGGAGAGCTTTAAGCTTCCGAGGATCCTGTTAAGGACTGGGGGTGCCAGTTCCTTAGCTGTTTTTGCTGATTTTCCGCTTCTAAAAGAAAAGGGTTATTTCCCAATACCAGGTACAATCTCAATATGTTTCTTTCTTTCTTTGTTGGTTGGTATTTGGCCGGATGCAACAAGACAAGAATATAGTTCGATAGTTATCAGCACAGAATAAGGTAGCAAAAGCTTTCTGGCACTACTAGTTGTCTCTAATAATTATTAGACACTAAAAGTGTTTTAATTACATAGAATCCTAGATAATACTTGAATCTTGACTATAGTGTATCATTATTTTGAAATAATGTGAGGTCCTAGTTGTGACCCACACGTATTATCCACTTTAGTCCTATGCCACTATATTAAGTTGTTTTCTTGTTGTGATTACACTGCCCAAATATCAAGCCAACTAAGTTTATTATAAAGTGTCTTTTTACTAATCCATTTTTATATAGTATTACTAATTCACATGTTATAATATGAGTGAATTGGTAAGAACGTACAAGTATTTTAACAACTTATTTGGCTTTTTATTTTGACAAAAATTAGATTCTCGGCTAGAAGAGCTAGTGACAGAGTTGTCACCTCTCAAAGTTAAAGACATACCATCGGTGCCCCATTGCGACCCCGAATATTTTTATCGACGGGTAGGGGACATGGTTAATGAACCCAAGGATTCCTATGGACTCATTTTCAATACTTTTGAAGATCTTGAGGAACATACTCTAGCCAGAGTTCGCAGAGAATATAATTATTCAAATGTTCCAATTTTCCCAATAGGCCCGTTTCACAAGTGTTGCCCTACAATCTCTTCTTCAAGTAGTTTATTATCACAAGACCAGAGTTGCATTTCATGGCTAAACACTCGAGCGCCAAAATCTGTTGCCTATGTTAGCTTTGGGAGCATTGTCAATATAGAGGAAGCTCAATTTTTGGAGATGGCTTGGGGACTGGCCAACAGCGACCAACCCTTTCTGTGGGTGGTTCGACCCGGATTAGTTCACGAGTCAAAATGGATTGAAGCATTGCCTAATGGGTTTCTAGAAGCATTGAATGAGAGGGCTTACATTGTAAAATGGGCTCCACAAAAAGAAGTGTTGGCCCACCCAGCAGTTGGAGCCTTTTGGACTCACTGTGGTTGGAATTCTACATTGGAGAGCATTTGTGAGGGGGTACCTATGATTTGTACGCCATGTGTCAGTGATCAAATGGTGAATGCAAGACATGTGAGTGATGTTTGGAAGGTAGGGTTGCAGTTGGAGCATGGGATTGAGAGAGGTGAGGTTGAAGGAACAGTCAGAAAACTAATGGTTGAGAAAGAAGGGGAAGAGATGAGGGACAGAGCCTTAAAGCTGATGGAGAAGGCAAAACTTTGCCTCGAACATGGCGGCTCTTCATACCAATCTTTGGATGGATTGGTTAAACACATTTTATCATTATAAATAGTTTATTTTTATAACTCAATGCCAGTTACTGTTTTTGAAACTCCTTCAATGTATTATGCATTATATTATGAATTTTTATGATTTCGTCTGTCTCTGTATTTAATTATTAAAAAAAAATGGCGGTCCATCATCCCTAACATATTCTTGTCAACTATTGTCCAATTACCTACTTCTTTACTAATTGAAAACAGAACTTGTGCAAGTGCTTAACACAAAAAGAAAACAAAAGGCAAAACTTCAGTGGTTGTAATGTAAACAGTATACCATTGGGCTTAGCAAAGATACTTACAATTAAGTAATAATAAATCCTTTAATCTATTGATTATCAGCATGATTTATCGTGGAAACACTTCATCACTTCCCTCCAATCGAAAATGTTGTTGGGTTGTGCCTGCAGAGGTCGGTTGAGGGGGTACGGCCCATCTACCATGCTGCAAAATTGAAGATGGGACAAGAAGTTCTCAGTCCTGCATGAAAATTATGACAATATCAAAGGACCTAATACGGAAATGACAAACACATCATCTTTAACTTCTTACGTACACACTCGTATTTTATTAAAGATATGTAATTTAACTCGTTTAATTCCCTTTTTCTTATGCTAGTATTAAAGTATATATATACACACATGAATACATGACACATCGACATATGGGGTTTGCCTAGCTAACAAGTAGTGAGGACGATAGACTACAGATAAGAGAGTTACTACAATGGAGGAAAGGAAAGGCAGGAGATTGATACTATTCCCACTGCCCTTGCAAGGCCATATAAACCCTATGCTACAGCTGGCCAATATTCTGCACTTGAAAGGCTTCTCCATAACCATCATCCACACTCACTTCAACTCCCTCAACCCTTCAACCTATCCACACTTCACCTTTTACTCCATCCCGGACGGCTTATCTGAATCCGAGGCCGCCACGAAGGATCTTGTTCACCTTCTTTCTCTACTGAATTCTAAATGCGTTGAGCCTTTTAAGGAGTGTTTGGTTAGGTTGTTATCGGATGCTTCAGAGGAGCCAGTTGCTTGCTTGATCTCTGATGTTATCCATTTCTTCACTGAATCTGTTGCTGACAGCCTTAAGCTCCCAAGGATTGTGTTGAGGACGGGGGGTGCTTCTTCTTTTGCTGTGTTTGCTGCCTTTTCACTTCTGAGGGAAAAGGGTTACCTCCCTATTCAAGGTTTGGTTTTCCTGATTTTCTTTCTTTCTTGGTAATTGATAGGTAAGATGAAGATTAATTGCTTTTCTTACTTCCCCATCTTATAATTTCCTCAGGCCTAATGTTGATATAATATAACGGCTAAATTGGTTAGAGCAGTGTGCTTATTCTAAAATTAAGTTCAAACTCTTTCACCGTACTTTAAATTAAATTAGAATATTGCTCAAATGAGGACAACATTTTATGTACATGATTATATGCTAATAGCCTTTTAACTATTGGTTCAACTAATCTAATCATAATTCACCACAAATGTGGGTTAGGCTAGTTTGATCATAACAGTGTACATACTCTGTTACACCCAAATTTGAATTTCTCTCCTTATAGGTTAGAGTAGTTTAAAACTTTGCCTTATATCTAGTCATATGTTATTTACCATCACACTCAAGCAACTTATATTTGCCTTTTCAATTGTGAATGTAGTTTGATTCTTTAAATGTTTCTTACTAACATTATCAGATCAACGAATTGATAAGTATTTTTAAATTTGTCTTAGAGTCTCGACTAGAAGAGCCAGTGATAGAGTTTCCACCTCTCAAAGTGAAAGACCTCCCATTGATCAACAGGTGCATCACAGAGGAATATAACCAACTAGTAGCTGGCCTACTAAACGGAGCCAAATCTTCATGTGGAGTTATCTTCAACACTTTTGAAGACCTTGAAGAACATGCACTGGCCAGAATAAGCCAAGAACTTCCCAACATTCCAATTTTCACAATAGGCCCGTTTCACAAGTTTTACCCTGCATCTTCTTCAAGTGATTTATTATCAATAGACCCGAGTTGCATTTCATGGCTAGACACTCAAGCACCAAAATCTGTTGTCTATGTTAGCTTTGGGAGCATTGCTGCAATAAAGGAAGCTGAACTTTTGGAGATCGCTCTGGGGCTAGCCAACAGCAATCAGCCCTTCTTGTGGGTGATTCGGCCCGGGTTAGTCCATGGATCTGAACCATTGCCGAGCGGGTTTCTTGAGACTTTGAATGGGAGGGGTCACATTGTCAAATGGGCACCTCAAAAGGAGGTGCTTGCCCATCCAGCCATTGGAGCCTTTTGGACTCACAACGGCTGGAACTCGACATTGGAGAGTGTTTGTGAGGGGGTCCCTATGATTTGTATGCCATGTTTTACTGATCAAATGGTGAATGCAAGATATGCAAGTGATGGTTGGAAGGTAGGGTTGCAGTTAGAGAATGGGATGGAGAGATGTGAGATTGAAAGAACAATTAGAAAGCTAACGGTGGAAAAAGAAGGCAAAGAGATCAGAGATAGAGCATTGAAGCTAATGGAGAAAGCTAATCTTTGCTTCAAACAAGGTGGCTCGTCGTACCAATCCTTGGATGGCTTGGTTAAGCACATTTTATCGTTAGAATCATTTATCTTTCAATCTCAGAATCAATAATAGAGAGAATCTATCTTGTAATCGGTTTGATATCATTTTTTATCACATGATGAGAAAAATAAATAAATACCAAGAGATAAAATCGAGAATAGCTAAGAATCTCTACAATGAAATCCTAACTCGGCCTTGGGAGTTGGGGTTACATTTACATAAAGTAGTGCTACATGTACTAAAAATTTGTCTGCCTTCATATTAAAACTAGCAAAGCATGTGCATCGTTAAATTTAACATTGAGCCTGCCTCAGTATTACGATTACCAAGATTGGTTTAAAGTATGGTATCTTTTTTGTTTTTATTTTTGTTCGATCTTCACTGACTCTCCTTCCCTAACAATTAACTGTTTAACCCACTAACGCTATCGTTCTGCTAAAAAAAAAAACAGGTGCAGAATGAAAAGTATCAACAAAAACAACAATGAGCATGCTCAAGAATCAAACCAATAAACAAAGCAACCCATAGCAGCACTTAAACTAAGCTGACTACATAAGATAATTCACTTTTTAAATATACATCATCCTAACTTTTACTAAGAAAACAAAATCAAACAGAAAAATTAGCTAAGAGAACATGGTATATTGTACGAGTGTGACAGTGTTTTAATTGCTTCTTGTCTAGGCGCACTATTAACCTTATTTATCCGCAAATAAGAAATCTTTCCACCATTAACTAAACAAAATTGATGCGATGATAAGTTGGTGTCGCTAGTATTATTAATACCGCACTCAACACAGAGTGACGAATCATATAGTTTGGATGACCAAATGATGAATGCAAGATATGTAAGAGATGTTTGGAAGGTAGGGTTGCAGTTAGAGCATGGGATAGAGAGAGAAGTGTGATCAGAAAACTATTCGGAAACTAATGGTGGAGAACGAAGGAAGAGAACAGACCAGAGAAACATCCTTAAGAAGCTCCACTTAACTGAAATTCTCAAGTGTACATGGGAAGCTTTTGGCGACGGCAAGTAGCCGCTGGTGAATGGGGCGGCTGGCGTGGGTGACTGCCTAGGTCGCTGGAGCGAGGGACTGTCGAGATCAAGGTGGGTGGGGACGCGGTGGCTGCTAGTTTCTTTGTTTTTTGTTTTAGAGAAAATTGGAGTAATGATCTTTGAACTTTGGCCTAATTGGAGCTTTGGTCATTGAACTAAAAATCCGTGAGTATTGGTCCTTGAACTTCTTATAATGTGAAGCAATGATCCTTTTAACTAACTCCGTTAGAACTTTCATATGAAATAATAAGTTCAAACAGAGTATTGGTTCTTGAAGTTCTAACGGAGTTAGTAAAAAAGTTGCTTTACATTATATAAGTTCAAGGATCAATATTTATGAATTTTTAGTTATGAGACTAAAGCTCTAATTAGGCTAGAGTACGTTTATGGACCATTGCTCTAATTATCTCTTACTTTTATTAAAAGTTAATGGGGTCAAGGCTAGGTTAAATGGGTGGACACATGTTGAGAAATACGAGAAGAGACATGAAGGAGACACCAAATTGGGGACAGCAGACCTGCGGCCTCATTCAATACTTGTTAATAATTAATTCCTTGTAAGCTATAAACTAAATAAATTACAAAAATGTTACCTTGACAAATAATTGGGTCAAACTTGGGTGATACGTATCATTTAATGGTCTGACTATTGAATGATTCAAGATTCATTTGAGACCAACCACAAATTAATCTGGGACCATCAATGGCCGGACCATTGAATGGTATGTGCCACCCAAGATTTTTTCCAAATAATGCCTAAAAGAAAAGAATTAAATTGTAATGTAATTGCTCAAATTAATTTTATATATTATTTTGTTATATATTCGATGTGGGACTAGGGTTGTAAATAGGCTTGAAACAGTTTGAGCTCGCATTGAGTTCGGCTAGTATTTGGCTCGTCGAAGCTTGGCTCGTGAAAGAACCAATTCAAGCCTAGTTCGGCTCGGTTAAGAAACAAGCCAAGTTTAAACATTAGTATTTCCGATTTGTAAAACTTGTGAGCAGTTCGAAATTTTTTACGAAACAGCTCAAAGTAGACTTGAACTCGGATCGATCGTTCAAGCTCGACACCTAATAACATTTATAAGCAAAATATATGTACTTAACTCTTGTCCGAAGTCCAACTAATTTAATTTATAAAATAAAAAGAGTATTTTTTTTTTAACATATAAAAGGATTAGGTAGTAGGGTTTTTTTTCTATCGATAGAAATAGTAAAATAGGAGTTCAAATTGCTATAAAAAAACCCTAACACATACTGCCAAATTTAGTTTGATTGTTTTTAGGACAATATTCTTTTGGTTCAAAGGACTCTACATACGTAATGGTTTAGCCTCCCACTGAATTCCAGCCATAAAGAAAATAAAAAATTTATGTTTTTTATCTTACACCAATGTGTTTAAAAACTATGTGTTGCATTGTTTATATTTCATGTATTTTATTTTTCACATGTATGGCTAAGTTGCAAAATTTACAACCAAACCAACTTACTATAAAAAAATAGCTCAAAACAATTTAAGCTCGATATCAGACTCAAAATTTTTAAGCTCGCTCGAGCTCGGCTCATATAAGAAGCAAGCAAAGCCTAGCTCGAATTAAAAAAAAAAAAAAATAAACAAGCCAAATTTGAGCATAGTGATATTCAGTTCAGCTCGACTCAACTTGACTTGTTTACAACTCGATGTGGGACTATTCTCTGACATGAGTGACCTCTTTATGGTCTCAACCTGATTGTCTTGTCCAGCAGCATGACCGGTTCTTTGCAAGTTTGCTGTAACGACCCATCCCTAATTTTATTGTATTTTATTTCCTGAACTTGTAAAGTTACCAAAATACCCTTGAACGGGTTAAGTGGAAGTCCGACGTGGACGTTTGATCTCCTTATGAATTTTGAATTCTTACTTGTTGTATTCTTGTAGTACTTTTTCCTACGAGCGTGGGAGTGCGAACGAGACAAAAATCCAATGTGTAACGGAAACGTTACGTACGTTTGAATATTATTTTCTGTTATGGAAATATGGTGATGCGGGTACCCAGTTGCCCATCTAGTTTGGGAAAAATCGCTTCTTCCTTCTTTCTTTTTCCCGTGGTTTCTTTTTCCCCCACTCTTTTCTTCTGCTCTTTTTTTCTCCCTGTAAGAAAAGTGCAGTGGCCACACAAAACCCGTCGAACCGAGCCAAACCACCACCACCATCTTGTTTGTTGTAACTCATTGAGTTCAACGGTGCAAGCTGTTTGCCCAAATTCTTTACCATTTGGCGGGAATTGCACACGGAAGAACCAAACTTTTTCGGCGAGTTTCTCAAAAATACTGACCTAGGTGAGGTTCCTAACCACCACCTAGTTTCCTCGTGTTGAGTAGATAGATTTTCATACTAAGATAGTGTTTTTTGGTTGTGTTTTGAGGTAGATCGAACTTTGTTCGTAAACCGAGGTTTTTCAGCCAATTTCCGGCCATTTTCGACCAATTTTTGGACTCCAAATAGGTAAAATCGTGTTCTCCTTCACTTCATTTTGACATATGCAGTGGTGATCGGTCGGACCGGCTGGTGACGTCAGCAACCGGTCCAGACAAGAGAATATTTCTGGAATATTCCTTTTAACGTCGTTAGGAATATTCCGTTAGATCTAACAGAGATGTTGGAATATTCCGTTTGATCTAACGGCGTCAGTTGACACCGTTAGTTTGACCGCTCGTGAGCCGCGCTTGCGGTGCGCGTGAGCCAAGGCAAGCCCGCACGTGAGCCGCGTGTGTGGGCGCGTGGAAGCAGTTTTTTGACTTCCGTTGACGCGAGGAGACTCGTGGCGACGAGTACTACCTCGAGGCAGTACGTATGGTATTTTTTGGAGTGTTTTGGATCTCCGTGTTGAGCAAACCAATGATTAATGTCGTTTATTAATTTAATTCGTAACCTTTATGAGTTTAATCATTACTATAGTGATATCTCATATATGTGAGACTTACCACAAGGAGTACAGGGTCAGGCAAGGCAAAACGGCTACGACCCAACTACATATCAGTGAGTGGGCTTTGTTTTGAGAAACTAATATTATTTATATTATTTCTCACTATGATTTTATAATTGATTTTCTTTATCATGCCATGCGTTTACTTATGTTTTAAGTATAAAGAAATTATAATATGTTGAGACTTGGCATGATCATGTGTTATTATTTGCTCATCATACATGCATTCACCGATGTCTAGTACTCATCCGGGCGAGGACCAGCCTTCACGTGTATGTTCACATCCGCACTGTTATGCTCACTTTGGATCCATTGTAGGTGCCAGCCTGTACTAGTCTACATTAGGCAGCTAGAACTCGTATGTGATGCGCTTAGCGCCAGCTTCACGTGATCGTAGTACCGAGCATATATTTATTACACCCAGCCTGTTCCATGTAGCTACTTTCTACATGGGCTTGTGTGCATGTCTGCATACATTGATGATCATATTATATATGTTGTTGAGCATACTTTATGTTGTTGAGATATTGATATTTACTCATACCTTTGACATGGATGCCTTTATACGGATATGTCGATGAGCATATCATATTATATATTTCTATGTTGTTGAGCATGTTATGTGTTGTGAAGTTTTGGTATTTACTTATACCTTTGGCCTTGTTGCCTTTATACTGTTTTTGATGACGAATATTATATTATTATTTTGGGGTAAAGGTGTTTAACCTTATCTTAGACGGTTTTCATACTATACGTAGTATGACTTTGGGAAAGTATACCTGAATTTTAAAAGAGGGGTTATTATGTTATGAAAAAACAAAGGTTTTTGAAATGTTTATTTTTGCCCACTCACACCTTCTGTTTTCCGCTCATCCAGGACGTAGTAGCTGGATTAGTGGTGAGCGCGACCATTCTAGTGTATACCACTTCTGCACCAGATAATTGTAGGATTTCTTCCTCCTACTAGTATGTTTTATCCATCCTATTCAGGATGAGAATAATTCGTACTTTCTTTACTGTATTTTATCTAAACTCTGAACATCTCATGCTATGTATCAAGGGTTCTACCCGTACTTCTGCGTACTCTGCTGCATGATTTTAAATAATTCTAGACTTTGGTTTTATTTTATTCAGAAATTCCACTTAGTCTGCATGACATGACTTTCGTTACCCTCCGGGGTGTCGGCCAGCATGCCTCGATTTCGATACCTTTCGGGATATCCAGGGGTGTGTCATTTGCTGCTTTTGTTGAATGTCAAACCATAAAACTGAGTGAATTTGGAGAATCACCATTTTAATGGTTACACGAATCTAAACATGCTTACAATAATATTTGGGGATCCGGCTAGAATGTTTACAAGTATTCCATGCTTACACGAATCTAACCATTAATGGTTAGATTTCTTTAATAGTTAATAATTAGATTCGTGTAAGCATAAAATGCTTGTAAGCATTCTAACCTATCCCCAAATATTAAAATAACATGATTTACTTCATTTGTGAGTTGGTAAAGATTTCGTCTCTCTTTAAATTCCACTGTATTTCTTTGGCTCTTTTTTCTTGATGAGAATTGGAAATTTTAAGTTGGGTTGATTTCTATCACTACATTCTTGGATTGTTTCAATTCTTATCTCTTTAAAGTGGTTATTCCACATTAAAATTCTTTGTTCAAACATGGGTTTTGTTGTTGTTGTTTTTTTGTGTGGAATTATTGATCAATTTTGGGAACATTCTTATTGCAGAAGAACGAAGGAGGAGTGGTTTCCCTCTCTTCGAATGAGTCTATACATAATTACTTACAATCTAAAAAACTATTTCATCTTATTGTGCACTGCAATTCTACCTTTCTTTTTTTTTTACTTTTTTCTTGTATTGTTTTATTAATCATACATGATTGCCTTTCTGTATGTCATTACAAAATTTAATGTCTTTTATGCTTATTGTGCTATTGTTTAACCCTCCCTATAACTCTTTCTTACACATCTCTTTATAATCTTCTAATTTCATTTGCATTGCTGCAACATGGATATGAAGAAAAAAGAGAAAGAAGACTGAAACTTCGGAAACGGCTGTCAAAGAGCTAGCAAACTTAACATCCAGTTGCAAAAATGTGTAACAACTTTTAGGGTTGGTTTCGGAACCGAACCGAAACAGAAAAACCGAATACCGAACCGATTTTTTTGGTATGGGAATTTTTGATACCGAAACCGAACCGATTGGTTCGAGATTCCGATTTTCGGTAATACCAAAAATAATTTCGGTTTTGGGGCCACTCGAGTAATACCGAAAACATCAACAACATCAATTGCAAAGAACATAGAGAAGTCGAAAATTAATCAAACGAAACTAATTCTCATTCACTGATTCACAAATTCTAATGCAATCAAATGAATCCCCTGCCTGCCCTACTAATTTCTTCAAAATTAAAACTCTAAATCAAAATTTAATCCCCAAATCCCCAATTTGACAAAATTAAAACCCTAATTTGAAATTTTAGGATTTGTTGACAATAGACATACCAATTCAATCTGTGAGGACTAGAGAGAAGTCGTAGACTCGTGGGCGTGGTGGTTGGGCAACGTAGTGTGGAGGTGGTGGAAGAAAGGGATGGGTGGTGGTGGTAGCGACTGAGGTGTGAAGAAAGAAGAAGAAACAACTAGATCGAATCATCGAAGGACTAGATCGAGTTGTGGTGGTGATCCTGGTGGTGGCTGCGCGACGAAGTCTTATGGTGGTGGTGCGTGGTGGCTGGGTGACGAAGAATGTAGAGAGTGAAGTTGTCACTCAAAGTCGAGAGAGAAGAAGTCTGAAAAGTAACAATCATTAGGAAAAATTTTAGCAGTACCGTGCAGAAGGTGAAGGAGACCGAGATAAGCTTCTGGATCTTGACCTCGATCTGCTCAGAGTCTTGGGACGAGGTGAAGAAGTTGGAGACCTAGCTCTTGCTCGAGATCTGCAATATTTGCAAATTGCAATAATCCAAAATTAATATCAACAACATTATTTTGCTTGACACTATTTCCAAGGGCAGACTTACCGTAATTGGAAGCATAGAAAATAGTAATATATATATATATATTTTTTCGGTTCGGTTTAGTATTACTGAATATATGGTAATACCATCCCGATCCCCATACCGAAACTTTGGTATTTTTTCGGTATCGGTTACTGAACCGTTCGGGAGTTTTCAGTTTCGGGAATTTCAGTATTCGGTTTGGATTTTTTCGGTTCAATTTTGGTATTTCGGTACAAAAATCCCAGCCCTAACAACTTTTGTGAACATATAAATACTTGGTTAAAACCATTTGGTATCTATCTTTTGTAGACATGTATATGTAAATATTTGCTTAAAACCACTTCAAGTTAGTTACCATGGCAGAACATGGTAGAACAATTGTACAATTACTATCATCATATAAATATTTTTGAAAACTACGTGTAAATACTATGTAAGACAACTACATATCATGCAAATTATAGTGATATTATATGCAAATATATATAAATATTTCAACAACACAGATTACCTAAAACTAAGTTAAACCTAAACTCAAGAACTACATTATATAGCTTTTTTTCTTTGTTAAAAAATAGGTTATATTCCGACTAAAAACAAAGAAATATATTATATATCTTTTTGGCACTGATATCTGTACGAAACAAATGCATTTTTCATAGTTAAATATATATATGCTATTGGGGACTGATACCTGTATGCAAATATTTTCTCCAACTGAATAGGCTATCAGTAGCTAATGTGAAAAATAAAAGAAACTGTTTCAGATCAGTCTCCAACAAGTCGGTGGTAAATGTGGTTATTGCTTGTATTGTCAGTTGGAGCCTTTTGGACCCACAATGGTTGGAATTGTACACTGAAGAGTGTTTGTGAGAGGGTCCCTATGATTTGCATGCCATGTTTCAACGATCAAATGGTGATTGCAAGATATGTGAGTGAAGTTTGGAAGTGGGTTGCAGATAGAACATGGGATTGAGAGAGGTGTAATTGGAAAAACAATTAGGAAAGTAATGATGAAGATGATAAACCAAAGATATTTGAACTTCAAAGTTCCTGCTCTTCAAAACTGAACCAGAGTTCCTCCTTATTTCAAACTCCTCCACTGCCGTTGGTTTATTCCAATTGATTTAGTCGTGTTCTCTTATCTCATGTATTTTTGAATTATTTGTAATTAAGAAATAACTCACTCATGTAACAAATTGATATGATGTAACTCTATAAATTGAATACATTGACCTTAGTAGAGATTTACATTTCAAAACCCTAGTTAGATACCTTTTAGAACAAAGAAGGGGAAGAGGTGAGAGACATAGCATTAAAGCTTATGGAGAAGGCAAATCTTTGCCTCAAACCAATCTTTGGATGGATTGGTTAAACACATCTTATCATTCAAACCATTTGGTGTTCTAACTCAGAGTAAGTGATAGCCTTATTTGGTGTTTCTGTAATTTAATTAGATCATTATCAGAGGGGCTAGAAATTAATAGATAATGTCATCTTTTATAGTAGGACTTCTATTTAAGGGGACGTCACTTTGTTAGTATTATTCTAAACCAGTTATGCATTGTCATATGAGAAAGTTAAAACACATGTTAGTGCGCAATTGATTTGATATACTGTCACAGTGGCATAACATCTTCGTTATAAGTAATTTCGCTCACGTTATAAGCTTTTTTCCAAGTCATGATTATCTATGCTTGAAGATATTTGCAGTGTCACAGTTTGAAGAGATTATGCTTCGTCATGGGATATATACACTCATGCAACTCCGTGTCTCATCATTCGGTAATACACAAGATTTTTCCTCTACTTGTTGTGGTTTAGGTAATCTGTTTATTTTGCTTCCAATTCGAGAAATGCAATTCCGTCTTAAAATTGGACATACCTCAGGTAGTGATGTAATTTATATACCATTACAATAAGATCCACCTTAGCTCACACTTGCTCTAGCCAAGCTATATTCCTCCTTCCCCTCCAACCATCAAATCCCTAATCATTCTCTAAATGATCAATCTGTTGCACCGATCTTTCGTGTCGAATCCAAGCTTCCAAACTCCACTCACAAGCCGGCTGTTCACCATTTGATCAGCAAAGCCTATTATCAAACCCACAAACCAAAATAATGAAGAATTCCAAAAATAGATTCAACTGAGGCAGCTGTTACGTACATCATACTCAATATCTGGGATGCATGTGATTTAACCCTTTGTTTTATTTACTATAACAATATTGATCTAAAGACATAATTAAAAGAGAACTAAAAGATTGAGAATAAAGGCTAAGCACACAATGGTATGGTCCGGTGAACTAACTTTTTGATTTCACCTTGCCCAATATTGTACAATATTAGGATTATAAAAAAAAGATTCAGATATGCATGCAGAACCCCATTTACGAAGACTTTTTTAGGAAAAATCTTGGGTGGTACGTACCATTCAATGATACGGTCATTGAATGATTCAGATTAATTTGCAGTGGACCTTTAATGAATTTTAAATCATTCAACATTACGTATCATTCAATGATACATACCATTAAAGATTGACCCACTTTTTTACGCGAAACAAACATCTTAGTCTTTGTCTTTTGTTTTCGCTAATTAACATTGTCAGACTGACAAAAAGCCAGGTCATTCACATGGCAACCCTAAACCCTATGCACCTAATACAAAGCAGCAAACACACCACTACCTCTAATATTGGAGCAAATTAGGGGCCGGAGACGGCAGAATCAATTAGAAAACTAAATGCATGCATGACTGCCATGACACTGATATTGGTAATCATAAAATTATATGACACAAAGGTAAAAAGGCAATTGATTTACCATGTCTCAATATTATGATCACCAGTATCATTGCTAACCACTAAAAAATTCTTTTAGCTAATTAATCAAATTCAAATGCGAGGACATATCAATCAAATACTTAAAAATAATTATACTCAACAATTAAGATTCAAAAATGTTCAAACCAATATTCAATAAAAAAATATGGAACATATCAATGAGTGCAACAACAAGCATTAGCTCAATTAATCAACAAACCAGAATAAAATAGTTACAAAACAACTGCAACTAATTAGGCAATAATTATATACTCAATATTGTATTTTATCAAGCACTTGTATCACATGTAATTTATGTTGAACAAAAATACATCACTTTTGTAACGTTCGGTATAAGATTTCATTGATTTAAAACAGATACAAAGATGTTCTTATAAATATGGGTTTGAATCAAATTGGCATATTCGATATGGTTTGGATCTACAAGGCGTGAAATCTGTTGGATTTGCATCGGGTAAGGGTTTAGCCGGCACGACGTTATGATTCTCTTTAGAAGATTAGGAGGATGTGGAGCGGCAACACTGTTTTGACCTTTTAAATATATGTTTAATAATTTTCATAAACTCAGAAGGAGTTTGTCGGGTTTGATTGCTCTCTTTAGGAGAGTGTTTTCTTTTTTAGTTTTTGTCTTGGTGTTTAGATCTATGTGTGAAATGAGTGGAGTTGTTTGATTTATTAGATCTATTTTCACTTGGTGTTATGGGGTCATGGCGATGATTAGATGATGCGGTTAGACCTATAAGCATCGTAATCCCTATCCCAATACAATTTGAGAGTTTTTGTTCTCACATGATCTCCATGCAACATGAAAAGTGCTTGAAGTCTGCTTATTACTTTGCAATTAGTCATGATTATTGTAATAATTTTAGATCTAGTTTGCAAGAAACCTTTTGGGGTTGACTTATTCATAAATATGTAATGCATTTTATTCAATGAATAAAATATCGTATTGTTTCTCAAAAAATATGTCCTTATATAGAGGACGACTTGCAAGAATGTAATTGCTCAGATCCCATCTTTCAGCTATTAACCAAAATTACTTCCGAAGCTATTGCTATATAATCTTTGACCAAATATTCAGTTATTACAGAATCAATTATAATAAACAATCAAATACATATAAAACACCTATTACTTCGACATAAAAGCATATAAAATTTGTGCTAGCTATTGCTATATAATCTTTGACCAAATATTCAGTTATTACAGAATCAATTATAATAAACAATCAAATATATATAAAACACCTACTTCGACACAAAAGCATATAAAATTTGAAGTAATGTGCAAGGGGCTAAGCGGTGAGTAAAATAAGCAAGTTGGTAAAGATCTTTCGACGAAAAAAAGCAAGTTGGTAAAGAAAAGAGAAGGCCTAATAAATATGAGTCCGTTTTTGCTCACCCCTAATTCAAGGTGACCGTTACCTCCCTTCCAAAATGTTGCCATGTTACCTATGTATTTAATTAAATTTTTTTGAAAAAAAACAATTGAATAAATTAAAAATAAAACTTACCATTTCTGATTTGTTTATTCTCTCTTCATAATTAATAATTGATTGCAATCTTTAATATCACATTATCATCCAGTCCTCCTATCCTATAGTTTGCAGCAAAAAAAAAAAAAAAAATTCATGCCCGCACTATAGCAGAAAAAGAAAGAAAAAAAAAAGAGATGTCCTATAACAAAATTGAAGAAGCAGTAATACATTTGTGTTTGGAATAAGAAAGAAGCTTTAAAGGATAGGTGGAAGATGTGAATTTTTCACTTTTGTGCCAACTTTAAAGGAGCTGTATTCTTTGAATTATACATGGATTTTCTGTTCCTGTAATGTGTGTAAAACTTGATACTTGTTTTTATGCAATTTTTAAATGTGAATTCAATTCATCTTTGAGCACTTGCTAGAATTGTTTGAAAAAAAAAATGAATAGCAACTTAAACAAAGGAGCAATACGAATGCAGTACTTCTTTCAATTTTGGTATGGGGTAGTTCTTTTTTTTTTTTTTTTGCTATGGTGCAGACATGAATTTTCGTTTTTTAATTTTGTTTTTGTTGCATCCTATAGGATAGGAGGACTAGATGAGAATGTGAAATTAAAGATTGCAATCAATTAGTAATTATGAAGAGAGAATAAACAAAGAAGAAATGGTAAGTTTTATTTTTAATTTATTCAACTGTTTTCCTTTTCAAAAAAGGATTTAATTAAATGCATAGGTAACTATGGTTTGTTAAATAGACACGTGACAATATTTTAAAAGGCAGGTAACGGCCATCTTGGGTTAGGGGGTGAGCAAAAACAGACTCAATAAACACACTTCCTCTCTAATATAGGAAAGAAAGGGCCAGAGAGATTTATAAAATTAGTGCCAAATGTTAAATTGGTATCACGTGATTCACGAAAGTTGAATTCTTAAAACCTCTCACTTGTAGGCACAAATATATTATATGCAAAATGATTTTACACATTATTTTTAGCCTCTTTGAGGCTCCCTCTCTTCTATTTTTTTTTGGGACAAAAAATAAGATAATCTATACTAAATTCATTTAAACTACGGAAAGAGGGAATCGAGCATAGAACCTCAAGTGCAAGAACAAATGCTCTTATCCAACTGAACTACAAGCCAATTATGTGTGCATTTATTATTTTCCTATTATATATAGGCACGAATCACAGTTTGCAATAATATATATATAGATCTCGATCTCTTTTCTATATAATTTATAAGTATATGTGCCTATATATTACCTATAGGTGTGAATATGATTCATACATAACGAACTGGGGTCATAAATCACATTATTCAAACCATGCAAACACTACATACTCCCATGGAGAAAAGTAAGGGCCGGAGATTGATCTTGTTCCCACTGCCCCTTCAAGGGCATATAAACCCGATGCTAGAGCTCGCCGACGTTCTACATTCCAAAGGCTTCTCCATAACCATCGTCCACACCAACTTCAACTCTCTCAACCCTTCGAGCTATCCACACTTCACCTTCCACTCCATTCCCGATGGCTTATCCGAAAGTGAAGCCTCCACAAAGGACATTGTAAACCTTATTTCTCTTCTAAATGATAAGTGTGTTGAACCTTTCAGAGAATGCTTGGCTAGCTTGTTATCCGATGTTTCAAAGGAGCCCGTCGCTTGCTTGATCGCTGACCTCCGCTTTCACTTCACTCAATCTGTCGCCGACAGCTTTAATCTCCCTAGGATTCTGTTAAGAACTGGGGGTGCCACTTCGTTACTAGTTTATACTGCATTTCCACTTCTGCATGAAATGGGTTACCTCCCAAAACAAGGTTCGTTTTTCTTCGTTTAGTTAATTTCGTACATTGGCTAGCTTTCTCTATACTATATAGGAATCACTACTTACCATCACACTTGGACAACTTAGGGTTGTTTGGTATCCTTCTTGGATTCAATTTTTTATTTTTGAAACTAACGGGTATTAAATAATTTAGTTACAGTCATTATTTTTTTAAAACAAAAAAACATGCCCTTATATTTTTGCATTTTCTATGTTGGCACTAGATTCTCGACTAGAAGAGCCGGTGATAGAGTTTCCACCTCTCAAAGTCAAAGACCTCCCACTGATCCACACGTCCGACCCAAAGAAATATTATCAGCTAGTAGCCGGCCGCCTGAAGACGGAAGCTAAGGCCTCGTGTGGACTCATTTTTAATACTTTTGAAGACCTCGAAGGAAATGCACTAGCCACACTTCGCCAAGAATTCCCCGTTCCAATTTTCCCAATCGGCCCATATCAGAAACGTTTTGCTGCAGCCTCTTCTGCATGTAGCCTATTAAACTTAACTCAAGACCGAAGTTGCATTTCATGGCTAGACACTCAAGCACCAAACTCTGTTGTCTATGCTAGCTTTGGAAGCATTGCTGCTTTAAAGGAAGCTCAACTGTCGGCGATAGCTTGGGGGCTAAGGAACAGCAATCAACCCTTCTTGTGGGTGGTTCGACCCGGATTAGTCCATGGCTCGGAAGTAACATTACCTAGTGGGTTTCTTGAGACTTTGAACGGGAGGGGACGCATTGTGAAATGGGCACCCCAGAAAGAGGTGTTGGCGCATCCAGCTGTTGGAGCGTTTTTAACTCACAACGGGTGGAATTCTACGTTGGAGAGCATTTGTGAGGGGGTTCCTATGATTTGTATGCCGTGTTCTGCTGACCAAATGATGAATGCAAGATATGTAAGCGATGTTTGGAAGGTAGGGTTGCAGCTAGAGCATGGGATAGAGAAAAGTGGGATTGCAAAAACGATTCGAAAACTAATGGTGGAGAAAGAAGGGGAAGAGATCAGAGAAACAGCCTTAGAGCTAATGGAGAAGGCAAATCTTTGCTTCAAAAAAGATGCATCTTCATACCAATCCTTGGACAGCTTGGTTAATCACATTCTATCATTTGAATCATTCAGTTTCCACGCTCAGAGTCTGCTGTGAATCCATATTCTGGTCTCGGGGTGATTTCGTTTTCAATAAATTTGTTGTAGTGCTACACGTACTACAAATTGTGTTGTTTTACTTTGAAACTAGCAAAGCTATGGTATGTCTAGCCATGCAATTCAAATCTCATGGACGATTGTTGATTTAAATTTACTATTACTACAAATTTGTAGAATTTGAATGCATTTGGTGTATTTAAATACATCAATTATTTTCAAATTTTTTTGTGATTAATATAGCAAGAGTGCTGCTATATCCACCTCAGTGTCTTATTTTCCCACCCACCATAAAAAGTGAAAAAAATCTAATCATCTCTTCCCACTCATTGTTATTCCTAAAATATCCTTAATTGTGTTAGTTTTTAAAATTTAAAACAAAAATTGAAGATGGAGAAAAAAACACAAATTCAACACCCGTAGCGTTGGAACTCATTAGCTGACAACAACCAAACTTATCACCACATCCGCTGGCAGCAACTCTTGTTCTCCTCGCTGTTGGCCAAAATTTGTCTCCCTTTCTCGTCTTTTGTCTTCCGCTCTCCCCATACCACATCCAAATATATAGACCTCAAATATCAAGAACTATGACATTTCAAACTTTTAAAGATTCTTATCAAGAATTGAAGCTCCTCACCATCTTCGTTGCAAATATTCTCCAGCTATAAGTCATAGAGATAGAATTGATTTAGAAGGAAAGGAAAAGAGGGAAGGGGGTTGAAAGAGAGAAAAATGGAGAATGAAGAGAATTAGAGGGTTCTGCCGTTCTTGGCTCTTCATTTTATTTCTTTTATTTATTTTTTTCGATTTTGTTCTTATGGCTTTTTATGCTTTTTATTAGGGTTTAAAAGTTAGTTTAGAAAAAGTTAAATAGAAAAAAGTTAAATATGTCATTAAATTTTTTATTAAAAGAGTGGCTTTAGCAGCACTCTATAGCAGTAAGACTATTTTTTCAACACTTTAAAGTCCATTTTACCCTCATACAAAGTCCACCCACCAAAACTAGTTACCTCGCTCTCTTTGAAATTGAACCTGATGCAATTACATAAAATGTTGAACTTTTTCTAGGCTTCATACGTCTCTGTCTCTCACTGCAGATACAATCTCATTGCTACTCCTAGCGATTGGAGGGAATTAATTACTTGCCAATCGGTTATTTTCTTGTGAGGTTGAATTAAGATCAAAATATATTTCAGATGGGTTTTGGGTTGACGGAATTAGAATCCATGAATATCATGGTATACGGAGAGTAGTGCTGGTGGTGGTGGAGAGAAAGCTAAGTCCACCTGGGCAGATTCGTCAGATTATGATATTATCGACTGATTTGTGCGTATATGCAGAAATCTTTCTCATTATTACAGTGGCTCCTCAAGAAAAAAGAGTTTGTATCGAATAAAATATATACTTGGACTTCCTTGTGTTAAAACTTTGGCTCGTAAACACAAAAGTCTGACTGTAGTTGGTTTAACCGCATGGCTAAAAGTCTCATGATAGTCTAACCCAGTTTCTTGAGAAAACTCCTTGGCTACCAAACGAGCCTTATACCTTGCAATTGAACCATATTAATGCCTCTTAATTTTATATATCAAATCAAGTATCTGTGAGGTAATAGTATCTGGATTCAATTCTGAATAATCCACAGATACTTGATTTGAAGCTTGAGTTGATGGAGAGGAATTGGGAACAAGATCACCAGGGTCTTCAGGCATTGAAGGACTGGACTGAGTAACATGCGATGGACTAGACAAACCAGTAGAAGAAGATGGTGGAAATACAAATGGAAAAGGAATAGGAATGGTTGGAGTATGATCAAATCTATTAGCTTGGATGGACAATAGGGGGTGATACATGTGGTACAGATGAAGAAGGAATGGTTGAAGGTTGAGTAGGAAATCTAGACTCATCAAACAAGACATACCTAGAGACAATTAACATGTTATCACTAAGGGAAAAACATATATACCTTTTGTAATTTGTAGCATATCCCAGAAAAATGGATTCAGTAGTCTTAGGCTCAAGTTCATTGGTTTTATAAGGCTTCATGGAAGGATAACAAGCTCATCTGATCAAGTTTAGGTGGTGATTTATGTAAGGCTTCAAAATGAAATTTTATTTGTAAAATAAGTGGATGTCGCACAAGCAGAGAACCAAAATTTACTAGGTAGTGAAGCTTTTTGAAGAAGTGTAATGGCTGTTTCAACCACATGTCTATTTTTCCTCTTGGCTAAACCATTTTGTTCAGAAGTATAAGGACATGATTTTTTTTATGAAAGATGCCTTTTTCAAAGAAATTGTTGAAAATTGTGAGCTAAAATACTCTCCCCCACCATCACTTTGCAACACTTTAACAGGGCAGAAAAGAAATTTTGAATAAAAGATTGAAATTGCACAAAGACAGGAAAAACATCAGCTTTATTCATTATGGGAAATATCCATGTGTATCTGGTACATTCATCTATAAAAGACACATAGTACATGTAACCCTCTAAGGACAAACTAGGAGCAGGGGCCCATACATCTGTATGAATAACTTCAAAGGGTGTGACAGACTTTGAAGCTTCTAGAGGAAATGCTAGTTTGGTAAACTTGCCATACAAGCAAGCTGTACAAATCTGAGGGAATAGCTGACCTACTAAAAGCTTAACATAATAGTAGATGGAGACTGTGGCAGTGCTGGAAACACCATGTTCATAGGTTGAACAATAGAAAGGTGCAAACATGGGTGGCACTGATGAATAGTATAATTTTGTACCAGAAGAAGCACTATTCTCATAACCTGAACCAGGAGCGCTAGCAAACATTGCAGAAAGCAAAAGGATTTGCTAAGCAGTTACATGCAATGTACGTTCTTCAGCCTTTAACTGAGAACGAAGTTCCTTAAGAGAAATTAAACACTCTCGGCCATGAATTACTGCTTTTATTGTATTATATTCAGGAGGCAGACCGTGCAAAGCCACAATAACAATGTCCTCATAAGAGATTTCAACACCAACAGCAGCCAATTGATCCCTAGAATCGTTGATCATTTGAAGATATTGATCTATGGTTTGTAGCCCCTTTTTAATGTTCTGTAGATCAATTTTCATTTGAACAATACTAGTTCTAGTGACATTAGCAAACCTCTCACGGAGATTCGTCCACATTTCCCTAGAGCTACGACAGCCAATAACATATGACAAAGCAGAAGTGGACAAGGTTGCAGTGATTAGAGTCATCAAGGCTTTATCATGGATTTACCAAACTTTATAGGCATCAGAAATCACAGCAACATTTTCAACAGTGCCATCTTCAGAATCACAATCAGAATATTTATTCGGACAACAAAATGCTCCATTTGAAAGTTCCAAGTTACATAATTCCAATCATCCAATTTAACCATAACAGTGTTACCAACACTCGGAACTAAGGCGGAAATTGGAGATTTTGTAAGTGCTAACTGAGCGGGAGTAACCATTGCTTACAAATAAAAATTGAAGACTTTACTTCGAGGAGAAGAAATCACCAAAAATAGAGACGCAGATATGTAGAAACCAGAACAACAAACAGGTTGATTAAGGAAATCACACCCGATATCAAGCACAATAGAAAATCGGTAATCTCGACAAAGTGACAACCTTATGAGCAAAATTCCCCAAATTTCTAGGGTTTGCAGACAAAATCAAACCAGAAATCAAGCGACACCGACCCACGAACAAGAAATAGAGCAACAATAGCGACAACGGAGAAACGAGCGGAAGCACACGGATCGTCAATCAATGGCGTCAGCCATTACCGGCCAGGATACCATGTCAACAGTCTAGAATTATCGAGAGAGAGAGAGAGAGAAAGATAGAAGAGAGAAAAGAGAAAAATGATTTCTGATTTCATTCAGTAAAAGTGATGAGTCAATAATTACATGACTCACACTATTTATAGATACACCACATACACAGCAACTTAACTAACTTCTAACAATCCCAATGACACATGGCAACTTTACACTCTTTCACCATATGGGATAGGAAGAACATGAGTCTCCTCCCATATGGTGTGTGCGACAAAGGTCTAACACCAAACAAATCAAGAAATCTGAGGGAACAAGTCTGGACTCTATTGGAGCCGACCTCTGAGTTCAAAATTTATAGCTTTTTCTTCTTCTCTTCCTTGTCAAAATTCCAACAAATTTGTGGGGTGAACCCGACGTAAGAAAACTTCGATGGCACAAGGAGAATTATATTAAATCAAAACAAAAAATTAGACTTAATTAATAAGGAGCGCATAAACATTACCGCTCATAATATCTAGAATTTGAAAGAAGATACTAAGAGAAGTAACAGAATAAACTTTAGCAATTTGATCTGTACTATAACCTGACCCATAATTAGCTTTAGCACTTTGATCGTACTATTGACCATTTTTATTTTTTCAGAGACTTTTTAGCAATAGAAATTTGCACACTAGCTATATTTTCTTCTACATAGCAAAAAGTTCATGTTGTACATAACAAGCTTTAGCGACTTGGTCAAGATGATCGTTGTAGGCTGAATCGCCGAATGTCCTCAATCAGACGGTCCAAATCAGAATAAGAAGATCCGCCTTCGCTCACACTTGCTCTAGCCAACTTCGCCATGTCATTTACTGATCTCACAAACTCATCATTCCCCTCCTCCGTCAGATCCCTAATCATTTTCTCAATGATCACTCTGTCGCATTGATCTTTCATGTCGAGCCCTAGCTTCAAAACTTCACTCACAAGCCGGCTGTTCATCATTTGATCAGCAAAGTAAGACCAACACATCATAGGCACACCAGCCACAATACTTTCCAACGTCGAGTTCCAGCCGCTATGTGTCCAAAACCCTCCGACGGCCTTATGATTCAAGACCTCCTCTTGTGGCGCCCACCCCACCATGTAGCCTCTCTCTTTCGTCCCCGCCAACAGCTCCGCCGGAACCTCGCCCTCGACGCCCTCGCCCACCACCGAGTCAGGCCTCATAACCCACAAAAACCGCTTCCCGCTATTCACCAAACCATGCCAAACCTCCATGAGCTGGTTCCTCGTCACGACCGCAATGCTTCCAAAGCTTACGTAAAGAACAGATTTCGAGGGCTGCAAATCAAGCCATGCCATGCAGCTTCTGTCCTCTTCCCAGAGACTGTTTGACGCAATTGGCAGTGGTACTTCTGTTGATGCCAGCCTTGAGCTTAGGTGGGTGTGAAGTGGCCCGACGGCATAGGTGTTGGGGATGTGATTCCGTATTTGAGAGAGCGCCAGCCCTTCTAGTTCTTCGAATGTATTGGTTATGAGCGCGTCGGATCCGGCATTGCCTTGGCTCTGCCTTATTAAATACTGCAGAGTTTTGTTAGCAACATCGCTTGTCCGGCAGAAACTAGGGAGGTCTCTCCGCCGCAGAAAACCTTCCATTCCCGACACAGATTTTACCAGCATATCCATTTCGCTTTCTATCGACATGTTGAAAATAAATTGGTGGTTCACAAAACAAATGTAAATAGAATAAAAAAAAAGTGAAAACTTTTGATAGCTATTTTATTTTCAGTTTTGTTTTTATTTTTATTTTTAAAAAGTGGAAACTTATTTGGTAAGTGTTTTCTATTTTTCTTTTTTTTCAAAACTAAAAGTACTTTGTGAGTCTTCAAATTTTGGCTTGATTGGTTACTAAAATGGAAACATTTACTAAATAAGTTTTCAGATTTCTTTTTTACATAAAAGTTAAAAAATAAAGCTGAGAATTAATATATAACAGCTTCTGAAGAATTAGTTCTTCTGAGAATAATAAAAACTATATATAGCGATGTTATACCTTTGAATGGAAGCTCACAAGATTCAATGAGTTTTGGGACACAAAAATAAGCCCAGTAGGAAGAAGCACTTATGGTACGAAAAGAGATGGCCATGACTCCAATCTCTTTGGCAATTTCAGTTGCAAAGTTCAGGAGCCCATCAGTCACGATGCAGGTTACGGGCGGCCAGGAAGAGTCCGAACCCGACTGAGCAGAAACCACCATTTCTCTGAACAGCGGTTTGGTCACACAACTTACAGAATCGAGCATCTCTATCGTTCGACCACCCGAGCGGGGATGCTCTTTTGGTAGACCGTGTGTGATGGTCTTAAAACGAAATCGAGGATAGCTTGCGAAGTGGGATTGAACGTCGGTGTAACGAAGAAGGCGGTCATGTACGAAGTCGGAGTTGAGGAAGGTAATGTGGAAGTTGGCTAGGCAGAGTAGCTCGGCAAACTTGAGAGTGGTAGTGACATGACTTTGCAGTGGCAAAGGGAAGAAGAGTACGTGAGGGTCGGTTGCCCTAATTTGATCAATTCCATTGAAGCTTTGAGATTATGATGAGGTGTGAATTTTTCTAGCTCGAGTCCTTGCATCTTATAAGGATTGTTTCCTCGACATGTAGTAATTATGATCAAGATGTATCAACAAAAGCGGTTCCATATTTAAAGCTGATTTCTTGAAACATGTATTTTATGTGGCATATATGGTCCCAATGGTCTCTATTCACTAGTATAATTTTTGCAATAAACGACAACGAGCAGACATATACAAGTTATTATGTCGTTTTATTTCAGCAGTCAACATTTTAGCCTAAAACTGTAGTCAAGTGGTGATAAAAAGAAATATAGGATTCTACTTGCAGTTACTCTTACCCATCCCACCATCTCTTATTTTATATAAAACCAAACCTAATTCTATCTAACCCACATCCCTTTCTTTCTATAAAACACAATCAGAAGAAAGAAAGAGAGAAGATAAAAAAAGAAGGAAAAAAAAAAAGAGGAAGCAAAACAGAGAAACAGAAACAAAGAAGAGGGCAGACAGGGGAGAAAGAGAAGGAGAGAAATGAGAGATAGAGAGAAATCTTGTATTTCGAACATTTCATATACATAATGGAAATACTGATGCTCAGAGGATGTAGGCAATTGCCGAACCCCGTTAATATCGCGTCTCATTTACTTTCTACTACATGTTAATATGCCTATATTTCACAATACGTTATCAGCATGAGAAGCTATCTTGTCAGTGGAGAGCACAACGCCATGAAACCAGAAATTGTCGTACCAGTTCAATGCACCAAATCTCCATCATCCATAGTTTAGATCAGAACATGTCCTTCATGAAAGTTGTTCATCTACCCAACATCTATATCATATCAAAATTTCAGGAAGATCGAACGGTGAGATCATTTCAGATGTTTGAAATTCCAACTCAGGTTCCAATTCAGCAAAAAACCTGACATCCATGTTAACAGCCTTCAAACTTAACTTTCTGACCTCGGATGGAAACCTCTTCTTCGTGAAAGTTGTTCATTATCATCTCATATATGCCATATTAAAATTTGGACCAGATCCAACGATTTGATCTTTTCAGAACTCTCAGACACTAATCTTGACTCCAAAACTTGTTGAATTCGTTTTGAATCTTTCGAAACTCACCGGAGGAGGAACAGCAATTGAGGCGTGTTGTTACTGCTACCTCATCAGCTGCTAATAAAATCTTAGAAAGATTATGGTTCGATACATGTAAAGAAAATGGGGAGTTAGTTCTAGTTTGACCAACTAAAAAGCAAAAGAAAATAAAAAATAAAAAAAATGTGGTGCTTTGCAATTTTGTAGATGGCTACCGAATGAAGAATACAAATTTCGACAGGGACCTACCGAACCAACCCAGAATCAAGTTGTTTTTGGTTTTGGGCTTTGGATTTTTCCTTCCTTGTTACCATGATAGGCCTGAAGTCCCACAACCACAAGGCTTGAACTTGTAGTTCATAAGCCTAATTTCATATCTATTCACTACAAGAAAAAACCCAATTAGCGACCAGATTTTTTGCGACGAAATGAGATTTCGTCAGTGATTCTATAATCTGCGACGAAATAATTTGTGTTGGTCGCAGTAATTTAGTTGCATTTTGATGCGCTGAAAGAATATCTGTAATTGTTTCAGCGACGAGATTAAGAGGATAGGCGACAAAATCTTTAGTGGTAGATACTTCTTTCAGCGACCAACCTTAGTTTGGTCGCCATTTTGGCTACCCTAATTGAGCGGGGCTGACTTAAATAAAAAATAAAAAAAATCGAGCGGGCTAATTGGCGCCCTAATATTTCCACACAAAACATAGGGCTGGGAATTTTGTACCAAAATACCGAAAAATACCGAACCGAATACCGAAAATCCTGAAACTGAAATACCCCGATTGGTTCGGTCCCCGATACCGAAAAAATACCGAAATTTCGGTACGGAGTTCGGGACGATATTACTATATATTCGGTAATACCGAACTGAACCGAATTGAAGAACTTCGATTCTCAATTGTCGAAAAATACCGATCAAACCCATCCTTTCCATTCCATCCATCCCCATTGCCATTCGATCGAACCCATCTTTTACACTAACAATCATAAGCCCAGTTCAAGTAATCAAACTTCAAGCAGAATCCACAAATCCAATTACACTAAACAGTAAAAAATTTCTACCTTCACAGAAATGGTTCCAGCTAAGGCATCGAGGTCTTCAAGCAACTTCCCAATCCTAACCTCGTTCCAAGGATCCCTGTACTGCTCCCTCAATATGTAATCCGTCGAGAAATTGTACACAATCGTCGTCCTGCTCTGCGATGGCGTTCTGTTCAGCAACTCGCTCTGCGGCGGCCCGTCCTTCGGCGGGTCTAGAAAGAACCTCTCGAAGATCTTCGACCTCGCTTCCCACAGCGCATTCGTCACCGGCGACTGGTACATTCCCGGCCAGAGGCTTATGGGCTTCCGGGTAGAACCGTTGGGGACACCTTGGTCCGGATGCGGGTTTTCGAAAGGGGAAGAAAGGGTGGCGACGACGGGAATGGCGGTTGGTGAATTGAGATTTGGAGGAGAGAAATTCAAGTCCATGGAATTCGGGGGTTTTGGGAATTTGGGTTTTTGGGAATTCAATTCGGTGGATTTGGACTCAAAATTTTTTGGCCATTTCGGGATTTCTAATACCGAAACCGAACCGAAATTTTCGGTATCCCGAACATTTCAGTTCAATTTCGGTATTAGAAATTCCCTCCCCAAAATTTCGGTATCGGTTTTCGGGATCGGTATTTCGGTTCGGTTACCGAACCGAAACCACCCCTAACAAAACACCAATTTTTCAAAAAACACCGCGTTCTGGGATTTAGTTAACCCCAGCTGGTTGTTACATAAAAAAGTTAATAATAAATATAAATAAAAATAAACTAAAGTGTGTAAATCTAGACCCATTTGGTCTCTTCCAATTCCCCAGCCTCCTAAAAACCCTTTTGTTTTTTTTTATCAGCCTTATCGTTGTTTCTCTCTTACTCAACTCTCGCTCCTTCTTCCTCCCTCCCTCATTCCCTCTCTCTCCCTCTTCTATCTACCTTTTACAATCCAACCCAGCCAATCCTCTAGAGTCGCACAACTCCTCCGTCTCCACAACACCTCCTCTGACCGTCGCGCCCTTCACTCCGACAAGGTATCCCTTTCACAGATCTGGTAAAAAATGAACTCTTTTTCTCTCTTTTGTTTTTTTTTAACTCTGTGCACAAATTACAAATCTGGGTATTTGGTTATTTTTGTAATTTTTCCTTGCTTAAATATCTTATGTTCAACATATGTAAAGAATTTGCCTTTACAATCTTTTTTTATAACTGGGTTCTATCAATTTGTTGTTGGTTGGATCGGATTTGTACTGGCACTCAATGGTTTGTCATATAGTTGCTCTTTTTTCAGTTGATATAATATTTCAAATTAGAATTAATATTTGAGTCGGGTAAATGAAATTTGTGCAGCTTTTTGGTTTTAAAGAAGTGCGTTTCTTTCGTTTCTGATTTGGCTTACTATTTAAAAACATTTGTGCAGTTTTCCTAATTTAATAACTTCTAGTAGATTGGTGTTTTCTATTATCCTAATTAACTTGTAAATTTTTTTAAGTGCCTGCGTGATTTTTCTGTTTGGTGTTAGCTCCTGCAGTTTAACAACAATTTAATAATTTGGTGTTTTAAACTCTAAGGTGTATTGTCTCGTGCACAAGGTTCAAGTTTGTGGATAATGCATTTGTTCTCCTTAACACCAAATATGTGTGGTAAGCAATTTTCTTTTTAGAAATTAATATGATACAATTTTTCAATTTTTTAGCTCAATTTTTTTTTTGTAGATTCGTATTTAGAATTGGTAATAGATGGAGAGTATAATTGACCTCTTAAATGTTTCTAGTGCTGGTGAAAGAAGAAACTGAATTTTCTACCATTTATGTGAGTTAGTCTCAATGGTTTAGATGATTCTGGGTTTGTGAAGCTAGTAATATAGTTGACTTATTCAAGTTCATTCAACCTTGTGCAGGTTGCTTATAAATTTTACCTATAAAATAATTGTTGTGATATGACTAGCTTGGGATTTTCATACCTGTGTTAGTCTTGATTCGAGTGTTTGGGTTTTGTTTTGGCAAGACTTGTTATTATTCTTGTGTCCAGTGAAACAGGGGAAGATGAAAGCTTCTTCTAGCTTAGTTAATAGTAGCTCTTACCAAAATTGTTTTACTTTGACTGTTTGCTGCTAAGCTTTTATTTCGTTTAATTTTTCCATTCTGTTTTACTTGCATGCCATATAGAACTCAAACATGTTGGAGTGTATTAAACCACTGAATACATTCCCAGGTATATCCAAATGCTTGAGGCTCTTTAGTTATTAGCTTCATATGAGTTTAGGCAGAGTTTTAAGATCATTAACCCAATTCAAATTTATGAGCTTTGGAAGTAATTATTGAGTTGGATTGAAATGCTGGTAACAGATTTCTTTGCATACAATGTTCGTATCAGATGCCTTCCTTCACATACATCTGTTTGATCAGATGTATTTATTGTTTCTGAAATATACTTGTCATGTCACGTTTTCTTGAATGTGTTCATCATTTTTTATTTCTTGAAGCTTCATTTGGTCGTAATGTGAAATTTCGTGTTTTCTGTTTTTGTTTTCTAGGTTGGCAAAGTATGAAAGGTTTTGATTGCATGGCGTGTCAATTATGATAAACCACTTGACGGTAAACTGCTTGAGTTTTATTCTCAGAATTTTCTTATGTTTTCTTTTTGGACTCCAAGAACATGTCATGCTTTTTATTACTTTATCGGCAAGTTCACATTCTTGCAGTTAAAAATGCTAAATGATTTTGTGTAAATTTATTTCAGGAATTTGAGGAATATCTTCAGCTTTGACGCCCATTGCATTGATGTTAATTTGAGAGACTTTATTCCTTTTTCCTCCTTGTATGATGATGAATGTTATAAGAACCTTTGGAGTGTTGTTGTCTGTCTTCTCTTCAATTCGAAGAGCTTGTTTTTGTTACTTTGTTCTACCAGATGATGTAATTACAATTATAGTTAATAAAAAATTTTGGTCCATTATTTACACATTATATACGGTTTCTGTTCATGTAAAGAATGTTCCCTTAATAGTATAGATGAATTAAAAGAGTCCATTAATAATTATAATTTATAAATATAAATAATATATTACAAAAACAAAAGAAACTGGCGACAAAACTGATTTGGTCGCTATTGGCCACTAGATTTGGCGCCATACTGGTAAGGAATCCCCGACCAAATCATATTATATGGGCGACTAAAATATGAAAGTCGCCAATCACCAATGGCGACTAAATAATAAATTTCGTCGCCCTTAACTTTTTGCGTCGAGGATAAGGCGACGAACGCTTACGACCAAAGTTTTAGTCGCAGGAAACCAATAGCGACGAAAATTCAATATATGGCGACCAAACTGTTTTGTCGCAGATCACATTTTTCCTTGTAGTGATTTGGTCATTTGGGCCCGCAGTCCCATAACCACGCTTAATTTTATTTATGCTAATTTAACTGCTAACTTAAACAGTGCGGCACTGCCGCCCTTCCTAACATTTCTATTTTAAGTTTTTACTTAATGAAAATTATTTATGTGAATGGTTTAATTAAAGCCCTTGTCACAAGCTTTATTTTTAAAGCAATTCATTTACAGTGGGTGGAATTATCGCCCTGTGCAATTATTTACTTATTGCATTATGTTTTTTATGATAAGTATATACCACACAAAAGATCAAGACCTGAAGTTCCTTGATCCTCACCACATAAAAAAAAAAATCGAACCTGAAGTTCCTTTATCAAATTAAAACCTAAAGTTTTTCCTGAATTAATTGAGAGACTAGTAGTTCCTCAACTTTATTACCTAAGAGCCTGAAGCTCCTTGATTCATGCAAATGAGGTCCATCTCCACCCAACCTATTTATGGTGTTACAGTACGCATTTGGGTGTGCAGTTATGTGCCAAGTTGCGCCATCGCAACATACCAATATGGATCCTCAAAGAATGATATGAATCTTTGTCGGTTATAATTCTCCTTTGAATTAGCTCTTTAGAGCACTTGCAAGAGATCTCTTTACCGTTTATTTTACAAAATGTCACTTTAATGAGACAGTCTTCCCACCATTAGGGAGAGATAAGAACGACAACGTTCCTGAAAAACGGCGTGAATTAGCGTGTACGTTGCCCACTATGTCTCATCTTGATCCTCGTACCACACAAGTATGATAAATAAGTGTGATGTATTCTAGCTTTCAGAATGTTTCTTTAGACGCATTTCTCTGATCAAGCTAAAGTGACGAGATCATATACTAGTTGCAAACATGTCTGCAAAGATGGACATACCTAACAGACGTTGAGTTAACATCCCTGAATGGATGTGTCGTCCCTGTATGGATGGCATAGTACAAATGGTGGCTAGCCAATCAACCTGTTCTCAGCATGAAGCAAGACAGATCATTTGATTTGTAGGATTTATTTCCTTAGAAGAGAAAAAATATGGCACAAAACGAACCCGTACTCGTTCGTTGTCTCAATCATTTCCAACTCATGAGATTAATCCAGATTATCCTTAGACCTGAAGCTCTTGGTCCAGTATACTAGTTTGGGTGGGTATGGAATTGGAATGAGATTATCATCGATTATATTTCATTCAAAAGGTAGTTACCAACATAAATGAAAAAGCAACTATATCAAACCATGTTCCATTGATTAGTGACAACGTAAAACTGATTGGTGAAATTACAATCCAGGTTGAAACATATTCCTTATCAAAGTGTATTTGGACTTATTATTCCTACACTACCCAAAATAACCTTGTTGTGATACAAGTGGGAAAGAAAGCGTAATGAGATGAATGAAATAGTGCAATGGAATGCAATCCTTATGACGCAAGGCTTCTCTCAAACGCCCTATGATTGATTGCAGCATTATAAATGTGGTTATAGCATTTCTCTATGGGGATCTTGATACGGAGATTTACATGTCAGTTCCCGAAGAATTACATTAGCTGATGTAAATAGTTCTAGACCACATAACACCTTCTCAATTTGAATAAAGCATTCACTTTATGGATTGAAACAATCTAGATGGATTTGGTATACCTATCTAAGTGATTATTTAATCAGTCTGGGATATATGAATAAATTATGCCCATTGCGTGTTAAACTAAGAAGTATTTTGAAATTGTTAGAGTTGCAGTCTATGTTGATAAATCTCACTAAGACTCTGGAAGAGCTTGAGAAAACTATCTAGCACATAAAGTCGAAATTTGAGATGAATGATCTTGGGAAAACTCGTTACTACCTCAACCTAAAGTTTGAGCGTTGTTCTGACAATATTTTGGTCTACCTGTCAAAGGAAAGTGTTGAGTACACCCATGATGATCTATAAGTCAAATGCTAATGAGACCCTTGAAATGGTTTTTGGAACATGAAGTTGCACATCTAAGTACATCTTGCGTATTATTATACTTATCTTATTGCATTAGACATGACATCTCATTCGTTGTTGATCTGTTGGTAAAGATATAACATTGCGCCTACACGTTGCCACTAAATTGGTATTAAAGATATTTTTAATAAAGGAACTTACCTTCTTCCTACCAACTAGGTGGGGAGTGGTACAACTCGTACCTATGAACTCTTAGCTTTCACAAACAATGAAAAACCCTCAAGCTTCAAAAGGTCAACAAGCTTAACTCAACTCAACTAGGGGAGCACTTAAGCCCAACAAAGGTAATAGTCAACAACGAAGAGTATTATTACAAGCCAACAAGGGTTTCAATGTATGTGTGATGCTTTAACAAGCCAACAAGGGCTTCAATGTATGTGCAATGCTTCAACAAGCCAACGAGGGCTTCAACGCATATATGATGTGTCAACGTAATATTGTCTACAATTTTCTTCGACAAGTTATAAGCTTTACTAACCTAGAAAGCTACACATGGTATACAATGGCCAAATTTTTACAAGATTAATGTCATCGACATGTCTACGGCAATATCATGGTGGTCACTTGCCAAAGCTCTTCGACCATTTTACATCTGCTTCAAGGCACTCAACAAGTACTTCAATTCGAAGCTCTTCAGCAAGCTTTAGACACCATCAAGGTTCAACGCACCAAAACGAGTTCCAACCTTCACTGGGGTTTAGCAAGGGACCAAATAACAAAAAATTAAATTTATATGGTCTCGTGAGAACTTCAGACATTTCCCTCTTCAACAATGCAAACACATCAACCCTGGTGCGGGTTCCCAAAGGCATCGTTGAAAGGGGTATGGTGCGAAGGAAACTAATTTATGGGTTTTTCGAAGCCGCAAGCACTTTCTACTCTAACATTTACAAGAACTCCAAAGGCAAATGCTTCAACATTACTTCTTTACTTCAGCAAGTGCGAAGGAAGCTAACAAGAGCTTGGGTGTGTGTGATACTCCTGTAGGCCAACGAAGGCTTCAAGCTATGTATAGCATTTTAATTCAAGAAGAGAACTACGATGGCAATCAAGAGGTACCTTCGCACACTGATGATCACAAGTGTGCGAAGCAAAATCTATTTATATGATTCTCCAACCCTTTAACAATTGGAAAATAACCCAACAAGGGAAAAGCTTTGCACACTGATAATCACAAGTCTGCGAAGCAAAATCAATTTATATGGTTTTACAAAAGCTTCCCACATGCAAAGGTCCAGAGCTTCCCACATGCGAAAGACTAGAGCTTCCCACATGCGAAGGTTCAAAGCTTCCCACATGTTCAAAGCTTCTCACATGTGAAGGCCCAGAGCTTTCCACATGCGAAGGTCCAAAGCTTCCCACATGTAAAGGCCTAGAGCTTCCCACATGCGAAGGTCCAAAACTTCCCACATGCGAAGGCCTAGAGCTTCCCACATACGAAGGTCCAAAGCTTCCCACATGCGAAGGTCCAAAGCTTCCCACATGTGAAGGCCTAGAGCTTCCACATGCGAAGGTCTAAAGCTTCCCACATGTAAAGGCCTAGAGCTTTCCACATGTAAAGGCCTAGAGCTTTCCACATGTAAAGGCCTAGAGCTTCCCACATGCGAAGGTCCAAAACTTCCCACATGCGAAAGCCTAGAGCTTCTCACATGCGAAGGCCTAGAGCTTTCCACATGCGAAGGTCCAAAGCTTCCCACATGTAAAGGCCTAGAGCTTTCCACATGCGAATGTCCAAAACTTCCCACATGCGAAGGCCTAAAGCTTTCCACATGCGAAGGTCAAGAGCTTCCCACATGCGAAGGTCTAAAAGCTTCACACTTACGAAGGTCAAAAAGCTTCAACTATAAGCTTCCAACAAGGGGCCACTCACGGAAGGAAGACTACAAATCTTTCAAGGGCGATACTCAATATTTTGGTACTTTGGCGCTCGGGAAGATCAAGACCCTTCACTCGGTAACCTTCCTCGATCGGAGACTTAGGGGAACTCCCATATATGCTACTACACCTCGGTACTCAAAAGTTTTGTGATTACTTAAGTCACTTGAATGTTACAAGTCCCCAACCGAGAAGTTTTTCGTCACTCGAGAACTTAGGGGAGCACTGTTTGTACCATACTTCACCAATCCCGAAACTACCAAGCACCGGTCAACTTTGTACCTTCAGAGACTTACTGAAGGGTTCGCGCTGAGGCGCCCCTGCCGAAGCACATGAGTTTCTCTCCAACCAAGAGGCCAATCACAACATGACACGTGTCAACACCAGAGAAAGCTCCTAGAGTCCCACATTGACCGCGGACGAAAACAGGAGACTCTTCTTAACTATAAAAGAATATCATTCTCTCAGAATTAAGCTCTCATGATCTTAAACCCTCTAATATCTTATTAGAACTCACTAATGATGATTATGCCTAATCTCATGTATCATGTAAACTCTACATTATTAATCAGAACTCCTCTACCTTCGTGGACATAACCCAACTTAAGGTTAACCACATACATTTCGTGTTTGCTTCCCATCTCTATCACATCATACATTATCTCCACTCGATGACCTAAACAATCTAGCGAATGTCATCTCACCTTGACACTTTACGTTGTTCCAAAGTCCACTCGATTTTATGCATCAACACTTATCATATAGTTTGTCAACAAAAAAATATTGATGTGGTGATTTGCATCAGTTTGATCTCTAATAATAAAAATCGATAACTCTTCAGTTTGATTTCTAATAATAAAAAAACTTTTATCTGACTGTGAGCTGACTGAGAAAGGAGTCGTCTGCTTTTTTGCCGGTTATGAGTTGACTGAGAGCGGAATCGTCGGCTTTTTTGGCGGTGGTCCACCACGGGCTCTCTACTCGGCCACGACGGGCTATGGAATCTGACAGGACCCACGACGGGGAATGGTCGTCTTTCCAGGAAATCAAGTATTGCATTCCCTTGCCGCCCTCAAGCGCTCTGCTTCCGATGATTTTATCGACCTCGCCGTACGACTCGTCGTTTTCTTCGGCTTCATTGTCGTCGGGGAGCGAAAGTGGGTTCTGGGTTTCGATGGATTGGGTTTGCTGTTGGTTTTGGATGGCGCAGACGGTTGTGAGGTTGGCGGGCTTGGTGGCTCGACCTTTCCATCAAAAAGACTGATTGCTCTAGGGAAGAGGATGAGAAGCTTCTTCAACGCCTGAGCAGATGAATATGATCTTTTGTTTTATTTTTTAAGTTATCAGTTTTAGTTTTAAATATAAAAAAATAGTTTTTTTCTAGTGAATCCACATGTCACTATATAATTAGATTTGTGGGACTTACATGATACCACATTAAAATACTAACGAAATTTAAATGAAATGATCACATTGATGTGCAATGGTCAAAGTCAGAGACCACTTTTATCAATTTTATTATTAGAAACCAAACTGAAAAGCTATATCAATTTTATGGATCCTTTTAGCTAAAAAACCTATTTTAGTATTTGCTTACACTTTGTTCACATACCATTTCAATTGTTTAAAAATTCTTAAGAGCGTGTGTGTGAGATAAAATGAGGTATGTAAAAATCACCGCTCTAAACAAAATCATTCAATTTCAATTGTAGCTATTTCAACTTGCATTAAGTCAAAGTCGCATGCAAAGAATTTTTCTCCAATGCACGTCTATTTACACATCATATGTACACGTTTTTTTTGTAACTGCCGGATTGATCTGGACGGTCTCTCTCTTTTGTGCCACATTAGAAGCTGAGCAACAGAGTTAGAAGGAATTTTGAAGTTAACTTGGTATTCTAATCCAAAACATTCATAAATGATATGTACAAACAATAAAGGCCGAGCATTTGGATTATCAAATTCATCAATTTTCGGGTTTGCATATTGACTTCAGATTAGAATGCGTCCTCAGAATTGAAATCCAAATTTAATGGGGATTCTAGGGTTCTTCTTTTTAGTCTGATAAATTGGGTTGATGGGGATTCTAGGGTTCTTCTGACAGACAGAATGAGGAGGTGGAGCGGATGAGAGAGATCAGAGAGAGAGGAGAGAACGGGGAGAGAGAGAGAGTTGAAAGCTGTTGGTTACAATTTTTCTAGTGGGTTCTTTAATCCAGTTGTAATATACCTTAACATTTAATTTCAACCGTTGAGATTGATCAAACGGATGAAAAATAAATGTGTAAATAATATGGAGTCCAACTTCAGTGGTACGTGTCATTGAATGGTACGTACTATTATTTTATTTTTCAGAAAAAGGGGCAGTTCAAGAAGTTAGTGGAAGCTCATAGAACTCTCTGATTTTCTTTTTCTTTTTTCGTTTTTTTTCTCTGGATAACTATAGAACTTTCTGTAATTCTCAAAGAACCATGAAAACGCCTGAACTTTCTTTGGCAGCCTATAAATACACCCACTCCCCACCCAACCTCATCAGATAAGATCGTCCAAGACAATCTATAATCTAATCTACACAAAAATCTCTCACTCAATTCCTTCCAAGTTTCACACCAAGCAAAAACCCAGCTCAAACCCAGCATCCAATGGCTCTCAGTATCTTTGGCAACGGCCGACGAAGCAACGTCTTCGACCCCTTCTCTCTGGACATCTGGGACCCATTCGAGGGCTTCGGCGCTCTGGCCAACATCCCCTCCTCCGCCCGGGAAACCACCGCCATTGCCAACGCCCGCATCGACTGGAAGGAGACCCCGGAGGCCCACATCTTCAAGGCGGACCTCCCGGGGATCAAAAAGGAGGAAGTGAAAGTGGAGGTGCAGGACGGGAGGGTCCTGCAAATCAGCGGCGAGAGGAGCCGGGAGCAGGAGGAGAAGAACGACAAGTGGCACAGGATCGAGAGGAGCAGCGGCAAGTTCCTGAGGAGGTTCAGGCTGCCGGAGAACGCGAAGATTGATCAGGTGAAGGCGTCGATGGAGAATGGGGAGCTGACTGTGACTGTGCCGAAGGAGGAGGTGAAGAAGCCTGAGGTCAAGGCCATTGACATCTCCGGCTAAACTGAATTCGCATAACCTCGGCTACTTTTGGGCTTAATGTCGTAATTATGTTTTGTTGTGGTGTTAATTTCTGCGCATTTGTATTTCAGAGTGTGAGTGATATGGTGTGTCAATTTTCATGTATGGGTTCTTGTTCTAAAATATTATAATAAACCTTCATAAAAGTTTACTTTTTTATTTCAAATTTTTTAACCTATTATTTTAGCGAGAATTACTTGCACTCATTTTTTTTTTATAGTCTACAATTGACTGGAAATTAAAAGTAAAAAAAGTAGATGAATAGCACCTAAAGCATTTATAGTTATGTAGTGATAAACCACATTTGAATTTGAGTTCTCCCGCCTCATTCAAGCCACCACAATCTCCAAGAATCTCTCAAGAATACTAAGTCTCAACAGACCAATCCTTTGGGCTGTTGAAGTTGTTTTATATTGTACATATCTTTTAATGCTTTCAAATACTTTATCTGTTATCTGTTTTGTTTGGAGAGTTTGTTCTTCATTTAAACTCTTTTTGTAAAGTCCTATAAATATAGCAATACAACACAACGTTCAGATTTTCGAGCACAATTATAACTAAACCTAGAAATCTTATATGGTATCACCCTCTTCCAGTCTCACGACATTTTCTTCCCTCACCATGTCAAATTCCGCTGCAACCTCTCTCCCCAATGTTTCCAGCTTTCTAACCATCAAACTTGATCGTCGTCATAACTACCCTCTATGGAGGGCTCAGTTCATTCCTTTGCTTCGTAGTCGAGGACTTTACTCATTTGTTGATGGTACTACTCCATGTCCAACTGCCTTCCTTTTAGATGCTGAAGGTCGATTGACTGATGAAGTGAATCCACTTTTTGAACCTTGGATTCAACAGGATCAGACGGTTCTCTCGTGGCTCACGGCTTCCTTGACACCACCTGTCATGTCCGTGATTGTGAAATGTATTAGTGCTGCAGAAGCCTGGAAAGCTCTTCAAGAACATTATGCTCCCTCCTCTCACAACCGCGTTGTCCAGCTGCGTGGTACTCTTATGAATCTCCGTCGAGGTGACCTCTGTATTGCTGATTATTTAGATAAAGTTAATGCCCTTTCTGATCAACTTGCTCTTTCTGGTTCTCCCATAACTGATGCTGACTTGATTGCTGTCATTATGAACAATGTTGGTCCGTTGTATGAAAACACGGTTGCTTCAATCCAAGCCCGTGAATCTCCCATCTCCTATTCTGCTCTGGAGGCACTGCTTCTCAGTGCGGAGACTCGTCAGCTGGCGTTTCAACTTCCTAGTGACACTGGTGTAACTGCTATGGCGGCTACTCGTGATCGTTGTGTGAGTGGTAGTCCTCATTCTGCTCGTGGGGGACGCTCTGGTGGTTTTCGTGGTGGTTTCTCATCCATCTCAGCTCGCAATGGTGGTGTGTCCCGTGGATCTGGCGCTGGTATTCTTGGCGCAGCTCCATCCCATTCTTCTGGCTTTGCATCCTTTGACAAATCAGTTGTCAAATGTCAAATTTGTCATTGCAATGGTCATTCTGCGATTGACTGTTTTAACCGCCTCAACCTCTCCTATGAAAGTCGTGTTCCCTCTGCCAGACTGACTGTTTTGGCTGCCCAATCTACTCATCGCCTATCTACTACCAGTTGGCTTCTTGACTTAGGTGCCAATGCTCATATCACCAATGATCCTGCTCAAATCACCAACCCTCAAGAGTATAATGGGACTGATCATGTCAATGGTGTGAATGCTGCACAAGGTTTGAAAATCTCTAAAATTGGCACGTCTTATATTCGTACTCCATCTACCTCTTATGTCCTCTCTAATACCTTATACTGCTCTACTGCTTCTCAAAATATTTTGTCTATTAACCAATTTTCTCAAGATAATGATTGCTTTTTCGTCCTTTACCCTAATTTCTTTCGTGTTCAGGATATCCGCTCGGGGAGGATCCTCTTATCAGGGCGGCGTAATACTGGATTATATCCCTACTCAAGTTTTTATTCAAATAAAGCTCATGGCAAGTTTGCATTTTTTGGTGTTCGTGTCGATGATCGTGTTTGGCATTCCCGCCTCGGTCATCCGTCGTCTTTTATTTTAAAATTTCTTGTTTCAAATAGTAAATTGCCCATTAGTCGGCATATTTCTGATTATGTATGTCATTCATGTCCTTTTGGCAAAAGTAAGAAATTATCGTTTTCTTCATCTGATTCAGTTTCTCCATTTCCTTTACAACTTATTCATTCTGATGTGTGGACTTCACCGACTCTATCTATCTTTGGTTTTCGTTTTCATTGATGATTTTTCTCGTTATACATGGTTGTAGCCTCTCAAATTAAAATCTGATGTGTTTTCCACCTTTATTAAATTTAAAACTCAAATGGAGAATATTTTCAATTCCAAAATTAAGACCTTTCAAACTGATGATTTGTGCAATGCAAATAGGTAAGACTTATTATGTTAGTTTTTATTTAGGGTTTTTATTATGATGATTTGTGCAATGCAAATAGGAAACTTTAATTTCTATCTACACCCTCCCTCTGTTAAAATATTTGAATTTGAATTTTATCTTAAGTGTACCACATTTATTACTAAATTACCCTTAAAAAATCACACCCCACACTCACCAACCAACAAAGATTTGTTATCTATTTACGATGACAATTGACTTCATTTCCAGCAAATGAATCAACCATTTTTTTATTATTTTTTTTTAAATAGTTGGTGATCAAGTTACGGCAGTTTATCTTTCGAAGATCGAGAAGACTCACAGAGGCATTTCAGTCTTCTCTAGCACTGTGTGATTCACCAGTGTTAAGAATTAAGCCCAGAACAAGTCATGTGAGATACAGGTTTGAAATTCGCTCAAACCATTAGGTCACCTGTTAGAAAAAGAAAATTTGTTGCACTCACCCGGAATGGTTTTCATGTCCAAGTAACTTGGAATTCTTGGTATAGTCTTGATCGATTCCGAGATTGAATTCTTGCGTCTATGTATTATTTGGTTGAATGAAGCTTGACCTTTTATTTAAGATACGTGTAGATATTAGCGGGAAGGTAATCGACGCAACAATTTTATATTTTTTTTTAGAAACTCAAAATTATATTAACTTTGTAACTGAGTTATATAATTATGCAGCCATCTTTCGACACGGACTCAAACTAACAAAAGACATACAATAAAAGACACTACGGGATAGGGATAGAGAAAGAGGAAAAAAACAAAGATTTCACATATTCCATTTGATCGGAAAATTAATTTGATATATTTTGTACTTTTTGCTCAATTATAAAATGGGTTAGATTCTATATTTGATTTGTTTCATACATTTCGCTCAATTATAAAATGGGTCAGATTCTACGTGATCAAACCTATAAGACTTGAGAAATGATGGAAGGGAATAAAAAAAGAAAGGGAAAAAAATAATAAATTAGTCCACAGACACCTATAACCATTACTTTAATCAAAATACTCGAAATATCCACAACTTACAAACCTCCCAATAAATCCAAAATGAAAGTAGGAATAATTAGAATGTTTTCAAATTTTAATCAAGACGCTTTTAATTTAATTTATACGTAGTTATTTTGTTTAGTTTCCTTATTTGCTGGGATATTATTTTGTTTAGTCAACAAAATTATCTCTTTTTTAAATCAAAATGATCCCTGTTTGTTTCCTGATACTTTTCTTTTTTTTCCTCCAAAAGTTAAATATTATTTTTTTTCATTTGCAAAACCCTAAACTCTAATTGGTACGTTTATTTTTTATTTTGGTATATTTGATTTTGTAGACATAGTTGATTGGTGTTACATCCCGTTCCGGAAAATAATAGTATTTTATTTCCGGAAGTGGGAAATGACGAAAATGCCCTTGGTTGACCTTTCGGTTGACTTTTGCGTCGTATTTTCTTGTCGTGCTCGTCGTTAGGAACACATGGACGCGAGCGGGACGTCGTTCGGAGTCCGAACGAATATTATACGGGCGTTGGATTACTGACGTTCCCGTAATTCAACTTTGGACTGTTTGGTTGTTGGGCTGGGGCCCAACTTTCCTGTTGGCCCATGTGGCTTTGTTTTTCCCTGTCAGTTGGACTCCCTTATTTCCTGGGTCTTTGTCCCGAGCTTTGTCTCTGCAACACAAACAAACAAAACCTCTCCATCTCTCCCTCTCACCGATCTCTCTTTCTCCATGAGCTCACACTGAGCCATTTTCATGGCCAACCTGCCAAATCCTTTCCTGTGAGCCAAACTGAAACCAGTTGAGCTCATCCACACAACCCAGCATCCCTGCAAACCCAGGGAACCGGGAACCCAGTTTGAACCCCAACAAACTCGAAAATCTTTCCTCAGCAATTTCTCGGTGAAACCGAGCTCGAACCACCTCGAACTCACCACCATTGAGTTCATGGAAGTCCCTAGTACCTTGCTCGAGCCATGGATGGCAGTGGTTGGCCGAGAATCGAAGAAACCAAGTTTGGCCAGTTTTGCATCGTGGACTCTTCCCCATTTTCAGGCCACTTCTGGCCAGTTTTTGGCCCCCAAAATGGTAAAATATTATTCTCCTCACTTTTAGCTTCATTTTGGTACTTGAATCGTGCAATTTGGCCTTGAAATGAAGAAGATATGAAGCTCTGAAATTTTTTCCAGTTTCCGGCCAATTTTTCCAGATTTCGGCAACCGGCGCCGGCGACCGGAAAAAGGACAGGGATGACCTGCGCTGACGTCAGCAAACCGGTTCAGACCGGTCCTGCTGACCTCAGCAAACCGGTTCAGACCGGTGATGACGTCAGCAACTAGTCCAGACCGGGCGGACATCAGCGTTGACCGTTGACCGGCGCGTGGAGGCGCGTGAGGCCATTTGGCTGCGTGTGGCGGCGCACGGCGGCGGTTTTGGGTTTTCCGACCCCGTAACTCTGTTTTCGGGTTTCCGAATGCCGTTTTCTTCGTATTTTCGAATACTTTATTAATTGTGGGTGTTCTAAAATAGGTTTTGGCGACCCGTGGAGTACGGAGAGCGTGCAATTGGGCTACTTCGGCATCGGTATATGTGAGTGGGCCCTTTCCTTATTAAATTGATTATTTTTGTGCTTGGGAAATTATATTTAGGCTATGCCTACACCTTTAATTGGTATTTATCATATTATACTTAGTAAACTTTAGTATTATAATTATACTCGGTTTACTAGTATCGATCCGGCTATATTTTTAGGGGTTTTGGAAATTATTATTATATTGCCTATGTTTCCAAATGTGATTTATTTATACTTGGTGAAACTTGGGCTATATTTGCATATTCGGTGAACCTTGGGTTTATTCTTTATATCGTATTTTGGTTCACTTGTATATTATTAAATTGGTATTTGTACCTTCGTACCCTTGTGGTTTATACTTGGCCTAATATTTTAAGTATTTTGGTATATACTTGGTATTCCGGGTACGGCATCCGTGAATACCTAATTATACGCTTACCTTGAGGTTTATTTTAGAAAGGAAATTACCCCACCTTATTTTATTTAGAAATATTTCGTGGTATGTTTTTACACGCTCAATTAGGAATGCTTACACGGTGTCAGTAGTACTGTCCGGGGCCAGGACCAGCTTCACGTGGATGTTCACACGCACCGACACGCTCACTTTGGATCCATCGTAGGTGCTAGCCTGTTCTAGGTCGCCTTGGCAACTCGAACTCGTTGTGATACGCTTAGCGCTAGCTTCACGTGTATGTAGTACATGAGTGTATCATTATTCATAGACCCAGGCTGTTCATGACAGAATACCTCTGTATGAACTCGTGTGTCTGTCATACCTAACGAGCGTATACCTTATTGTTTTATATTGTGATTTTATTATCAGATTTCACTGATGCCACAGAGGCTTCTACTGTTTTACGGGTTTCCCGTACTATCTTATTTTATACGATTTTTTCTAGTAAAGTATTTTTACTAAGTTGTGGCTTTCTGCCCGTTTTGGACGGTAAGTACATTTCCGTACTTACATTGTTTTTCCACCTACTATTGTAGTATGTTTTCCAGAAAGGTTTTCCGAAACTATTACTTGTTTTGACGGTGAGGGGTTATTACTTTCAGAAAGGAAAGGTTTTACAAAATAATTACTTATGGCCTACTCACCCTTCTGTTTTGCGCCCCTCCAAGATGAGTGGCTTGGAGCTGTCGATGTCAAGACGCGGTGGTATGACACATGTAGAAATTTCTTGGTACTTGTAATTATTCAGTATCCCGTTCCTTGTACAACCAGTTATTATTTTATTATTTCTTTCCGTCTGCACACTTTCGTGCACTCTGACCTTCATTTAATTCAATTTGCTTAAGTTATTTCATAAACTCTTCTAAATGGCTTTTGTCACCCCACGTGGTGTCGGCCAGCACACTCGACTTTTGGGTGTCCACTTGTACATCTGGGTCGGGATGTGTCAATTGATACGTTTATTGTTTATTTTAGAAAGCTATGGTATTGATACTTTTGTGTATGTGTGGTACGTTTGATTTTAAACGTACCAATACACTTTAAGTATGTTTTATTAAACAACTATGATATTGGTACGTTTATGTCTTTGTGGTATATTCATTTCTTTCACATCTCTCATATTTTTCTTCATCAATTTTTTATTTTTTTACTTGTGAGAAGCCTTAAGTTCGACTTCCTTAAATGAAAAGTTTGATAATAAAATAAATAATTTGTAAGTAGTGACTGGACCCCATCCATTTTTAAAATTTTCCAAACCAAAACCAAACTGTCAAGATTAAAATACTTGACATTGATTAATCGATTTCAGCGGTGTGTTTTTGGTTTTCTTTGTCATTAATAGTTTGGGGGAAGGGAGGTTACCCTATCTCAGGGTCAGGGCATATAATAAATCTCTTTAAAGATTTACAGAAGAGGTTTTAGCCCATTTTTTAGTTTTTACAAATCACACATCAAGTGAGATTACCGGCTACAAGACACGAATAGAGTAGTTCGGTTCGTTTTTTGGATCCAACAGCCCAGCTCTATGTAAGAGAAGAAAACCCAAATTTTGAAAGTGTACCAATTATGTTTTGGGCCGAAAAGTAACTAACCCCAAAAATAAAATAAAAAGGGAACTTTCAAGAAATGGATGGAAAGTGATGGAAACTCTGTTTTTTTCTTTTTTTTCCTTCTTCTGGATAACTGCAGAACTTTCTGTAATTCTCAGAGAAACCTTCTATGCCATCCTATATATATACACCCCACTCCACACCCCACCCCATCAGATAATCGTCCAAATCCATAGCAACCAAACCAAAAATCTCTCACTCAAATCCTTCGAATTTCACACCCAGCAAAAACCCAACTCAAACCCAGCATCCAATGGCTCTAAGTCTCTTTGGCAACGGCCGACGAAGCAACGTCTTCGACCCCTTCTCTCTTGACATCTGGGACCCATTCGAGGGCTTCGGCGCTCTGGCCAACATCCCCTCCTCCGCCCGGGAAACCACCGCGATCGCCAACGCCCGCATCGACTGGAAGGAGACCCCGGAGGCCCACATCTTCAAGGTGGACCTCCCGGGGATCAAAAAGGAGGAGGTGAAAGTTGAGGTGGAAGACGGGAGGGTGCTGCAGATCAGCGGCGAGAGGAGCCGGGAGCAGGAGGAGAAGAACGACAAGTGGCACAGGGTGGAGAGGAGCAGCGGCAAGTTTATGAGGAGGTTCAGGCTTCCGGAGAACACGAAGATTGATCAGGTGAAGGCGGCGATTGAGAACGGGGTGCTGACTGTGACTGTGCCGAAAGAGGAGGAGAAGAAGCCTGAGGTCAAGGCCATTGACATCTCTGGCTAAACTAAATTCGCATAACCTCGGCTACTTTTGGGCTTAATGTCGTAATTATGTTAAATAAAAATGGTTTTTTGTGGTGTTAATTTCTGCTTTTTGTATTTCAGAGTGTGTGTCTGAACCGAGTGATATGGTGTGTCAAATTTTCATGTATCGTTTCTTGTTGTGAAATATTATTAAACTTCGTAAAAGTTGAGTACTTCTAATTTTATTTCTGTTAATTTTTTTTAACCGATCATTTTAGTGATGTCGGTATGAATTTATTTTTATTTTTCGTCGAAGCATTATGCATCCCACATTCTTCTTAAAGATAAAGTTAATTTTTAGTGGGGTCCGAAGAAGAAAATATATTTTAGTTCGTCTTTGGTTACAGTTAATTTTTTCTTAACAGATCATTTTAGTGATGTCGGTATGAATTTATTTTTATTTTTTATCGAAGCATTATGCATCCCACATTCTTCTTAAAGATAAAGCTAATTTTTAGTGGGGTCCGAAGAAGAAAATATATTTTAGTTCGTCTTTGATTACAATTAATTTTTTTTTTAACCGATCATTTTAGTGATGTCGATATGAATTTATTTTTATTTTTCGTCGAAGCATTATGCATCCCACATTCTTCTTAAAGATAAAGCTAATTTTTAGTGGGGTCCGGAGAAGAAAATATATTTTAGTTCGTCTTTGGTTACAGTTAAATAGTACCTCCAAAACAAATGTATTTCAGTTCATTTTTTGTCACAGTCAAATGATATTTCCAAAGCTTTCAACCCGTCAAATTAAAGCTTTCGGTATCAAATTATAACCTTTTCAACCGAGAGTGGTTATAGAAGTTCGACGGAGTTGGATCGAGAAGTTGAGTTCGATATCAAATTTTAAGGGGCAAGTTTGATATCAAAATCTGAATATGATATCAACTTATAATTGATACCTCATATTCACGCTTACAAAATATTAGATAATTATAGAATCTATAATTATCATTCTATAAATTGTTGTGCAATTTAGATTCTATAATTAGACAGTTACATCATAAAAATGTAGATTCTATATTGGCTCTATTATCACTTAACAAAAATATTAATAAAATATTTTACGGTTGTATGACATTGTAAGTTTATGTATGATATTGTAATGTTTCAACTATTATATATGAGTTTTCAATCGTACCACAAATTTGAGAATGCAAAATGTAATTTATTTAAAATAAATAGAATAATTAACAAGTAACAAAACCTTACATAAACTAAATTAACTAATTAATTAACCGAAAATCTCAATGGACCTGACATCCAACTTGGCGTCCACCTTAGGCACAGTGATAGTGAGCACTTCGTTTTCCATCCCCGCCTTCCCCTCCTCCACCATCACGTTCTTCGGCAACCAGAACCTCCTCGTGAACGTCCCGCTGTTGCGCTCCACCCAGTGCCATGTGTCTGTCTTCTCCTCTGCGCCCGCTTCCTCTCCCCGCTGATCTGGAGGATCCCACCGTCCTCCACCTCAACCTTCACCTCCTCCTTCCGCAGCCCCGGCACGTTCACCTTGAACACCTGCGCTGTCGGCGTCTCCTTCCAGTCGATGTGAGCGTGCGACGACAGGTCCGAGAACGAGCGCAACGAGTGGTGGATACGGTGGTCCCACGAGTCGAGTGAAAACGGGTGGAACACGCCCGATCGGCGCCCGAATGGGTTTGGAATCCACAACATTGTTCGAAAATATTCCGATCGACGAGACAACTCTGGATTTGAAAAATTTTATGTGAGCTCATATAACTTTTTTTTACGCCCAATTAAATTTTAAATGTGAATTATATTTTTTATTTTATTACATAATAATTACTATAAAGTATAAAATAAAATTAACAATAAAACTAAAATTTGTCAATAAATTCACACTAATAATAAAATTCCATACTATTACGTAATTTTTATCTTATATTCTATTTTAGCTAAAATCCTAAAACGCTTTTGTAGAGAAAAATAAATTCTTTTCAACGAATGGATGGTAATTTTGAAATTTTAGATCCTGCAGCTAAGGTATAAATTGATTTATGCAGGGTTTTTTTTTATTTGATTTCAAGTTTGTTTATGGGAGGTGTACCTTACGTATTCAACAACTCCAATGAACTGGAAGATTTAATGTAAAACAAAAAGTTATTTTTCTGCACAATTTTTATTCTACCCAAAATAGGGAACACCTCCTAGCTGCCTTGCTCAATTGAGCCGTGTAGCCACTGAATCACTTCCTTTGAATCCGACTCGATGATGACTTTGCTTAAACCCTGCTGCTTTCGCCTCTGCCATGCATACAGAATCGTCACTCGCTTTCGCTTTGCAATGATGAAGCGAGCACTAGAATCCATCACCACTTCCCTAATGCTGAGTCTTTCTTGCATGCCCCGGGGTACGGAGTACTCCGGAATTTTTAATCGTTATATTTTTGTTTTAAAATATAAAAATCAAGATCCAACGGTTAAAAAATTCAAAGTACTCCGTACTCCGGAGCACCCAAGAATTTTTGCTTAATGCTTGCCCAGACTTCCAACTTGCATCGACCTTTATCTTCAAGACTTCCAACTTGCATCCACCTTTATCTTCAAGACTTCCAACTTGCAGCACTTAAATAATAAAAAACATTAAATAATGAACTGAGACAGACAGAGACCAGAAAAACCACCCCTAAACCACCTCCACCACCCTATGTTGCACGGACACTTCAAAACACTAACGTGTCCCGTGTCGGACACTTAAACGGACACGACACTCCCGGACACTCCAGGACACCGTGTCGGACACGCCACGTGGCGTGTCGTTGACTTTGACTGGGGGGACACGGCTGGGACACGGCGGGGACACGGCAGGACACGGTCAAGGACACGGTCAAGGACACGGGGAGGGTATTTTTGAAATTTTAATAAACTTTGAGGGACAAAATTGAAATATAAAAATTTATTTCAGGGTTAGTTTTGAAATAATGTAAAACCTAGGTCCTAAATTCCTAATACTAAAATAGAAACAAAAAGGGAATTAGGGATTCTGAAATCCCTTCCCTTCATTCCCGATCGAGTTCTTCTTCTTCCAATTCGGTGCAGAAGTAGCAGAACCCAGCAAATTCGCGGCTACTCCCAGCAAATTCGGTGCAGCAGCAGCAGAACCCAACAAGGACCCCAACTCTGTACTGCTGCAAGCCTGCACGGTTGCACCCTTTTGCTCTGCTTGCTTAGACTCCTGCAATCCTGCTGCTTCTGTAAGACTGTAAGTATAAAAATTTCACGCACCCTTTTTTTGCTCGCACCCTTTTAGATCAGTTTCAGTAGATTCTCCCTGTAGGATTTGTTTGCCTTGATGTTCTGTTGCTAGTGAAAATCTTAGAACTTTGAGAATTTATTCTCAGATCACTGATTCTGAAAATAAGTTTAGAAGATTTATTTGGTAATGGATGACGAAATTGCTTCATGATGGTCGGTGTGGTTGCATGGAATTGCAGTGGCGATTTTGATGCTTACTTGAGTGTTTATATTATTAATTTATTATGTTTACTACTGCACTTGTAGGCATGTGGATGTAATGCAGACCCCTTTGCATGTGCGTATATGAGAATGAGTGTTGAAACTTGATTAAGAATGTTGTCCTGATCCTAGAAACCTTGGTCATTAAAACATTGGATAAGATTTTTTATTCCCTCTTAAAGTGCAGTTTGACTGAATTTGCGTTTGGGTCAGTTTAATTTATCAAATATAATATGCCCCATTATCACTTAAGTAAAAATGGTCACTTGTTTCTTGTATTAGGAGAAGAATTGGCTAACATTATAAGATGAGTACTTCTACCACTGCTGGGATTGAGGGAGATACCTCATCCAGTCCTGCTACTGATAATGTAGATGAAGTGAGTGATTTTGATAATGCACCTTTATGGAGATATGTGAATAAGGTTGGGAAAATGAGAAAAGGAGGAGGAAATGTTGAATTTCAGTGCAACTATTGTCAGAAACTTTATAAAGGGAGTTATCATCGAGTGAAAGGTCACTTGTTGAAGATTGGAGGACTTGGGATTGCAGCTTGCTCAAAAGTTACAACAGAACATTACCATGAAATGAAAAGACTCCAAGATGCATGTGATTTGAGGTTGACAAATTTAAGGAATGTGTCAGTTCCTTTGCCCTCAAGTACAAGTAGATGTGTTAGTTCAAGTTCAGGTAGCACCTTGCAACCTAGTGCTAGTGTCCCATTGCCAAAGAAGAGGAGGGGAGGAAACCCAATTGAGAATTCCTTCAATAATGGTGGTAGGGAAATGTTGGATGGTGAAATAGCAAGAATGTTTTACACGGGTGGATTGTCTTTCAACCTTGCTAGGAATCCACACTACAAGCGTGCCTTCACGCTTGCTAGTGAACTAGCGCTTCCAGGTTATGTACCCCCAAGTTACAATGCATTGAGAACCTCACTACTCCAAAAAGAAAGGAATCACATTGAGAATATTTTAGAACCCATTAAGGAAAAATGGGATGAAAAAGGTGTAAGTATTTGTAGTGATGGTTGGTCAGATGCACAAAGAAGGCCTCTAATCAATATCATGGCTGTTTGTGATAGTGGGCCAATGTTTTTGAATGCAGTTAATTGCGAAGGTGAGTATAAGGACAAATATTTCATTTCCAACTTGCTTCTTGAGGCTATTAATCATGTTGGTCCAAAGAATGTAGTCCAAGTAGTCACTGATAATGCAGCTGCTTGCAAAGCTGCTGGATTACTTGTTGAGTCCAAGTTCAGACACATTTTTTGGACACCATGTGTAGTTCATACTCTGAATTTAGCATTGAAGAATATTTGTTCACCAATTCCAAGACATGAAAATGTGTATGATGAATGTAGTTGGATTTTGGAGATTTCGAGTGAGGCTATTTTGATAAAGAATTTCATTATGAATCATGGCATGAGATTAGCCATGTTCAATGAGCATAGTAAGTTGAAGTTGCTCCAGATTGCTGATACACGCTTTGCTTCCACAATTGTAATGCTTAAGAGATTTAGGAAAATCAAGCAAAATTTGCAACAAATGGTGATTAGTGAGAAGTGGGACTCTTACAAAGAGGATAAAGTTGACATTGCAAGACAGGTGAAGGAAAGAATATTGGATGACAAGTTTTGGGAGAGCATTCATTATATCCTTGACTTTACGGCTCCCATTTATGACATGCTTAGGAGGACCGACACCGATAGGGCTTGTCTTCACTTAGTCTACGAGTGGTGGGATGCAATGATTGAGGAAGTGAAAGTGGTTATTTACAACAAAGAAAACAAGCAACTTCAAGAAAAATCAAAGTTTTTTGAAGTGGTGTATGGGATTTTAGTGGAGCGTTGGACTAAGAGTAGCACACCACTTCATTGCTTGGCACATTCCTTAAATCCTAGGTAATTTTATAATCTTATATGTTTTACCTCAATAAATGCATTCAATTATACTACTTACATAGGTTTTGAACTTATGAATTTATTATTTATATAGGTATTATAGTAAAGCATGGATTGATGGTGCTCCCGGCCGTGTTGCTCCACACAAAGACAATGAGATTGCAACCGAAAGAAAGAAGTGTTTTGAGAGATACTTTTCTGATAATGATGCTCGAAGAAAAGTAAATGAGGAGTATGCTGATTTTTCTGCTTGCATTGAAGGTTTTTCAAACTTTGATTCTATACTTGATAGAAACCTTATGGACCCAGTGAAATGGTGGGTTGTTCATGGTTCTTGCACACCAACACTACAAAGTATAGCTTTGAAGTTGCTTGGACAACCTTGCTCATCCTCTTGCTGTGAGAGAAATTGGAGTACGTACAAATTCATACACTCTATGAAGAGGAACAAGATAACTCCTCCAAGAGCTCAAGATTTGGTGTACGTGCATAATAATCTTCGTCTTCTATCAAGAAAAAACCCAAACTACAAAGTAGGGGAGACTCTAATGTGGGATGTTGGAGGGGATGGATTTGACCCCATGGATGTGGAGAATGCCGGAATTCTAGAGATTGCGAATCTATCTCTTGATGAACCAGAATTGGAGGCTATATTATTCACCAATGATGAATGAATATCATTGATAAGTGAAGTTGTTTGAACTTGTGATATGTAGTTATGTACTATCTTATTTGAATATGTTTGATGTTATTTTGTATTTTATTTTGATTGTTTGGTGTGAACTGATGATGATAGTTAAACAATGATCATATCAATATTTTGTGTTTTGATTTTGTATGATGTCTTTTTAGCCTATTATTAGTAATTAATTTTTTTTTAATATTTATTATTATTTTAATTCCCCGTGTCCGTGTCCTAGTTTTTAGAAAATTTTCGTGTCCCCGTGTCGTGTCGTGTCCTGTCCCGTGTCCCGTGTCCGTGTCCGTGCAACATAGCCACCACCACTATGACTAGAAAATTTAAAAAATGGAGAACGGTCACGATTGGAAAATTCAGAAACATTTCCGTTTGTTTGACTGCTCTGCAGTTTTGAATGATTTGTAAAACATTGATTTTGAGTTTTTATAATTTAAATGGGTGTAAAGATAAATATTAAATTGAGTTTGTGAGGGTAGTTTAGGATAAAATTTGGGTTTGAAGAAATATTGAGAATTTAATTAAAAATAAAAAGGTCTAAAAAATAAATTTGGTGCAAAAAAAGAGGTTACATGAGTTCAAATAAAAATTTTCCTTTGTTTTTTTTTTTTATAAGAAGCGGTTTTGAATTGGTGGGAATAGGGCTGGGAATTTTGTACCGAAATCGAACCGAAAAATACCGAACGGAATACCGAAAAGCCCAAAACCGAAATACCCCGATTGGTTCGGTCCCCGATACCGAAATTTCGGTACGGGGTTCGGGACAATATTACTGTGTATTCGGTAATACCGAACCGAACTGAACCGAATTGATGAAATTCGATTCTCAATTCTCGAAATATCGATCGAACCCAGCCCTAATTCGATTCGATCCCATCCATTCCCATCCCCATTCGAACTGAAGCGACTGAAAACAAAACATATTCCTCTCCTTTCCTCTCCTCCAAGCTCTCGACCTCCTCAATTCTCAAAGTGACTGAAACACCATCAAACTCAATCAAATCCACTTCTCTTCTCCTCTCCAGGTCCTGCTTCTGGTAAGTTCTTCTCCTCTCTCGACCTCCTCAATTTATTGCTTGCGGGATTTAGGTTTTCAGTTAGGGATTTGAGATTTGGGTTTCCAATTTGGGATTTAGCCAGTAAGTACAGAGTTTTTGAATTTGTTTATTGATTCTGTATAATGGCAAACCAGTCTACTGCTGGGTGAATTTTGGGTGGGTTTGTGCAAATTGGATAAGATGTTCTGGGTGAATTTTGGGTGAATTAGATAAGATGTTCTGTCCAAGCTTGGTTTTGCCATTTCAATCCAGGCTTGGTATGCTATGATTTTGTGAATGTGTGTATGCAGTGAGTGAGTGTGTGTGTGTATGCTGTGATTTTGTGAATGTGTGTACGCAGTGAGTGAGTGTGTGTGTGTATGCTGTGATTCTGTGAATTTGTGTGCTTGACCGATTGAAGCTGCTGTATGTTTCTATGAGATTATAAAGTTATAAACACTCAAAGTGCTCTTGTAGCTAATGTGTTTGTGATCTATCTTTCGAAACCTTTTGACTGCAGCTTGAAGAACTTGCTGCAGAACGATTGAAGTTGTTGGCAGTTGCTGCTGAACTTTGGTCCATTTCACTGCTGCAGAACTTGCTCTTGATGATGCTTGCTGCATAATTTTCAAGGTTGAAGAGTGTGTGTGTTGTTGTTGATGTTGCTTGCTGCATAACTTGCAGCAGAACTTGGCAACTTGTTGTTGTTGTTGCTTGCTGCATAATTTTCACTTGTTGTTGCTTGCTGCACCCTTATATTGGGAGCTCAGACTTTGGTCCCTTTGTGTTTATTGAAATCATTGAATGGATTGAAATTTGAATGGATTGAATGAATTGATTATTGAATGGATTGAATTGAATTTGAATGGATTTGAATGGATGGATTGATTCGATTGAATGGATTAATTGAATGTATTGGATTGAATGTAATGTATGGATTTATTGGATTGGATTGAATGAATTTCGGGGAGCCCCAATACCGAAACCGAACCGAAATTTTCGGTATACCGAAATTTTTGGTTCAGTTTCGGTATTCGAAATTGCCTCCCCGATTTTTTGGTTTCGGTATTCGGGGGGGGGGTTTCGGTTCGGCTACCAAACCGAACCCAGCCCTAGGTGGGAATATATTAATTTATTTCAATTTCTACAGAGTTAAATTATGGGTCACGTTCTCCAATTTCAACGCACGAAACATAAGTCCGTTTCGTTTTGGCAATTTAATAAATACTACAAAGCCCAAGGGTAATATTAAAAGAACTCCGTTTCATAAAGGCCCAATGGGCCAAGCCATGAGCACTATCTAATTTTTATTGAAAGTGTGACCGGCGACATATCTATCATCTATGTACAAAATCAAAACTATATAAAACAATAATTATAAAATTCGCTCAGCTTTTAGTTTAGTGGTACGGTTCGATGTGAAAACTATGTACAAAATAAAAAAAAAATCACGAATTTACAACTCTTGATCGCTGCTATCGTTGTTTTCGGAATCATAATCAACATCAAGTGCAGCGACTTTCGAAGCGCTAATTCTCCACGAAGCGGATCGAATTTTGTAGGGCAGTTTCGAATGCGCACTAGTGACCATGGCACCACATTTTCCTTCCTCTTCCTCTTTCTTTAGGTCCCCGGGAGGCAAGAAGCAGTCCATGGACAAACCCTTTATGTTAAAATCGACTTCCTCAATTTCCCAAGCCTCCTCCATTCGCGTCCTCGAATGGCCTTCCGTGCTGTCACCAAACCTGAACAGCGATACACATGTCTTGCCCCCGTGCGCAATGCTGATGCCTTCGACGTTCCGGTAGTCTTGGATGTAGGACTCCATTGTGGTCTCCCAAAAAATGTCGTGGTCGTTGCCGGCGGATTTGATTCGGAGGAGGTGGGAGTCCTCTAGTTGGACAAGGAGGCCGGTCTTTTGGCTGAAGTAGCCCCAAACTGTGTGCCTTATTATCTCAACGTTGGTGCTGCTTCTTGCTTTTAGGGTTGAGGGTTCGGCTTCTAGTTTTAGTATGAAGCAGTCTTCGTCCTCGATTGCTTTCTCGCCAATGCAAACTGAGTTGCTGAATAAGTTGGATGTTGACCTTGGATCAAGACCCTGTTGAGAACAAAGAGTAGTTTGAGTATTTTGTCCATTAAGATAGTGTATCATTGTGCAAATGCCAAATAAAAGCAATGTATCGACTGTTTGGAATTTTGTTTAGTCATTTATACGTGTCAAATCAATCAACGGTTTTATTAACAAGTAGCATCTTTATGATAAATCTTTTATTTATTTTTATGCATATGTATGACTAAAAAATCTCTAAATTGAATAATTTTTTCATATATAATGTTGAGACAGTAAAAATTCGTCAATGGTAAGTGGAGAAAAATCAAATTCCCTCATGAGATAACACAAGCATTCTCCATAATAAAATTAACATCTTTCACTTGCATGTAGAGATGTACCCCAGTATATTGCATGACAATTGCCTTCTATAAAAACAAAACTCAAGATTTTTCCCACGTTTTCTCATATACAAAAAAAAAAAGATGCAGACTACAACTTCTTCTAGAATTACAAGATAAATCAATAAAAGGCAAATAAAAGTAAGAGACGTGCAGTCTGGGCCCACATGGAGTGGGCCATAGAATTATACTTTCGACTAATTAGATGGGGACACACCAACTTTGAAGTCAGGGCTTCCTAAGGGAAAAGTCAAAAGAAACCAAAAGAGAGTGCGGAATCAACAAATTATTGTAAAAAGTCCCCATTAGAATTAGTGAAAAGTCCCGAAACACATGCTATTGCTATACTTAATGAACTAACTAAAGAATGAACCCTTATACCACGAGACTGACGTACATCCACCACTGATAATAAATTAATTAAATGTTTTGTAGAAGTGTTTATATATATAATTGATAATCGATAATCCATTGTGAGACTCAAATTTATTAATGGCTAACAGTCAGACATAAATCGTGATTATGAATTTTCTACCCTGAGGTTATTTTGATCAAACGGTGAATGTAAAGACATGACCAAAAAGAAAAAAAATACCCAGAAAGAGAGAGGTGGACGGAGTTAGTACCTGAAGGAGACGCCGGAGAGGACGAGGCGGGCCTCGAGAGGCATGAGAGTGGTGCCATGGCGTTTGGCGCCAAGCCACCTTTCCATCACTCCCTGCACTGATCTTGCAGCCAGACACCACCAATTCCAAGCACCAAAGCTCTGGTCTTTTCTGCCACAGCACGAAACCACCCATCTCGCCGCTGCCGCCAACTGATCTCAACAAGCTCTTCACCTTCAACTTGTTATTGCGACCATTCAAGCTCCTCTCTCCAGTACAAAACTCTGACGCCGCCATCTTTACCTTCCCCATTGCGTACATGCTGTCCACTGAATTCAAAGCTTTCTCTCCTCCCACTGCCGCTATGTATTGCTTCACTATGTATTTAGCCATTGAAGCCTCCTACAAATCATAAAACACAAAAATTATTGAGGAGACTTCATATGTGACCAAAATTATTTATATGTAATAAAACTTTCATGTGACTTGTCGTCAAACTGGCTTACAAGTTACAATGTAAGATATTTATTATATTTGTTCTTGTCTGAGTGTGTGATCCAAATTCCGGTTTGACAACATAAACATTAATATGTAGCACATAGTCCTAATTTGATTATTAATAATTAGGTATAAATAACTTACAATGGGTTGATCTTTGATGGCGCGGGTGATGGGTTGGTGATCGTTGGGAATTGGTAAGGGAATGAGAGGCGCTCCAATGACTCCAAGCAAGAGCTGGACTTCGGCGTTTTTGTTTCCAAAAACCGCATTGACTGATTGTGATCGGTCGTTGTTTGAGGGTTTCATCCACGACTTCATGTTGTGCCATGAAATGGTGGCGTTCTTGTGATTGCCTGAAACATACATCTCTTCAGGGATTGGGACCTCAAGGACAGTTTCAAGCCCGTCTTCGCGGTCCAGATTGGGACAAAGCTTCCTCATGACGATGACAAGAAAGAGCAGAGCAGATTAAGTGGCAAAAGAGAGTTTAGGAGGGGGGAGGAGGGTGTGGGATTGGATTATATTATATGGGATGGGACTATTGGGTTATTGGTGCAGAGAGCTATTCTATGTAGGACTAGGAAGGAATACTAAGAGGAATTAAGGTGGTTGTGAGTTGAGTCTTGGATTCAAAGGGAGGAAGTAGGGAGGGGTCTTTGCACTCTGCAGCTGTTAAACATTACCAACCGACCAATGGCTCTCACTCTATAACGTGGTTTGCTTTGTCTATGTCGTGTTTGCACGCTCGCTCTCTCTCTCTCTCTCTCTCTCTCAAACTTGGTTTCTTCTTATTTTATAATTAATGTGGATTGACATACAAATACAATGGAGTAAACTTCTCATCTAAACTCAAAGAGTATGTTGAATTAAAAATGGGTTAAAAGAAAAGTAATGCTAAAGCTATTAATTAAAGGTAGAGTTATTCCTGTGTGTGACCTTGATTTCAGCTACCAACCAGGTTTAGGTTTGTTGGAGTTGGAAGACTTTTCGACGGTTAAAGTCAGTAAATTTTTTTGCCAATATTAAAGCAGTAAGCTTAAGGATTTTAGGAATGGAGAATAGGAAAAACAAAAAATCATGGAACTTAGGAATGGAATAAGGACGTATTTAATCCAATTTGTGATTTTGAGGAATGGAGAATAAGGACCTAGTTGATCAAATTCCTGATTTAGAGTTTAAAAATAATTACGGATTTTAAGGTCATATATATTTATAATTTTTGTAATACAAGTAATATTGGGAAAGAGAGAATCGAATATAGAATCTCAGGTGTGAGAGTAAATGCAGTCTTAATCACCTAAACTATAAATTTTTTTTTGAATCCATATTTTTTTTATATTGTCCTATATGTTAGTACATGAGAAAAAATCAGATTCTCTCATACACATTCCTCATAAATAAACATCTCATAAACCTATAGCTTGATACTCACTCTTTTATCATTGCGATATACTCATATCATATGTTGGATTGACTGCATACAGTAAACAAAGCTCATTCACAATACACCCAAAAAGAAAGAAGAAAAAGAATGAAGAGAAAAAGATAAAGCAAAAGAGGTATATAGCTCTCCAATTACAAAGGGGACTGCATGTATTGTCCCCATACATATAACTGTGGCATGCACTTTGCTGCCTTTAACCGCAGCATATAATCTGACGCAAAAACTTTTTACGCATTAAAACGGATAAGAATATAGTCATAATCATCTGCTTTGATTATCATTGGATGCTGCAGCCGGAGCATGCGACCGACATTTTGATTGAGTCGACACTCAATCTAATTTTGTCTCTCGATTCCAATATTTTTGCTGCTGCTGCATTGCATTAGCTGTATCTGTACGTGCTTAATTATTTTTTACTGAATTATTTTGCTAATTAAGCAATTTGTCTTTTGCAGAAAAAGAAACTGGAAGATACAAAGCTCCTGGATTAAAACCTTAAATTAATTGAATCGGTGTTGTGGGGTTGCGACACGTGTTGCTAATGGCTGCTCAATCATGTCCAGCACGTTCTTATGAAATCTTGAAAATATTATTGTTTGTTTTTTTGTTTATTTATTTGGATTAACTTTTATAATTCATTGGAGTGGCGACGAGGTAACAATGTATTGTTGTTACAGACATTCTAAGGGAGATGAGAAAACTGATCTATCAAAGATATGCAATGCTGTCTTGCATTCTTTTTGGTGACATACTGATATGCATATCTAACCAACAATAAAAAACAAAGCATAAGGCATCTCTTATAGATTATATATTAGCATATGTGTTTATTATCTGACCCAAATAATTAACCATTCTTTTAAATTACTCTTTACATATTTTCTGTTTAATACAACGATATTGGGGGTGAAGATTTTGACTAAGTCACGCAATGAATCCACAATAATTTAATATCGAACTTGGCTTTCAGAAATATTTATATATTTATTTTTATTACAAACGATAATACTACTACTCTAAGCTAGATTAAGAAAAAAATGAAGGGTTTGAACCCATATTTTGGTTTTTATTTCTCACTTCACCACTTGCTACTAGTAATTTTTTATTACAAACGATAATACTACTACTCTAAGCTAGATTAAGAAAAAATGAAGGGTTTGAACCCATATTTTGGTTTTTATTTCTCACTTCACCACTTGCTACTAGGGGTACTTCTAAATATCAAATTCTTGAGCCATTTGATTATTATTATTTTCCTGCTAGGAAAAGCAATTTGATATATAAGAAAAACGAAAAAGAGAGAGAAGAAAATTTTGAAGGAGAATTTCAATGATTGACACATGGATTGAAAATTAGTTATAGAAGACAAATAAAATAAAGGTCTAAGGTTTACTTTCATGCTGGGCCACGTGATGAAGTGAGAAATAAAAACCAATGTCTAAATAACTAAACTAACTAATGGCCAGGATTTAGATATTATCAAGGGACTAATTAGGTCACCTAATAATTTTCTGATAAATGAGTTTAAGTCAAATCTGTTATCAAAAACACTCTAAGTCTCTAACCCCTTCAGGAGTTTGCATCTGACTGTTTCCCATTAAACTCTCATATAATTTCCTTAAATCTTTCATTTTTTCCAACTTGATTGGTGAAAAGTCTCTAGTAAACACCACCTCGATCGATTAGTTTCTTTGCAGCTGTCAGTGTCTACCTTTCGTTTGTTTATACAACCTGTTTTCGAGGTTGGAGGACAGGGCAATCTAATACTGGACATATGGTGCGAGAGCAACTTTTATTATACGAGCTTGGAACGCAATGATGACGGTATACTATGTCATAAAAGTCCTTGCCCTAGTGTGCACTTACTATTAACCACTTAAATTATAAATTTATACGCTCATATCGAATATAGGATGTTGGTGTGAGTTGACATTCCCGTATTAATTTTTTACAATTAAAATATTGTATTTCCTATTTAGTTCCTTGTAATTAAGATATATTTATTCTTATGATTTGCCTTGTAAGTAAATCTTTGTACTATATATATTACTCTTTTGAGATAAGAATAAACATTCAATACATTCATAACCCTAGATTAGCATGGTATCAGAGCAGAGATCCTAGGGTTTCTGCTCTGCCTGCGCCCCTCAGAAAAAAAAAAATAAAAAAAAAAACCTAGCACACTCCTATGGAGGCCTTGCCGCACCTTACTGATGACACCAATTCTGGTGTCGTCACCCCTACCATACCTACTACTACTACTACTGCTGCTACTGATTTATTTGTGAACCCGATATCGAATCCTACTGTTATTCTTACCATACCCACTACTACTACTTTTGACTCTTCTAGTGCTCTTGGCTTGACCGACAACTGTTTCGAAACCTTAGATAACTGCGGATGGGCTTTACATGTTTCTGGTGATTGTGATTCTTGTGATTGGATTATTGATTCAAGTCTTACAGATCATATGACTTATGATCCGAAGGATCTTGTTTGTGAGACTACTCCTCAACGACGAAGTATCACAACTGCTAATGGTGTTGCCTCTCCTGTGGTAGGGGCTGGCATAGTTAATCTTACACCTACGCTCTCTTTACCCAATACTCTACTTGTTCCCTCATTAAAACATAAATTAATGTCTCCTGGTCAGGCCACTGAACAATTTGATTGTTGTGTACTAATGTATCCTAAGTTTTGTCTTATTCAGGATATTCTCACGAAAGAGATTATTGGTCGTGGTACTAAGAGGGGGGACTTATATTTTGGGATAATGTCAACACGGGTCAAGTGAACTTTGTGCACGAGGCTTCTAATGACAAGAAGCGGCAGATATGGTTGTGGCATCGCCGTTTGGGTCATTCATTTTTTAGTTATTTGAAGCATTTGCTACCGAACTTATTTGTTGGTTGTTCTATTTCAGACTTTAAATGTGATACTTGCATTTTGGCTAAGAGTCATTGTGTGCCTTATCTTCTACGTTCTACAAAAAGTGTTGTTCCTTTTGGTTTGGTACATTATGATGTTTGGGGGCCATCCCTGATTTCTACTTTTTCTGGCATTCGATAGTTTGTGACATTTGTGGATGACTGTACACGAATGACGTGGCTATATCTGCTAAAAAATAAAAGTGATGTATTCATCGCTTTCAAGACCTTTCATACTATGGTTCAAACTCAATTTTCTACTAAAATTCGCATTTTACGTTGGGGGGGGGGGGGAGAGTATGTGAATCATGATTCTGTCCAATACTTTACTACTCATGGTATTCTCCATGAAACTTCTTATCCTCAGAATCCACCACAAAACGGAGTTACAGAACATAAAAACAGGCATATCTTGTAGACTGCTCGGGCATTGTTAGTTGGTGCTCATGTTCCTCGTTCTTCGTGGGATGATGCGGTTGTCACTGCAATTTATCTTATGAATCGACTGCCTTCTAAAGTATTGGACTTTTAGACTTTGTTACAGGCTCTTTCTCGGTTTGGTCCTTTACCATCCATCTTGATGTTGCCACCACGGGTCTTTGGATGTGTCGCGTTTGTCCATCTTCATAAGAATCAACGTACCAAACTCGATCCTTGTGCAATACGTTGTGTTTTTATGGGGTATGGGGCACATTAAAAGGGTTACCGCTGTTATCATCCTCCTACTCAGCGCACTTATGTCACTATGGATGTGACTTTTTTGGAGACGGACATGTACTATTCCCCATCTCACTCTTCTCTTCAAGGGGAGACAATGAGTGAAGAGAAGAATTGGACAGTTGAGATACAAACAAAATTTAACATAGAACTGCCATCTCCACTGACCGGTCGCACAGTCTCCAAAGACCCGTCGCAGACTAAGGTCACCGACTGGTCAAACGAAGTTGATGCCGAAGTTGATGTTTCTTCCCCCCTCTCTTCTTCACCTATAGTACCTTCTGACGACCATTCTTCTGAGAATACTCCTGAGGTAAGTACCACTACACCTATTAGTACATCAACTAATCTAACTTATCAGTTACCTGACAGTCATAACCGAGTTAAACCGCCTAATAGATATTCACCTGATGAAGCAAAGAAATCCAAATATCCAATTGCCAACCATGTGTCATCCCACAAGTTATCCGAACCAGGCAAAGCATTCATACAACAAATATCAATTGATATTGTTCCTAGTTCTTCGAAAGAAACATCGTCCGAAACTAGGTGGACCAAAACCATGGAGGAAGAAATGAGTGCACTTCAAAAGAATCAAACATGGGATTTAGTTCCCCTACCAAGAGAAAAAAGGACAGTGGGGTGCATGTGGGTATACACAATCAAACATAAAGTTGATGAGTCGATTGAACGATATAAGGCACGGTTAGTTGCTAAAGGTTATACACAAACCTATGGCATTGACTACAAAGAGACTTTTGCCCCGGTAGCAAAGATCAACATTATGAGAGTATTGTTTTCTTTGGCAGCAAATCTAGACTGGCCACTACAACAATTTGATGTGAAGAATGCTTTTTTACATGGGGATCTTAAAGAAGAGGTGTATATGGATATTCCGCCAGGATATACCTCACCTACGCAAACGGGAGTTGTGTGTAAGTTAAAAAAGCCTTTGTATGGTCTGAAACAATCGCCACATGCGTGGTTTGAGCGATTTCAAATGGCCATGAGAAAGTATGGGTTATGGCAAAGCAACTCAGATCGTACGCTCTTCTTGAAGTGTAGAATGGGTAAGATAATTGCACTTATCATTTATGTAGACGATATGATTGTTACAGGAGATGATAGGGAAGAAATCTTGATGTTGAAGAATTATTTGGCAACTGAATTTGAGATGAAAGACCTTAGTGAGCTCAAGTATTTTCTGGGTATTGAAGTGGCTCGATCGAAACAGGGTATATTCTTGTCTCAAAGAAAATATGTCTTGGACTTATTAACAGATACAGGGATGCTTGATTGCAAACCTGTAGATACTCCTACTATCCAAAATCACCACCTTGCAGAATATTCTGATCAGGTTCCGATTAACAAATAGCGCTACCAGAGGCTAGTTGGAAGGTTGATTTACTTGTCTCATACTCAACCAGATATCGCCTATGCAGTGAGTGTTATGAGTCAGTTCATGCACTCTCCGAGTGAAGATCACATGAATGATGTTGTCAGGATACTTCGGTACTTAAAGTCAGCACCAAATCGAGGTATTATGTTTTTCAAGAATGGACACTTAAAGATAGAAGGATACACTGATGCAGATTGGGCAGGAAATATTACCGATAGACGATCTACTTCTGGTTACTTTACGTTTGTGAGAGGTAACTTGGTGACTTGGCGGAATAAGAAACAAAAAGTAGTAGCTTTGTCAAGCGTGGAAGCAAAATACAGAGGAATGGCAAAAAGAGTGTGTGAGTTACTTTGGCTTCGGAGGTTGCTCACAGAACTTGGCCATCCACCTATGTTGGCAACAAATTTATTTTGTGACAACAAAGCTGCCATTGATATCTCTCATAATCCAATTCAACATGATCGTACTAACACATGTTGAAGTTGATAGACACTTTATTAAGGAAAAATTGGATGTGAATATTATTCAATTCCCATTTGTGAAATCAGAGAATCAACTGGCGGATATTTTGACAAAGGCAGTTTCAAGTCAAGCATTCTACAACTCACTTGACAAGTTGGGCATTAGCGACATCTATGCACCAACTTGAGGGGGAGTGTTGGTTTGAGTTGACATTCCCGTATTAATTCCTTATAATTAGAATATTGTAATTAGAATAGATTTATTCTTCTGATTTGCCTTGTAAGTAAATTCTTGTACTATATATATTCTTCCTTTGAGAGAAAAATAAACATTCAATACATTCATAACCCTATATTATCATAGGATCTCCGGAGTCTACTCTTCTAATAAGCACTCGATGCAACTTATGAGCATGGCAGGCGTCACAACTCGTGCAGAACATCATCATAATAACAAGCAAATAATTATTTCAAGTTGTTTTCTTTTCCAATTTTTGGCGTTAGGAAATTATGAAAAGAGAATGAAATTAAATGATGGCAAAATAATATTAAATTTATGGGATATATATTCCCATATTTCAATCATAAGAAATCCCTACCCTAAAGAATTGATGATTATTCGAGTGAGTTCCCACCAGCACGAGCTGTGTCTGGCATATTAAGATCGCGATCGCCAATCACGGAACCTTCCATGCAGGAACTCCGAACTCGTGCATGGACCTAAAACCCTGACCAAATGGCAAAATACTATTTGTTTGCTTATGAATTATGATATCTAATGGCAAATGCAGACAGCAGTCACCCCCGCTCAGGGCCACTGACAATCTTCGTCTTTCTTATCTCTTATAATTTGCTTTCTCGGAACCCTAACCACGTGTCTCATGTTACCACATTATCCGTTTCCAAATTCTTAAATTCTAAATCCAAATTTGCTGGCATCTTGACTTGAATGGCAAACATACTTCACATTGGAAAGTTTAAAATCAAAAAAGTCATGAATAAGCGGAAAAAAGAATAGAAATATAATTAACTACTCTTTTAATCGATCTAATTTTAATGTGGGAGTCATATATCTTTTTACGTGTTAAAAAATGCAGAGGAAGTCGGAAATCAAGTTAACTCCAATACTTGTGTGAATTTAAATAATTTTAATACTCACTCCAACCTATTCCAAGGGTCGTCAAAGCTTTTTGGTAGAAGCTATATATTGGATAGGGATATGAACGCAAAACATCAAGTGCGTAAGTAAACGCTCTTGACAACTTCAACTACAAACCTTTTTAAGGGTCTCGAAAACTTTAAGCAACGATATCTCATGAAGCATGCCAAGTTTCTGCACTAGTATCCTTACCCAACTTTTTGTCAAACTCTTACCAAATTCCAGGGTCATTGATAGAAAGTTAGAAACATCTAAGCAGTAACCCCTTCAGCGTGAACGTCAAACCATTGCTTGCAGAGTCGAGCAATTCAATAACCAAGTTTAAGTAGAAATGGCCCCTGGATCCCAGTTATCAGTCAAACTTTTCACCCAGTTCCAATATCTTGCCTCCAAGAATTTAAAATTCTAACTTGCTGATCAAGAAATCTCCCACTAGTTTTTTATGTTTGAGAATTTTCTATTTAATCCATGCTACCCAAAAAGAACCGAATTGGATGCAGACTCCAAATACGCTCCATGGTAGGAGGGAAACTCCGGTATGACTGCCTGACTGGAGAAACTCTCATACCAATGAGACTAACGTGGGGTAGGGTGAGACGAAAATACAAAGAATCTCATGCTTTTAGAAGATCTTCCCTTCGGATGACCTAAACCGAGATCCCCTATACAGAGAATCTTACCTGCTTATCCAGCAATACTACATAGTGAAGCATCTGCCACAAATCTTATACATATTTTTGGTTGTTTTTCTCTGATAAAGCATCTTGAGTTACTACAAGAAACTACTCTGGTGATGCAAATTCAATTCAAGTTTTAATAATGGAAACATAAATTACACAACCTGCTGAAGCTAAGGCTACTAATATATAAACAAGTAGGCAGAGAAAAACAGCTAACTCCAACATAGTTTTTGGAGGCACGGGTACAAGGAAGGTACCGTTGAGTGCTTGTTTGCTACCTCTCTATCACCACCAAAGTAAAATGCATAACCCTCTACACGAGGTTTTCATGAGGGCACATTGAAGTGAAACAGCCATGAGATGACAAACGCAAAGACCATACAAGCTAGCAAGAAGTTGAGGAAGCGGTGACCCTGCCAGAAGTTTCGGCTTTCTGCTGTCTGCACAGGGGCACCTGCTGCTGCTGCTGCCAGTGAGGCTTCATCATGCCACTGCTCTGCCAACTCAGCTTCACTCAAACCAGAAACATTACGTGCAGTTGATCCACAGATCTCACAGGTTCTGCAATCATATATTTAGTATGAAAGTTGGGCAACAATAACACAAACATGAAGATGCAAAGGATACCACAAAGAAGCATGTGAAAAGCAACTCCTTTGTTTGGTTGCAGGTTAAGCAATCTGAACTAAAAATTTGATATTGGATAGAAGATATTTCTTATTCCAAAGGCAGAACTGAAGAAAGAAGCAGGTGTATAGAACACCTGTCATTCAGCATCCCTCCTGGGAGCTCTATGAAACATTTTAGTTAGGACACAGTTATTAGCATGAAATGGCACTCCCTGTATTGATATAAGAAGGTTTAGATTAGAAGTTGTCACATATCACATGCCACAACTGGAAACCTGATGTCCAGTTTTTTAATAAGTACAATGGATTCATAAAAAATGAATACATCAAATGGAACCACTGCTTACTACGGTGTGGTAAAAAGCACGCACATCTCCTTGCTCTATGCTGGGTTAGAGTCACAACACCTGCGTGTAAGACTGGGATATTACCTAAAACAATAACCTACATGGTCGATTTCCTATGGAAACCAAAAAACCTATTTGCATAAACTCACAAACATTTTAATCCAATTACAAGGAACCAAATCAAGGTAAAGATACAGCTAAGCTTTTTTCGATAATGGTTTTAGGATGTGAGAAAAGTTTGACAAGTTGAACCAAATAAGATTTTTACTTTTATATGAAACTTTAAAATCTTATCTTTTCGGGTATGTACTTGTTTTTACCATCTCAGTCAGATTGACATTGGTTTCTGCCATATTTCCCTTTAAAAGCATACCAAGCAAGCATAGAGATTCTGCAAGGTCATCAGGATTCGGTCAGCAATGCACCTTACAGCTCTCCATGAAAAGCTTGTCAACTTATAACAAGGCCTTACAGATGAAAGGAACAAAGTCTTGAATGAGAAAGCAGAACGCACTACGCAAAAAAATTCTATTTCAGTTATTTTCCTTTCCTTGTTTTTTAAACAGGAGTACACGGACACCGGGCAATTTAAAGGATTTTTTCTAATGGGAGTAGGAAAGGTAAAAAGAAATTCAACCTTTAGAAACCTCCAAAGTTCAAACATTACAAAGTTCCGAAGAATTCAAGGATAGGTTAATATTTTTGGAACAGAATATGGAACAAAACACTTAAGAGTAGCTTGAGGAGAATAGGGGAATATAAGCATGTGTTATTTAGAAGCAACGGGCAATGTAAGCCCGAGTGAAATAATGATATTTGTCCCAGAATAGCTTGTGCTCTGATGCTGCACAAAGGTGTTACTGAGATGATCGTTGTTTATACATGCTTGATCTTGTAATGGATTCAAACAGAAACATATAAACCTAGAGACTAAAATGCATAATTGTTCCACTTAATTTGTAGTGCCTTCGACAGGACAAACCCACTTCATTCAGTGATCACTCGTCATAAGACAGCATCTTACAACACTTTGAGCCGTCAAGTCGGAAAATTCATAGAGTGAGTCCATATTAGGAAAAGGAAAGTAAAAGAACTTAAGTAGTTCCGAAACATCCATCATGAAGATAAATGTATGTGGAAAACACATGTTCAATACAGGTTTACTGAGTCAAAGTGATTTTAGTTAACATATCAAATCAGAAGAATGTGCAAAAAAAAACCAAATTTTTTTACTTTAACAAGACACACATCACCAACCAACTTGTCTAAGCGGAAAGGCGGAAAAAGAGTCGGAAAGGAGTGAGAGAAATGCAAAGTGCAGGCATTTCAACAAGGCAAGAATGGGAGAAGAATCATGTGCACAGTTGGAATTCCATGCAGGACTGCCGGTGCTTTCAACTTTCGCTTTATTAAGTTTTATGCTCTTGTTTTACACTAATATGCTTTTTCTTTAAAGCAGCACACAAACTTATTCTAATTTGAGTTTGCATTATCATGTGCAAACACAAGTTAGGCGGGTTGGTCAAGACAGTGTGCTCGCCCTTGCACATTCCCATCCTCGTAAATTAGCATAGATTAGAATATCACTTTGTCAAAAGTTTGCATTATTATGTTCTTCTCAATAAGTAAAACAATTTTTCCTGCATTATCCCCAAATTATACTTCATAACTTCACAATCCTCAGAAGAACAACATAACAATTTAACCTAGCATTTCAACGAAATCAATACTAACAGATAAAAGTAAAAAAAATTTACAGCTGGGTAATCTCCAAAACACAGAAAGATTTAACCTTTAGATGTAAGAAAAAAACTTACTTGTTACCCTTGATCTTGAACCAAGCCTCAGCACACTGCTTGTGGGCAGCAGCCAAATCAGCCTTACAAGAACACCCCAGCTCAATAGGAATCCCAGATTCCTGATTCGTTGCATCCAAGCTCAGATGACAAATCCTGCAATCCCTCTCCACTTTCGCCACGTGCATCTTCACCTCCTCCAGATCCACCTCCACCGAACTCTCCGACACAGAGGATTCCCTCTCCACAATCTCAGACCCTGACCCACTGCAACACCTCTCCTCCTCGTCCTCCGACCCCTCGGAGCCGGATTCAGAGTAGCTACTTCGACCCGTGGTGGCGCTGCGGCGTCCCACTTCCTCCTCCTCCACATCAACAACCACGTGGGCTTTGTCTACAGCTGCCATTTGCAAAACCCAGAGAGAGACTCTTCATGTAATGGCTCTGTGCGGCCGAGATCATCAATGCCCACAGAGGTTGAAGAAGCTCTCAACCCAGTAGGAAGTGGGTTTCTTAGATTTTCAGCAACTGGGTTCTGTAGCAGTAGGTAACCCCTCTCTCTCTCTCTCTCTCTCTCCACTCTGAGTGTCAGCGAGCAAGGAAAGATCTTTTATATAGAATAATGGAGGAAAATAAACACACACACTAAAAAAATGTTTGCAGTGAGAAGGTGAAACATAATAACATATAAAGCTTCCTAATTTGTGTCCCCTCAAAACAGAGGACTTTTGACCACTGCTTTGCCTTTTTTGGTTAAATTAACAGGATTAGTGTTTGTTTTAGTGATCATAAACAATAAATAATGTGCCCCCACATTGCAAATTTAACTTGCCTTTTGGGTTTAACAAGTAATGAGGGAGATTAGTGTGTCTGTGTTTGTTTGTTAATCTTTCTGCTTAACCATTGTAGTTGAGAAGATAAAAGGAAGAAGGTTTTTTTGAAGAGCAACTTATATAAAATTGTGTATCGTTACTATAATGTTTCAGTTTAATAATGTATTGATACATAAAAAAAACTTACACAAAACATATTATCGAAAGGAAGCGCTAATACTTTTTATAAGAGAAAGAAGTGATTGAGGTGACTTTAGAAAACTGTTGAGCAGATTGTATACATCAAAAGCAGATTTCACTTTGTCTTCTTCACTCAAAGCTGCTTTTTTTTTTTAATCTGCTGCTGTTTCACTTGCGTAACTGACATGAAGACCCCAGTCTTTTGTTTTCTGAGGACAGTCCACTTTAACTTGTGGAAGACAGACATGCCCATGTACTTCTGATGTATATAACTGATGACATTCGTTGTGTGAAGGGTGTTATTGACTTTTCAAAACATTAATTGATTGAAAAAAAACATAGGTGAGCACTGTGAGCATGAAACAGCTGTTCCATCATCATGCAAGATTATTTAGGGCAAGTTGAAAATTTTCTTTTTCACCACATGTTGGGCAAAATCCTAAATTAAGCTTTTGGTCAAAATTAAAATATTGGGGGGACTGACAAAGCAGCTGTCGGAGTAACCAATCTTTTAATATATTTCCTCTTCCTCTTCAAACCAAATTTAATGATTAAATTTTTTTTTTTTTAAACTGAGTTGGGATTTTAAAGTATCCGACCATGTCATTTGTAGAACATTTTTAACAAAAAGATGAAACGATGGTATGGTATTTTGATCTAACATAATGTTACACTATTTCAATTCAGTGTGAGAGTTGCTTAAATCAGACAACGATACCCAGTTTCTCTTCCAATGTGCACCACATAGGTGCCATTTTCTTAAATGGAGGATATGGGTCAAGTTTAAAGCTTGTTTTGAGGCCAAGATCGACCTAATATCCTATTCAACCTGTTTATAACGGGCCAAATACCCACTTGTTTTAGCCCATTTTTAACGGGTCACAGATAAGGCCAGGTCCTAAGCCCCAAATCTTTTATGGGAGATGATTTTCAGCACTTATTTTCTTTTTCAGTACGCCCATATTTATTAATGATCTTTGAATTAAATAAATCAAAATAGAATTAATGGACATAAAGAAATATGAGTGTATAGAAGAAGAAGAAAGTGCGAAAATCATTTCCCTTCTTTATTTGTTACAAGAGTAATGATTTTGATTCTCCGAAAAATGATTTTCACAATCTCATTTTAACTTCTAGCTCTCCCACCCTGAATGTGAATAAGCTACAAAATAATCGATTTGGGGTGCCAGAAGCTAAAAGTGGAGTGCCAAAGTTTTACCAATCAAGTTTTCGGATTTGAGAAAAAATAGTAAAACAGCTTCTTTGCTCATCACAAAAGGGGTAGAAGTACCTACATATATATCTTGATGTAATGCCCAAATAAAAGGCCTCTTAAACGAGATAAGTCAAAAGTGAAAAGCCTTCTAAATGAAACTGGTGACTTAACTTAATCTGCTGTAAATTAACCGGCCTGTATATATTCTCCCGCTAAAACCGAAACACCCCGAAGACTGAGATGACCAGCCATGAGTTCTAGCCCAATCCCTCAACTTCAGTTGGCATTGCAAAAGTTTGTCTAGGCACCTGGGTTGATAGCACGTCCGTCATCATTCCCATCAACTTGTTTCTTCCTTCCTCAAAGCGCATATGGTCATTCATCGGATTGTTTGCTGGCAATCCCATTTGCAAGGTAGTGGCAGCCGCTTGAAAGACTCTCTGACATGCTACGTTCTCTGGCATCCTCATCCCATTACTCTCAAGGCCACTCTTAATCCATGCAATCTTGTTCAAATCCGTTGCAATGGAGATTAATTCGTGGCTCAAGAAAGGGGGAGGCTCGTCATACTCAACAAACTCAGGCCCCAACAATGAGCTTTGAGAATGCCCCTCAACTCGATCACAACAACCATGGCTACAGCGCTGAGGAACCATAGGCTCATTACATGCACCTTCAAGGAAGTTGTCGAAGCCAAAATCTAGTTTAGTTATTGGGACCAAAGGGCCTTGACTTGGGACTGTCCTTGAAAAAGCTGAAGCATTTGCTGGACCACTTGGACGGTTATAAACACTAAAAGCACTAACACGTGCCACTGGACGACAAATGGACTGGAGAGTCAAATGGTCTCTTGATTCGGCAATAATAGTAGAACTGTGTTTTGATTCGGCAGTGCCACAACCCTCCTTTGCATGACTTCTTACATCGAACTGGTTTGGTCTATTTTCCATCAAGACCTCTCTTCCTTCACGAGTCTTGAATGAACTGACATTCCCAACTGACAGGGTTTCTTCTGAGGATGCCTTTTTTCTGTCAAAGGTGTCGTCTTCCATCATTTCTCCAGGTCCCGGATTAAACCTTTCTTTATCAAGGCACTTGCGCCTGAGTGTAGAATTCCAATGATTCTTGATTGCGTTATCTGTTCTACCTGGAAGAAGCTTTGCAATTACTGCCCATTTGTTCCCATGGATAGCGTGGGCTGAAACTATAATACGATCTTCTTCCTCTGCATTAATTAAAGTTCAATTCAGAAAACTTCCGAAAAAAGCAATGAAGCAAATAAATATGCAACTTTGGATAGAAAGATATGCCAGTATCAAATTCATTTAGCATATTTCTCTAAATGTAATGACAACATAAGCTATCCACACAAGGACAAGATTACAAAGTTTGCAGGTATATAACTTCTCGCTATATTTGATTCACTAACCTGAACCAACGGCAACATTTTAGCAAAAAGAGAACCAGCATGATACTAAATCTTAATGCAATTCCAAACAACAAAAACCGAGGTTAACCCACGGACATTTACCTTAATCGGCCAATGATCCCTGCTGGCTAAATAAAATAGATGAACCACCTAATTAAAATGATTTGATGCACCAACCCTACAAATACACAATATCCTTTAAAATGTATCACCAAACTGTGACCACAACTTCAAATACGTTCTTCCATCGTGGTGTTATAAATCATTCTGAACTTTCCAAATATTATGTTGCATTCATTCCTCAAACATTGTCCAAAAGTTACGTATAAAGAAGAATCAAGAGAGCCGACAATACACATACATACAAAATCACAGATTACCAAACAGATAGATCACGACAAAAACGAGATGTGTTAACATTATGGAAACAACGTACCTGAGAGTGCAAACCACACTAAGAAAAAGACCGTGCTAATCGGAGCATTTATGCTACACATTTTACAGTCCAAACACAATACCAGTTCCAATATCAACAAAATTCTAACAAATTTGTACCATACTAGACTAACTCATAACTATCAAGGTTCCATCTTTAATCTTGAAATCATTTTCGACACTAACCAAATGATCGGCTCCTCGATCAACGCACTAGAATAACGACATACAAACATCAATTCCCACTCCTTTTGTGTGCTACTTAGAACCATATCCAATGCCGATAATTTTTCGAAAAATGACATACATCTTTGATTAAACAAACAAGAAACCAAGAATTAGTTCCCCAAAACAACAAGAAACCATGAAGACACTTCCGACATATGTAACAAACAAGACGGTGACAAGAGTTCACAAACAGCTTCGAAAAATCAACATTCGAAAATTCATAATTCCACTTGATTAAGCACATCCTAATCGAAATTCAGTAACCGTCAAAATCCAAACATAACAAAACCAATCAAACACAAACAAAGAAAATATCAAAACGAAAATGGCGGCGATTAAATTACCGGAGAAGGGTTTACGCTTGACGCAGGGGTCGAGCTGATTACACCACCGTAGCCGGCACGACTTCCCGGACCGCCCGGGAATTCCGCGGGCGATCAGGCTCCAATTCCTCGGCCCGAAGTTGCTCACGAGCCGGCTCAGCACCGAGTCCTCCTCCGGCGACCACGGTCCCCTCACTTTCCCGCTGGGCAGCGCGCCCTCGTTCAACTCGGCCGCGTCGCCGAGTTCAATCAACTCGGCCTCGGTGCCGGGGCAGTCATCGGATTCTTTGGAGACAGCGTCGTTTGGGACCGTCATTGGTGGTTGGTTCGGGAGGTTTCGGTTTGTTTGTTTGTTTTTATGAGTACCTACCCAGCAGAACAAACCTCTACCTTTTTAACTGCATATAGGAAAGCGATTAATGTGGGACTGGCCTTTTGCGAGCGTTTCGGATTCCGGTTTTTTAAATGACCATCGTGTCCCGTGTGTTGCGATACGTGGTCGTTTTGAAAGTGGAGTCTTCGTGTTGACTTTGTTTGGACTTTGGCTATGAAGGGAGGGAAATGGAATCCGTGGATCCTACCCCTATATTCACGTTCGATCACCAAGACGACGGCTTAGCTTTTGTCGTAAGTACGTAAATGTTCTCAAAATTTTTGGGTAATTTCCCTTTTTTCAACTGGCATTGCTCGAGGAGTCTCGAGTAGAGCTCGACTACTCGAGTCATTTTTGAGAGGACCTCGAGCAATTTTGCACATTTTTTATTTTTCAAGTTTTCCAAACTAAATGCTATTTTTTTCATCTTTAATTCTAAATGTCAAGGAGAGCATAGTCCTACTATTCACAATCAAATAACAAGTTAAAATACTAAAATATTGTTGTATTAAAAAATATATTTTGCAAACTACTCGACAATTTAATCATGATCGATTAAGTTGAAAATTGAGAACCACTTTCCACTTCTTTCCGTACTATTTTTTTTTGTAAAGTCCACACAAGGTGCTACATCATAGTATTGGTGTTGTGTCGTTTTATCAAGAAATCAAACATATATGATTTTTACAAGCAACCCGAGCATGAAATAGAAATATCCATTGTTGAAAAGTGAATATTTACATACGATTGTTGGTTGAATACAATCCATTTGTTCATGCATTTCAAAACAAGATTTGTCTATATTTGTCAAATTGTAAGTTCATCGTAAAGAGCATAAGAAGGAAAAAAAATTAAATTTGTGATTTCGACGTTAAAATCTATAATCCAATTTCTTAGAATTTAGAAATTTTTTATACAAATGATATTCTACTTACCATTGATCAATGTTTCACGTCTCACCTACCTTCATCATTAAGTCCGTCAAAAAAACCGGTTAAAGTTGTTGAAGTGGCGCATGTGGGACCAACTCTTTTCTTTATGTTTGTGATACAAAGCAATATTGACCCAAATTGGAGCTTTGGTCTTTGAATTAAAAACCCATGAGTATTATCCTTGAACTTGTCACAATGTAGAGCAATGGTCATGATACAGCCCGTCCTGAAATTTATAGTACTTTATTCCAAAAAGTGTGAAATGACCAAAATGCCCATGGTTGGGCAATGGTTGACTTTCGTGTCGTGACACGCACGACCCATTTCTTAGCTTTTTCTTATTGTACTCGTCAATACGAACGCGTGGACGCAAACGAAATGAAATTCAAAGTTCGAACGAAGATTCTATGAAACATTAATTTTGAGGGCATTCTAGTAATTTTAACGAGAATGTTATTTTTTCAGTTTGGGTGTTGGATCCAGTGAGACCCACCCACTGTCATTTTTTCCCCGTGCTCTCCTCACTCTGCATCACTTCCTCCCTCACCCATTCTCCGAGAGCTACCAAATTTGCCACCATCACCGTTGTTTGTCTAACTCAAAAACCTTCACCACAAACCACCTCTACTCACCAGACCTAGCCTGCAACTCAAACTCCAAACCTCGAACCTCGATTGTACAGAACTCCGGCGAAGCCTCAAAGCTTTCCCAACGAGATTCTCGTAGGATTTGACCAGAATCGGCCTCGTGGTGACCACCAATCAACTCCTCGTGAGTCCTAGGATATTTCCCAAGCTTTGCATGCTCAATTTCAGTTTGGAAATCGAAGAATGGAAATCGTCATTTTCGGGCTGTGGCTTTCCTTCCACTTTTCGATCATCTCCGGTCATCAATCAGACTTCTTTTAGGTAAAATCAGATTCCTCATCTTCCTAACTTCAATTGGATATATTACATGTTGAAATTGGTTGATTTTTGACAAAGTTATGGACTTTTGAAGAATTCCGGCGAAAAACCCATATTCCTGTGAGATTCCGACTGACAAACAGCGGCCGGTGGCAACGAGTGACGGTCGGAAGTTGCAGCGGCGACGGGAGAACTGACGTCAGCTAACCCGGTTCAGATGTTAGCAACCCGATCCAAATCTGGTTGGACCGAGAATATTCTAAAGGTATATTCATTTTCATAACTGACGACTTTAACGGAATATTCTCTAACGCCGTTATAATACTTTGTTAAAGTTAATGGAGCACCGTTAACTTTAACGGCGCGCGTGACTGGCGCCTATGGGCGCATGCCTGCACGTGACCGCGCGTGGTGGCCTTCCACTGGCGCGTGGCGTCGTGTGAGACCTCATGGCTGCCCTCGGCGGCCTATTTGGGTTTTCGGACACCGAAACTCTTAATTTGAGTTTCGTACTCCATATTCTTCGTAGTTTTCTATTAGTTTGCTAAATGTGGTTGTTTTATTTTAGGAGTGACAACCCGAGGACTACGGAGAGCGTTCAAGCAAAGCAATTACGGCTACAGTCTGTGAGTGGGCTTTTCTTTCTAAAATTATATTACATATGTTTGTGAAACAAGTTTTCTGTTATGCCTTATTACCTTACTTGGTTTTAGAAACTCAAGTTTTCTGTTCTACTTACCATTTTAGAACGTTTTACTACTAGCCTTACTTGAGAAATGATATACTTCATACTATACCCCATTTTACATATGAGACTTTACTTGTGGTACGTTTTCATATACCCGCTTAATTAGGATTGCTTACACGGTGTCTATAGTACTGTTCGAGCTAGGACGAGCTTCACGTGTATGTTCACACTGCAACGACACGCTTACTTTGGATCCATCGTAGGTGCTAGCCTGTTCTAGTTGCCTTGACATCTAGAACTCGTTGTGATGCGCTTAGCGCCAGCTTCACATGTATGTAGTACTCGAGCGTAGATTATTACACTCAGCCTGTTTATGGTAGAATATCTCTGCATGAGCTCGTGTGTTTGCATCACCTACTGAGTGTACCCTGTTGTTTACTCGTGATTTTGTGACTTATCTACTTTCACTGGTGCCATGGAAGATTGTGTTATTCTTGGATTTCACGTATTGAATTCCACGTGTGATTTCTATTGAAAGATTTTATATTGCGGTTTATGGTTATTTACCCGTTTTGGAAAATAATTACTTTTCCTCTCTTAAGCTATTTTTCATAATTATTATGTAGTATGATTTTGAGAATTATTACTGGTTTTTACAGCGAGGGGTTAGTACTTTCCAAAAAAGCAAAGTTTTAGAAAATTATTCATTTTTGTCCACTCACACTTTTCTGTTTTTGGCCCCTTCAGGTTTAGTAGGCTTGAAGCTCTTGATGTCGGGACGCGGTGGCATGGTTCTCTTGTCAGTGTAGGTTTACTAGTAATGTAGTTACTTTAGTACCTTCTACTCTGTAAATTTAGTTTCCCTGTTATTATTTCTTTGGGTACACACACACTCATGTGCACTCACCTTTATTTTATTCAAATTTCCCTTTCTTACTCTAAATTACACTCATTTCTTTCAAATGGCTTTCGTCACCTTAAGAGGTGTCGGCTAACACCCCTCGATTTTTGGGTGTCCACCTGAACATCCGGGTCGGGGTGTGTCAGTCATTTTAGGTAATGTCATTAGAATTTGCGTCTCTTATTTGTCCCTTAAAACCGTTTATTTCAGACGTAACTTTTAACGGTGGTATATATTGTGACGATTGCTACATATTGTGACGAGTTCAAGAACTGTGTCTCAAATATATTTAATCAATGATCAAAGGTCCAATTAAGCCAAAGTCTAGGGACAATTATTTCAATTTTCACAAGAAATATTAGCAAAATCAGGAATGATTGAAACATCTAACAATGACGAAAAGAGAATGACGAATTTAGTGTCAATAATGAAAACTAAAATTTCATAATAACAATCAAAGTCTAAATAGTTTCACATGAAATTGATTTTTTCTTTTATAAATGATCTATAAATTAGAACTTAAAATATGAACAATTTGGATTGTTAAAGAATGCAAATTAGGCCCTACAAACCGGGCACGTTTCTATTACTCTATGGACCCTGTGAGGTTGAGGCCCTTTAAAAGATTTCAGCAACTCAATCAGTCACTCTCTCAGTATTGTACACCCACACACTAATTTGCTTGGATTAATGTGATGTGATTGTTGTGGCGTGAGCTCAATTTCTAATTTTCTAGATGTTATAGACTTCTGAAAAACAGACATTTTATTTTCTTGTTCATGTAAACGTCCCTCTACAGTAGAAAGACTGAAAGTCTTGAAGATTTGAGGTAAGCGTGCATAATTTCAATTTACTATATGTTGCTGCCGTACACAGAAGAAAATGATAGGAAAACTATAATATCTGAAGCGTGTTGAGGTAAGCGTGTATTATTTTGATTTTTGATGTCCTTAATTATATTCTTAGACAGTGACAAAGAGTTAATGATGCGATTAGGATGGCTGTTTACTATGTTGCGAGTAATAATATTGCACAATACTCCTCTTCAATTACTTTGTTGACCGAAATTTTTTGTTCAAACAATTGTTTGGGAAGTGTTTTTAAATGATTGAAAGCGCTTTTATAAAATATGTTTTTGAAATCAATTTTTAGTAAAAATGCAAGTTAATTATAAGAAAACATTTGAAGTATTTTCTACAATAAGCACATAACCGGTCACTTCAAGTACTTTTAAAACCCAAAAATATTTTTTTTAAAAGCGTTTTCAGTCAAGTATTTTTGAAACCCAAAAACATTTTTTTCTAAAAGCGTTTTCAGTCATTTAAAAGCACTTCCCAAACGATATGATTTGAATTAATCAATGTGTTGAGTGTTTCTTAAACAATATCTCAAGGGAACTTGTTGGAGAATGTACGTAACCGAAAACTTGATAAAATAATCTCCAGTATATGCATGTGATTTTACTGTAAAACCTCACACTTATCCCACCTGCCGTGCACTCTTTTACTGTACCAACAAATCATTGGAAGCTTTCCAGCCTAATAATTTTTCATGGTGCCCGTTCTAGAAAATTTTGTACTTATTACAGATTTAAGATTCTGAAAAATGTATGCGCGTAGATGTTTAGGTTCAATACTTAACACATATTGACATTAACGTTGGACTTCGTCAAGCCTTTTAATTTGTCCAAGCATTAGGCGTATTAAGGAGTAGATATGCTTAAGTTAATGAGTTAATTTCGTTTCATGTCCATTTTTTCCTTGACTTTTGGCCTCAATACAAACATTCTTTCTACATGCATATATATCCACAATTTTGCCTCCTCCCCAAGAAGTCAAACGTCACCAAATTTGTTTAAATTTGGTGATGTGGGAAGCTTCTATAAAATTGTCTTTTCAAACCTCTAATTTGACCTTAGGCTTGTTTGGATCAGCCTCTCTCAGCAGGCCCTTCAATAGTATATCTGGCTCTCTCTTCTCCCTCTTTCACAATCACAACCAAATCATTCAGCTCAGAGGAAAAAAAACCGAATAAAATTGAAAAAACCCTGAAAATTATCACAACATGTTCAGCCCTTTCAGCTGTGCCACTTTTAGTCACCACGAAGAAGATGATGATGAGCCCTTGATTTCAACTTCACCTCCAACTCCAATAAAATCATCAAGATCGAAAAGCGCTGGCCTGATTTACAGAAGACACAACAAGGACAGCAAAAACCCTTATTCAGACCGCGGCCTCGACAAGTTTTCTGCACTTGTAGCTGACCTAGAAGAGAAAAGGCAGAAGATTTACTCGCAAATGGACCCGAAAGACATATCTTTCGTGCGGTTCGTTTTCAAGGACGAGACTGACACAAGTGCTCCGGTGCCAATCGTGATCAAACTGAAAGACAAAAAGGAAGAAAAAACAAAGACAACTAGTGATCGTGAAGAGAAGCATTCAAACTCTAATTCAGAAGCGTTGGAAAATATTGACCAATCCCACATCGACAAGAAGGACATGAAGCAGAAGCAACCAAGATCGGAATCCGATCAAGAGAGCAAGAAGGGGAGATTTTCAAGTTGGAAAATGAAGTCTGATGAGTGGAGAAGGCCATCTTATTATTTGCCGGTCGTTGTGATCTTTATTTTGGTGTTGTTGACTTTCTTTGGGCGGTCTTTTGCAATACTGTGTACGTCGATTTTTTGGTACGCAATTCCAACGCTGAAAGAGAGCTCGAGTAATACAAGAAGGCCGGCGGCATCAAAGAAGAAAGATTATGTCAGAAGATTGAGTAGCAATAAGATGTTAGTTACCGAGGGAATTTCTTCACCAAAATGTACCAACGCTGTGGCTATGCCCCCGTCTCGACGACATGGTCACCAAAAAAGTTTGTGATATCATGGCTGATGATTGTGCGAGGGGAGAAATTGAACACAACATCACTAGTGTACCGGTGAGTGTTCTTAATTACTTGAGCTACAAGCGTGTTAGAGGGTTTCAATTAGTATTTTATGTGTTGAAAAATGTAAATAATGTGTAATATATGAGTTTAGAGAATTGCCATGTAGGTTTAGTAAGATTTATGATTGAAATTCATTTGTCTGATGATGATCCAGTTATATGGTACGCTTTGATGTAAGTTGTAGAGAAATGCACATTATTTTAATTTGAGTGGATGCTCACTGTAAATTTCCAAACAAACACTTAAGGAATCGATTCTGGATTAAGCTACTGTATATGAATTAATATAACTGTCTGGCGTTGTTTACCAGTCAAGAACAATTCAAGTCAGATAACCATTAATTGATTAATCTATTGAAAATATACATTGAAAATTCTGGCGCCGATCCTTTTGCTAAAATGTATTATAGTCAACGTTTCTCATCTTAATTTTCTTCCTTTTTTGATGGCTCTCCTCTTCATTCTAAACAAGCAATTTCCACAAGTTTCAGATATGCATTTTTTTATATCTGTTTCTGATGTGCATACATATCTTGTGAAAATAGCTGTGTTGGACACAATTTCCACAAGTTTGAGAAGTTTCATGTTGACCCAAAAAATAAAAAAAAGACACAAGTAGTCCATTCTTCAATGGCCTCAAATTTGGGGTGCATGATTCAAGCCCATATTGTCCTACAAACTTTTGGAGGTGCATCAGGCCCATAACTTGTATGAGCTATATTAGTCCATCTTTCTTGCTATTTGTTAATTAATGTATGATCTTAGCTAGGTAAGATAAAGTAGAGGAATTGGATGAATGCTGGTACCATCATTTATCCTATGATTTATCTTATGATCCCCACCGATCTCCCTTTCCCTCTAACATTTAACAATTTAACTCATTAACATTATCATTTATCTATAAAAAAAAAAACCTAATTCTTAAAAAACATTAGGGTGGCTAATCCCACTAGTTAAACATGTGACCTCGGACTCAAAGACCCATGGTCCAAATCGAAGACCTCGAGAATTCAACTTCAGATATAAAATACCACATAAAATAGAATTATCTAATCAATCTTGGTTTTCACTATGTTATGTCAAACATCGAAAATTCTTCCATACTACGTAGTATGGAATACTACGAGCATTGGATGGCGTGGATTGTTTAGGATGATATGGGTCTCGTGGGTCCCATGAATCCAAACCATCCAATGCTCGTAGTATTTGATACTACGTAGTATGGAAGTTGGACCCGTCAAACATCACATGCTATTAAAATTATCTTATCCAATTTAGTATAAGTCAAGGTGATAATTTTAGACATGTCACATTACACGACTTGAATTAAAATATAGTACTCATGTGTACAAGATTAATAGTATTCAATTAATTTTATATTAATAACATGATTCTTATATTATTACAATATTATTTTACATGACATGAATATAAACAGATAAACCTAAACACAACTCATTGTCAGCCCGTTAAACCTAATCTAATCTAGTCACTTAACAAAAATTAATCCAATCTATTCCACCAAGTGAAAACCTATATGTAATGGTGTCCATTTTCTACTCTTTGGATATGTATTAATCTCTACTTTAGTAGCTAGTAGAAATTCTTAATTAGACTTGGTCATGCATGTGTTCCAGTCAACTTTTTATATTTCCTTTTTTCCTATGTGAATTTGTTCATGTGCTCGATCTTTAATTAGGCACCAATGAGCGATCGAAAGAGCAGCATCTATTCCATCACATCTTAGACCACTCTTCACATCACATGGCCCCTCCCTTTCGGCCATGACATGGATTTCACACTAAAAGACTTGCTTTATTTTCTCAAAGCCAGAGAGCAGATGATCAAAAGGCAAAGCAGTTCCGTTCACTTTAGGGTAAGTGAGTGTAAGCAGCAGCATCAATATTCAATGAAGCAGCAAAATGATGGCGAATGCCAAATCAAGAAGTGCATGTTTTTTTCCAACCAACCAAAGTGAATGGCCAAAAGAGCCAATCGATGGCCTTTTCCAGGCAGACACAGATGCCCCGCAAACGCATTCCTGACGGGGATTTTGAGGGCTTGAATTTCTGGTGCTCCATCGATCGATCTCTTTGACGTGACTAAGATTTACTGTTCATGGCATGACACCGTTTATTCAAATTTTCTTCTCGTACGGTTATGTACACTCTTGACGTTTAGGCAGGAGGATAAAAAAAGTTTAAAAATATGCGAAAATCATTTTCTATCTTTTTTTTTCCACATTAATTTATTCTGGTGCGAGCTTAGCATTACAGTTTTGATAATCAACCTGAAGTCAAATTACGATACTTCTAGTGTCATTGAATTTTACAACTACGTACGTTTGCAAAGCCCTTCGGGTTAGACAAAGCTAGCAGTGATGATGAAGGATGGTTGGGTAATGAATTAGGACTATAAAAGAGGTAATTAATGATAAAACCCACCGGAATGAGATGTGCCTTGATTTTAATTATTTTTTAAGCATAATAAATAAATTAAGGGATGTGATGAAAATAAAGTATAAAACATAGAGAGACGAGAGAAAGTGGAGGAGAAATCCAAGTGTTATTTCCTTCTCATTAGAATGCCTATTTATAGGCTTAGGATTTACATAGAAAAGATCTTAACTAATTACATATTACATATTGACTCAAAAGTGAACAACCACATAATAAATAATATTTACAACACTCTCTCTTGGATGTTCACCAATTAATTATAGTTGCTTCGATAAAACCTTGCTTAGAGAATCCAATGGGACAAAACCAAAAGCGAATGAGAAAAATCGAGCACAGTTTAAGAAACATTGATAAGGTGTTGGACGCGCATAAATATGCCTTACTAAAACCTTGTCAGGAAAAATCTAGTGGGATAAAAACCTAGTCGAAGGGAAAATAGCACATCGCGCTTATGTTTGGTATAATACATTGTCGAACACTCCCCCTAATGAATAACTCAGCTTGTCTCCCCTTGATGATAGGAAGTATAGGTTCGACTGGTCATCATTAACAAGTTTGAAATAGTTGGACTTGATTTTGGGAACAATTATTGAGATTGAATGACAATAGCCTTTTATATTCTTACAAAGATTAGAGAAATACTTAAAAAATATACACTTCGAAATATACAAGCATTCTATCAAACTTCATGGCGAATACAAGCCATATACACAAATAGCTTTATAGACTCTCTAAGAGTTCTATCATAACTCTTAACTTTTTCAAAAGTATGTTGCAACAATATAATTTTAAGTTTGAACTAAACAACTCACTGAGGCAATTTATACCACATTTATCTAGAATAGGTATTGAGTACATATTTTGAGTTTTAGGCTCTTTATTTGGGAGTAGGCTACGGTGCTCGCAAGCATTGGATGCTCACACCGATCTCACCATTAAAAGGAGGGAGGAGGGAGGAGGGAGGAGGGAGGAGAGAGGGGGGAAGGAGGGTGAGATCGGTGTGAGCATCCAATGCTTGCGAGCACTGTAGCCAGTCTCCTTTATTTGAAATATTTGATAAAGAGTTTCATGGCATTTACTATTCTTTAAGAAATTGCTTCAAGAGATATACTAAAACTTAAAAATCTCAAGTAGTATGCAATCTCCACATGCATAAGTCTCACGTTCAAGATAACACTGAACTTATAGAAATGTGGTTGCTCCTACAATAGTAGACTATGTCTCCACCAAGAAGCCTATGCCAAATAGTGATTTTATTTCATTTCATGACAAACACCCAAGAATAACTTTTGGGGTTTAAACTATATAGGTTCACTTATTTCAAGTTTATCAATGATACTAAACATGTAATTTGCCTCTTTCCAATTTGACCAACCATTTTACAATTTGTCAACATTAATGAAAAAACGTGACTGAATAGCCCTTGATGATATGAGTAGCTACTATAATCAAAGTTATTGAGTATCATCAATTTTTTATCCAACAATTCTCATTTTGCAAGTGCATGCTTAATTTATAAGTATCTCAATGTTTGCGTACCAGTGCTCATTTGGGTCTTCCATTGTCATGACAAACATCTTAAGATGAATTAATTAGAGAATTGGATCATAAATTCCTATGAAGAGTTATTTTAAATCCGGTTTGAACTCTATAAATCTCCACTTTTGAGGAGTTCAAAGTTTGGAAACTATATACCTGTCATGCATCAGACATGTAACAGATTAATCTACGTCACTTATGAGACAAAAGCAGATGTATCAACGCTAAATCACGACGTTCTTGAAAACTATCATTTCTTCCCCTAACGACGGGAATAATCTTATTAAACCGACAATTCGCAAATTGCGGTAGATATGAGCACAACCAAGATGAAAAAATAAAATTGAATCCCAATTTGGATGGATGAACCATCTTTGTGTACACAATTACTTGTTGGTTGAAAAACTTTGTTAAGTCTAGGCTTAGTGCTTATTTGGCTTTCCTTGTCAAAAATTGTATTTCCCTTGTATTTCTTAATCATACAAGCTCAAGGTAGTAGTTAACTTAGTTATTAGGAAGGTTGAAGACTGTGAAAGTGAAGTTATCAAGAATTTTCTTCATTGGCAGGTTTGATTCATGCATCTGCATTTCACGATTGAAAAATGTCCATGGGTTTGTACTTTAGCTGATCCAAAGAAAACATTTTCTTAATAAAAGCTTTGAGTTGTGGTAATTGGCTTGGAAAGGGTTCAAACTTCATTTTCAAAGAAAGTGTCTTTGTTTTTCCTCTTTAGCTCAAAAACCTTAGAAGAAGCAAGCATTTTCTGAATAAAAGTTCTTCAATGAATATTCTTAAAATTATTCATGAAAATGTTTGCTTCAATCTTTGATCTCAATCTTATTTCAAAATCTTTTTGAATAGATCTTTATAGGGAGGATTCTCAGTTAGTTTCTTCAATCCTTAATATTTGGTTGAAGAAATTGGTTTGTTTTTTGAATCCACATTTGCATATCATTTTGATTGTAAAAATCCTAATCTGCAAATATTTTTCTCTAGCTCAAAAATTGGGTGTTAACTCACCAAAATCCTTCAAGAACTTATTTGCATTGTTCTTGGTCTAAAGTTCATTTTGAAATCTTCATATAGACCTTTGTTGTTGGATTCTTAGTTAGTTTCTTTGTTCCAAATCTTTGTATGAAGAAACTGACTTTGTTGTTAAGAATCCAAAGTTGCATCACATCTTTCTATATCATTTTCTCGGTTTTGTGTCTTATCCCGGTGCCACAAGATGATGAGCCCAGTAGATGGAGCTGCCATATTTGTGAAGACTGAGCTTGATGCTGCTAGGCGTGATTGAAGGTTGCACAAAGGTACAAGCGGCTCCATAGAATAGGTCTAGGAATTGAGCTTGTGTGATATACTTTGTATGAATCTTTATTTCACACTAGTGGACCGGACTCCCTGGAGTCCCCCGGTTTTTTAACTCAGTTATGGGTTTTTCCGGGCACAAAACTTGTTGTGTGCATGCTCTCTTAGTTTGCATTCATATGTTAATATTGTTGCTATAAGTTGTGTTTGATGTGCATGTTTGAGTGTGATATATGTCAGAGTACAAATTGTGTTGTCCATGTTGTTTTATATACCTAGGTAGACTTTGACTAGTTGGCCGTACTAGTCAATTAAGTTCATTTCCTGCAATTGTGCTTTATGTCACTCACAAACTTGTAACTAGTTGACTAGCTCATTTGACTAGTCTACTTTGCAAAGTTAATTTTTTAATTGCAATATATTGCACCTGGTACCAATTTACAACTGGTATCAGAGCGTCAACTCTAAATATACAGAGAGATCTTTGGGATCTATTGGTATTGGGTGGAATCTTGCCATGGATAGTGCTAGAGTTGTTGGATCTTGTCACTCACCTTCATTCTCAGTTGAATGGAAGCAGCCTATGAAGACTGTGAATCATGAAAAGGTTCCAAAGCTCAAGGCAAAGTGGATTATGGCTACATAAGAAGATGTGAGTTGTTGCACTTAAGTGATGGATGAAATAAATGCTCAGTGAATTTGGGATTTCACCAAAGACCTTTTTGATCTACTGTAACAATGAGCGCAATTGACATATTCGAAAACTTTGTCCAACATTCAAGGACCAAACATATCGACATCAAGCACCTCTTTTATAAGAGTCTTTGCTAAAGGTCATGTTCTCATTTGAAACTTTGTGCCAATTGAATAACAACTAGCTAATATTTACACAAATCTTTAGATAATCGAAGGTATGAGAATCTTCGACAGTCTATTGATATTTGTTCCCTGAACTGATTGGTTGGAATATCTATGCTTCCAACATTTTGAGTTTCAGTTTAATTTTGCATCATTTTCTGTCTAATCAGTCCCAGTCATCATACAGTTATATAAACTCTCTATATGCATGTCTTAATTGTCATGGTTTGTATTATAAAGTGGAGATAGACCTTGAGTAATTTATGCAATGTCTTAGTTTGCATTCATATGTTAATATTGCTGGTATAAGTTGTGTTTGATGTGCATGTCTGAGTGTGATATATGTCAGAGTACAAATTGTGTTGTCCATGTTGTTTTATATATATCTGGGTAGACTTTGACTAGTTGGTTGTACTAGTCAATTAAGTTCATTTCCTGCAGTTGTGCTTTATGTCACTCACAAACTTGTAACTAGTTGACTAGCTCATTTGACTAGTCTACTGTGCAAAGTTAATTTTTTTAATTGCAAGATATTCCACCTAGTACCAATTTACAAACTTACCTCAACTGAATTGATCATGATGATGAATGTGATCAAGATGCATCTCCCAAGCATAAATTAGCAATGAATAAAATGCTTAAAGTTTTTGGTGAGCCATGAGAAGTTGTGTGCTCAAAATCAATCACAAGTGACATGAAATAGCCAACAAAATGTTGGAATTGCGCTTGTATTAGCAAGCAAATAATATAATGATCATCTTGTAGATACATCTAGGTCATTGGTGAAATAATCAACAATTAGATGTTGATTAAGCTCACAAATGTGCTTAAAAATTCTCGAGAAGAAATACGAGGATCTAATGTCAATTTTAACTGATATGGTCAGAGGACCAATTTTTTATTTATTTTTGTGTGAGCAATCCTTGCAAGGACGTGCACATTGCACTATGTTGAAGCATCAAATATGCTCATACGGATTTGTAATAATCCTACACATCATTGTGCGATACAACTCATAAAAGAAAATATAAGCTTCTTTAATTTGAAAAAATGAATTGAACGATATACAATTCGTTATAAAAATAAATTCAATTAACGAATTCATAGTAAGATAAGAAAAACAAAATAAACAAAATTGAAACCACCATAATAAAATTGCTGAAAAATAAATAAAGTAAAATAAATAGCCAAGCTTTTGGGAGATAACTTAACCTTTAATTGCTTGCTAAGCTCAAGGGTGGGAGATAAAAACTCAACCACTAATAATGAAATGAAATGATTTTTCATGTGTATCAAAGAACAAGTCTGAAATCTCAAAGTAGGTGATATCCATCAAATTCAAGTTCATGGGAGAATGGTCAATTTATCTCAACCATTTTTCATTTGTCCTTAATAGAGACTTGTTAAAAATCCACCAAATATTTTAGCATGCGACTGAGTCGTGCTCAATGCCTAATTTCAATAACCATATTCCAAAAATTAGTTTCCGTTGTTTATGTAATTAAACCAATGAACTTCAGACCCTCAATTATTTAGAATCAATGAACTCTAGGTTCTTATTCAATAATTTGTAATCTAGGATGTGCAATTTCATTCCTAGAATAGACAATTTCATTAGTGTAGAGAAAGAAAAATATGCAAGGTGAAGTGTTTATACCTACCGAGTCGACATATCCGTATAACCATTTGGTTATGGGCACAACGAGCTATTGGCTCCCAATTGCGTGAATATGAATATATTCATATATTTATGGGGCTACATGCCTCCCTTGGATGAGAACTAAAGATCAACGAACTGAGGTTTGATTCTTATTATAGGATGAGAATTAAATGGATTGCATACCTTGATCTCTTATAGTAAAACTCCTCGTCACATATAATTGAATGATATGTTAAATAGTAAATTATCGAATGGAGTGAGAGAATATGAAAGGTCATATATATGATGGAGTATGTATTTGTAATCTAATTATCAAAAAATGTAATTGGTTTTCTTTTATGCCAATTGATTAAATGGCAAGTGAAAAGCCAAAGAAAAGCCAATTTAACATATGCATCCATAAAGCACTATGAAATAGGAAAAGATGGATGCAAGCTGCAGTAGGCTTCTGGATATAAACTCAAGCAGTCAAGCAGTAACATAGACGCCATTTTCCTTCTAAGACAAAATGAAACTTAAACTCCAAATAACATGCAATCTGTACGAATGGAGGGGAACAAATTCAAGAGCATCATGAAATCCAATGGTTGAGTGCAAAAAAACTCTAAACCACGCTAGGACTCTAGCTCATAAGAAAATAATAAAAACTTGAAGACAAAGAGTGTGTTGATAACGTGATGAAAATAAAGTATAAAATGTAGAGAGACAAGAGAGAAAATGGAGGAGAAATTCAGGTGTTCTTTTCTTCTCATTAGAGTGCCTATTTATAGGCTTAGAATTTACATAGAAAATGTCCTAACTAATTACATATTACATATTAACTCAGAAGTGAACATTCACACAATAAATAATATTTACAACAGGATGCATTATTTATTTTTAAAGTAAATTTTTATATAAATATCAAATAAAAGGGATTACATCCAAATGGGAGAGTCATTGTCATAGAAGATTAGGCAAGCAGCTAGACTACACACCAGGACCGGACTGAAGCAACCTATCCCTTTCCCTCGCTCAGAGCAATTGGAATGAGCCAAACCCCCGATAGAACGCCCTCTCCCTCGTCTCCCTATGAACACGAGCTAAGAAAACACAACTATAAAATAGTAAGGTAAAACCCATCCTAACAAAATCGAAAATTGGGGCGAAGAGAAAGATTATGATGATAAGTGGCAATAGCGCAAGGAGGACAAGAGTCTCACCAATAAACCCCATGATGGTCTACTCTATAATTTGCTAAACAGTCAGCCACATGATTACCTTCGCAAAAAATATGCGTAACTCTGATGCATATAGAAGAGAGCAAAGCTTGACAATTCAGCCAACGAACCCTCAAACGCCAAGGAACACGATTATGAGAAGCAAAAATGAAAAAAAACAGCCAAGGATGAGTCACATTCAATCCAAAAGGAATGTCAACTCTTCTCCCAAGCTAAGTTCACCACATGAATTACAACATACAATTCAACTTCTAGAGACGTAGATGTGGGTGCAAATTACTACCGCATATTGAATTGACAAAAACACTACACAAACAGAGTTAGACAAACACCAGTGTGGTATTAGCCAAAGAGTCTCTGATGCCTAAGTTAGAAAGATTGTAGGAAGTAATAAGAGTGTGGCGAGAGTTCTTGATTACCATAATAAAGTGGTTGACCTTGGCTATTTATAGAGAATTGAGGAGTTAACCATAACATCTAGGTTCGTTGAACCCGTTAACAGATTTTTACCTAGATGGAGGAATATTTCTCTGAGATTCCTAAAATATACTTTGGAGGGTCTTGCCATGCTAAGAGACTGATAGGCAAGCACATTACATATCAGGGTAATCTGTGTAGGTCGTGTGGCAATCAACTTGGACCGTTTGTGATGAATTGGACCCGGAGGGCCTTTGATTGTGGACTACGTACTAAGGCTTTCATAGAGAATGTATCTAGTCAAGGGTAGAGTAGTCATATTTGATAAGTTATACATCTGGCGTGTTCCCATTGGTCGAGATATTTTATGTTACCACAGTAACCACCCTAGAGAAGTAGTAAAACGCCCCAGATATGAACCAAAAGGGAAATTTTATTTGAACCCATATAATCTCTTTCTACACCCAACTTACTCTCTAGACCCATGTTATTTTTAATTAAACTCTCAATATCTCTTTGAACTTAAATTTACTTCCTAAATTACTTTTACAAATCTAATTCAATATGTAAAATTATCTTTACACCCATTTAGAAAATAAAAATTCAAAATCAATGTTTTGCAACTCATTCAAGGTGACCGTAACGAGAGCAGTCAAACAAAAGGAAATGTTTATGAATTTTTCAATCATGACCGTTCTCCATTTTTTTTATTTTCTGGTCTTAGTGGTGGTGGTTTGGGGGTTTTTTCTGGTCTCTGTCTGTCTCACTTCATTATTTGATTATTTTAAGTGTTGCAAGTTGGAAGTCTTACAGATAAAAGTGGATGCAAGTTGGAAGTCTGGGCAAAGAAAGGCAAGCATTGGGGTGGTGGTGAGGGATTCTAGTGCTCGCTTGCTGCAAAGCGAAAGCGAGTGACAACAACTTCTGTATGCATGGCGGAGACCAAAGCAGCAGGGTTTAAGCAAAGTCATCATCGAGTCGGATTCAAAGGAAGTGATTCAATAGCTACACGGCTCAATTGAGCAAGGCATCTAAGAGGTGTTCCTTATTCTGAGTAGAATAAAAATTATCCAGAAAAAGAACTTTTTGTTTTATATGAAGTCTTCCAGTTCATTGGAGTCATTGAATACATAGGGTACAGCTCCCATAAAAAAACTTGAAATCAAACAAAAAAAAAAAACTTGCATAAATCGATTCATATCTTATTTGGAGGATTCAAAACTTCAAAATCACCATTCATTTGCCAAAAAGAGCTTATTTTTCTCTATGTGAGCATTTTAGAGTTTTAGCCATAATAGAATGTAGGATAAAGATTGCGTGATGGTAAGAGTTTGATTATTAGGTGTGAGTTTATTGATTTAGTTTTATTGTTAATTTCATCTTGTACTTTATGATAATTATACAATAAGATAAAAAAGACAATTTATATTTAAAATTTAAGTTAAGTATAAAAACAAGTTATACGGTTCAAATAAAATTTTCCGAACCAAAATATCACTTAGGGTTCTTCACAAAGATTGTTCACATAAAAATTAATGCATTAACCTTGTTTTGCGTCAAGTGGTCAAATCTTTGGAAGATAAAGGGAGACAAAAGAAATCATACATGGCATATGCAGACACACACACCCCTAACTACCAAAAAGCAACTAAAATGGACGCAACCAATATTTTGCTGCAAAATATTGGTCACCTGCTACCTGCAGATAAAGGACTTTATACACACCAAACACCATAGAACTATACAGGTTCAAATTTTTAATTGAGTAGAACGAATTGCAGAAATCAGGCCATGCCAAACACAATGAGATGACCAAAAGGATCCAATGTGACAGCCAGCTAGATATTACCCACAAAGTTAATATATAACTCACGTCCCCACAAAGAGAAATTGTAATAAGTAATGACGAAAACCCTAATATATATATATATATATATATATATATATATATATATATGTATGTAATGTATGAGGTGCAACTTGAAAAATAAACAGTTCGGCATCATTGAAGTTCGATGTAGTGTGGGCCCTACAATTAATCCCCATTTCTTCTTGTCCACAATTAATCCATCTATATGTCTGTATTGGGGGACAAATAATTTGTTACACACATTTTGAAATTTTTTTTTCAATCTTACTAAATGATGCTAGAAATAAATGACTGAGATTGAAAATAAAATATTCAAACAATTGTGAAAATCAAATATAACTACTAAAACATCTGTAACATTGAATGATACATAGCATTGAGGCCACACCTTATATTTTGACACACTTTCTTATGGTTCCTATTCTGTAACCTTTTTTAAGGATCCGAGCCATCTATATTTCAATTTATCATTAATTAGATCATCCTTAAAAAAAAATTAGACACATTCAAAATCATTATAAGACATGCATTTGTGATGAATAAGCAAATGGACGAATATAATTAATTTGCAAAGAACTACTAAAATAACTACCATTTAATCCAATGTTCATATGTTATATGGTTTCGGATTTTGGTAATTTTTAGTAGAGATGATCTTTGATGAAAGAACTAAAAGATAGACAATTAAATTGTTAAAATACAAAAGTGTGTCAAATATAGGTCACGATTGGGGGACACAACACACATATTATCACATTTTCCCTATTCTGTAATTTTTTTTCGAAGATGTAAAACCCTAATTCCTTATATGTATAATTCTTATTATCGTTTGCATGTGAGGGTCCAAAACCCTAATTCCTTATACCAGAGTCTGTGTTCCCACTTCTCACAGAAACCAGATTGAAAGCGCCATTGACTTTGATGCCAAACAAGCTGGGTCAGGGTAATGAGGGGTGTGGGACAGGAAGGGTGTCCTAAGCACTAATTGATTTGTCGTTTATGTTTCAAGACCCTCCTAATTGATTCCATGCGACCAAAAATTCTTAGGTGTTCTGAAGAATTTCGTACTCCAGATTTTTTAACCATTAGATCTTGATTTTTATATTTTAAAATAAAAAATTTAACGGTTAAAATATTCAGAGTACAAAATACTCTAGGGTATGCAAGAAAGTCCCCCATGTGACATTAAAAATCCATGTCCATGCCTAACCCTAGCTCTAGCGCCAGTGAGAAACAAATAGGTGTGCACGTAAAAATGTTAAGGATTAACTACATTTTAAATTTTCAAAATGGGTCACGAGGTTTCAATTTTTTCACATTGCTCTCTTAAGTTTTGAAATTGTATTAATTTACACCTTTTGTCTAATAAATTATTTGAATTTTCATTAAATTGATGACGTAGTGAGCATGAAATCCGTAAATGGGTTAACATGTAAGTCACATTTGTACTATATAGCTTAAAAAAATTATTAGTTTAATAGATAATTAGACATTTCAATATACAAAAGGTGTAAATTGATATAATTTCAAAACTTTAGGAAGCAATGTGAGAAAATTGAAACCTCATGGCCTATTTTAAAAATCACTTCAAACATTAAAGGTGTAAAATGTGGTTAGCCCAAATATTAAACCCTAGCTAGTGTCGATGTTTATATATATATATATATATGTATATATATATTGTAAATAATCTATATTATTAAGGCAAAAAGCCTTATGGTTAAATAATTTTGAAAATACCCTTCATTTACAAGCAATCAAAAAACAATCAAATAAAAAAAGTGGGGACATGATGGTAAAAGAGTGAAAATGAGCGGGAAAAGGAACATGAGTAGAGAGAGAGTAAATTAGATAAAACACTAATTAAAATTTAAAAATTAAAAATAAAAGGATTGAAATCCACGTTGAGGAGAATTTGTCGAAAATAAGGAAGGCAAAGCCCAAACTTGCAGTTTCATTGGCATATAATCAATGCGACTATTTTTTATGTGAAAATTTTCTTCTCATTGCATCCCACTTCATCATCGTTCTCTCCACACACTTTTCGCAAACCACCATTTCAGAAGAAATAGAACTTCAACAAAAGGATCAGGAAGTCTCAGATGTTTTGTATCTTTTTGGAAAATAATTCCACAATCCTTTCCTCCTGCGGGTTCAAGGTCAGTAATTCCTTGTTTGACATAGGGTTTTGACAGCCTGTTAAGATACATAATATAACATTTTGTTTCTTTCAAATATTTTTCTATTCATTTCATTTTTCACCTATATGTAAAGATGACTAGTTGATATTGCAATTACAGTGTACTCTTTAAGAAAATTGACTTAACAATTTTGTGGTTTGCACGACCCTAAGGCCATTCACCAACCTGACGACGAATGTGGATTCATGAGCCTTTAGTTTTCGCTTTGTGTTTTCAATTTTTTTGGTTTTCAAATTTATATTTAATCTTCAATTTTTATTACATTGATATATGTTTTGATTTAATAGTTATGTTCACAATCAGAAAGGCTAAAAGCTCTATGCCAATTGGTAATGGAATAAGGTTGTTCGTTGCATATGAAACCAAGAGAGGGATATAATAAAGGCAACTTGATTGTTCTATATTGTACTTTTGAAGGAAGTCTTTCATAAATGCATTGTTTTGTGCATGATAATTCTATAATACATTAAGGTTTAGCCAAACATTTGGTGTTTATAATGTCACCCGTGAGATTTTGCACGCTAAACATGATTTACAATTTTTTATTTGGAAAGATACTTTTTCTAAGCACAAAGTCGAAATACTATTCAAATAGAAAAGTCGAAAATCAAACACAAATTTGTAAGTCCACATAGCGCACTTGATTAAACAAAGGCTGTCACATCCCACATCGGCCAACGGAGAGAGGGTGATGTGCCTTATATGTACATGCCACCTCCATTTAGCACGAGTTCTTTTGGGAGCTCACTAGCTTCGGATTCCATCGAAACTCCGAAGTTAAGCGAGTTTGGGCTAGAGAAATCTCATGATGGGTGACCCACTGGGAAGTTGTTCGTGAGTTCCCATAAACAAAACCGTGAGGGCGTGGCACAAAACCGTGAGGGCGTGGCCCAAAACGGACAATATCGTGCTACGGCGGAGCCGGTCCGAGATGTGACAAAATGGTATCAGAGCCACTCTGTCGTTCGGTACGAATGTGCCGGCGAGGACACTAGGTTCCCCTTAAGTGGGGTGGATTGTGACATCCCACATCGACCAACGGAGATGGGGTGATGTGCCTTATATGTACATGCCCACCTCCATTTAGCACGTGGCTTTTTGGGAGCTCACTGGCTTCAGATTCCGTCGGAACTCTGAAGTTAAGCGAGTTTGGGCTAGACAATCCCATAATGGGTGACCCACTGGGAAGTTACTCGTGAGTTCTTAGAAACAAAACCGTGAGGGCGTGGCCCAAAGCGGACAATATTGTGCTACGGCGGAGCCTGTTCGGAATGTGACAAAGGCCTCTCGCGTACGCACAAGCGTGTGCAGAGAGGCTAGTATTTATTATGTTATAAATTTTAATTACATAAACAACGCAAACCAATTTTTAGTACGTTTATGGTTATGCAATTAGGCATTGAGCACGACTTTGTCGCACGCCAAAATACTTGGAGTATTTGTACCAAGTCTTGATTAAACACAAAGAAAAAATGGTTGAGACAATTTTTACATTTCTCCCATAAATTTGAACTCGGTGGATATAGCTCACTTTGATGTATAAGACTTGCTCTGCATACATAAGAAAAAATCATTTTATTCTATTCTTAGTGATTGAGTTTTATCTCCCACCTTGAGCGTACAAGCAATTAACGATTGAGTTATCTCCCAATAGCTTAGCTTTTCAATTTATTTTATTTATTTTTCAGCATTTTTATTATGTTGATTTTTTTTTATGTCAATTTTATTATGTTATTATGAATTCGTTAATTGACTTTATTTTATGTCAAATTGTATTTTAATTCCACTCGATTCATTTTCCAAATGACTTTATTTCTCTTGTAGGTTGTATCGCACAATCATAAGTAGTGTGCTTGTCATGAACAGTCCATGGCATGATTATCTTGGAGAAGTTACAAATTGATCGTGAAAAATGGTTGAGGATTGAAGAAGTTACAAATTTTTGAAAATTTTTCGGTTCCAGGCGAGCTTGAGCATTGGCGTATGGCGGCGGATGCGCGGCTCCGGCGGTAGGTCCGTCGGCATGAACCCGGTCCCAGACGAGCGGTGGCGTCGTGGCTTAGGTTCAAATGGAATCCCGGGCGGAATATTCCCGGTATATTCCTTTAACGCCATTAGGAATATTAGATTGGAATTTAACGGAGATAAGATCTTGGTAATCCTAACGGTATCAACTGCGCCATTAGTTTGGCCAGCTCGATTTGAGTTGCGTGACCCGCTTGTAGGGGCGCGTGGGACCAGTTTTTCGACTTTCGTGGGCCCGGCGACTCGTGATGTGCGTACTACCTCGGGGCAATACGTATGCTATTTTTATGAGTGTTTCGGACCTCGATTTGAGTGAACCATGAATAGGTGTTAATTATTAATTTAATTAGTAACACTTTATACAGGTTTAATCATTACAATGATATCTCATATAGGTGAGACACCCTGAAGGGGGTACAAAAGAGATTGAAACTGAGCGAGGTGGGCTGCGATGACTACGTATACGTGGGCTTTGTTTTATGAAGCCCTATATTATTTATGTTAGTTTCCACGTTGATTTACGAGCTACTTTCTATCGTACCATGCTTTTCTTACAAGTTAAATGCAAAATATATATTATATTTAGATTTAGAAAATTGTGATGGCATGATCGTGTGTATTTTCTTGCTAAATCATACATGCATTCACGGGTCATCTGGCCTAGTCAGGGCAGGACCAACATTACGCGTGATCTCTTCATCATATAGTTATCTTGACTTTGGATCCATTGTAAGTGTCGGCTGTACTAGTACGTGGGCGGCTAGGACTGCATGTGATGCCTTGACAGCGTCGGCTTCACGTGATCGTAGTCTGAGCATATATTTATTACACCACTGACTTGTTTCCATGTAGCTACTTTCTATATGGGCTTGTGTGTCTGCGTATATCGATAATATTATATATATCGTTGAGCATATTTTATGTTGTTGAGATATTGGTATTTACTCATACATTTGGCATGGATACCTTTATAAGGTTTTGTCGATGGTATACGATATAGTTGTTGAGGTGTTGTTATTACTACATACTTTTAGCGCGGTGCATATAACGTTTTGGCGTTGAATATTATATATTATGCGATATGAAGGTAATTATGTATCTTTGAAAATTTTTATACCTCGTAGTATATGATTTTGGGGAAACTATACAAAATTTTCAAAGAAGGGTTTTTATGTTACGATAAACGAAAGGTTTTATAAATGTTTATTTTTACCCACTCATTTTGTGTTTTGCACCCTCCCGGGTTAGGGGCCGATTTAGTATAGTGAAGTTATCACGGGTGGTTACGGCGGCTTACCACGGCTATTGTACGGAAGTATGTTCCTATTGTAGTTGTATTACGTACATCTTGCAGGATGGAATTATTATTATATTAATGCACTTTAAGCTATGCTGTGAGACTGATTACTTTGTATTATGGGCACCTGCTTACTTCCTTATTTTGAAGTAAATTTCCAAAAGTAGACCTTAGTTTAATTTATTTGCACTTTTACATAACACTTACCTTGTAAACTAGCCATCCCTTAAGGATATCGACGGCAATATCTCGGCTCGATATTGTGATGGATATGCGGGTCAGGGGGTGTGTCAAAAATTGACCTTGGATCCCTCATTTTCTTCTCTGAGAATTTAAGAAAGTGCATTTGTGAGCTTAATTAACATCTTATTGTGGATTATTTGACCCAGTGACCTAGATGTATCTACAAGGCGGTCATTCTATTGACGCTTGTTACTACAACCACGTTCCCAATTTTTATAGGCTATTTCATGCTATTTGGAATTGACTTTGAGCATACAACTTCTCACGAAACACCAAAGAAAGCTTTAAACATTTTATTTATTATTCTAATTTACGTATGGGAGATGCATCTTGATCTGGATAATCATAGTCAGAGTTCAGTTGAGGTTAATTTTCCAACCAACAAGTAATTGTGTACACACAAAAGATGGTTTCATTCATCCAAATTTGGGTTTCAAGTCGATTTGTTTTCATTTGTGTTCATATTTATCGTAGTTGTACGGATTGTCACTTTGGTGAGACAATTTTTCCGCCATTAGGGGAGAGACGAGAAATGACTATTTCAAGACGTTGTGAATCGGTGTTGATACATCCCCTCTTGTCTCAGAAGTGACCGTAGATTGTCGGTTGCATGCTCTGTAAGAGAAGCATGAGATATATAGGTTCTAAACTTAACTCCCACAAGTGCATATTTTGGAGTTCAAGACCAATTTAAAATAACGCTCCATGGACCATAGGAGGTTGCGAGTCCAATTCTCTAAGTAATACAGCTTTAAGATGTTTGTCATGACAATGGAAGCCTCAGGCCTTGGTATTCAAGCAAAGAGATAATTAGACTTGAGTGCAAACGAGAATTTTTGGATCACGAATTGATGGTGAATTTGATTATAGTAACTTCTAATATCATCAAGGGCTACTCAGTCCGTTTTCCATTGATGTCGACGAGTAAAAAGGGTTGGCCAAATTGAAAAAGAGGCAAATTCTATTTTTGAGTTCCACTAAACGTGAAATATTGAACCTATAATATAACCTCCAAAGTGATTCTTGGGTGTATGTAATTACGTCAAATGAAATCACTAATATGGCATAAGGCTCACGTAATATATTCTCTCATTGAAGATGCAACCATTTCTATAAGTACGGTGTTTTTAAACGTGAGACTTATGACATGTAGAGATTGCATACTAACCACTCGAGAATTTATCTCTCTAAGTAATTTCTTAAGGTATGAAAATGCCATGAAATTTTTATCCAAGATTTTCAAATGAAGATAAGCTCCAAAGTATGTACTCGATACCAATATATTGTATTCTAGATAAATTTGGTATAAATTGCCTCAATGAATACTCTTGTTAGTTCGAACTAAATTTACATTAAAACATATTGAGTTCCACGTAATTGTATACTACTTGAAAGCCTTTATGAGGTTATGGATTTGCCATGAAATTTAGTAAAATTATAACACGAACTTGTATATTTTGAAGTGTATTTTTCTTTTGGTATTTCTCCTAACCTTTACGAGATACAAAAAACTATTGTCAACTAGCATCCAAGATCAAGTTCTACTCCAGTTCAATTTCTTATAAATTGAAGTCACATTACTTCAAACTTGACAATAATGACCGATCAAATGAAGGCTTACTATCATCGATGGGAGTCACTTATCTGACGAGAATTATTCATCGGAGAAGTGCTTGGTATATGTTGTAATGAACATATAATCGCGTTGTGCTCTTTTCCTTCGACGAGGTTTTTATCCCATTGGATTTTCCTAGCAAAGGTTTTAGTGAGACAACATTATGCGCGACGCCTTATCAATGTTTCTTAAATTGTCTTCCGATTTTCTCCTTCACTTCGTTTTGTGCCCTTTGGGTTTTTCAAGCGGGTTTATAGGCAACTACCATTGATTGGTGAACGTGTCAAAGGGAATTGTTGTAAATAATATTTATTATGTGATTGTTATTACAGAAATGATATGTAATATGTATTTAGTTAAAAGTTTTTTTATGTAAATCTGTAAACCTAGAAATAGACACTCTAATGAAAAGGAAGATAATCGGACTTTCTCCTCTACTTTCTCGCTTGTTTCTCTTTTCTCTCTTTCTTTATATACTTTATTTTTAACACAATATATATATATATATATATATATATATATATATAAAATTCAGTACGGTGATATTATAAACGTCCTTGCATGGGTCTACCAAGCTAGCTGTAACATGACAAACTGATAAAGGAAATACTTGCTGTAATTTGGGGAATTCAAATACCCTAGTTCTGCAGCTGGCTATACACACACGCGCACACATATGTATATATGTATATAGTTTCTCCCACAGGCCAGCCAGCTGATGAACACCATTTGAATACAACTTTTTCTGGGTCTACCACTCTTTCGATCATGTCGTGTTTGCACGATTTAGGTTATAGCTGACACTGCATTAAATTATATATTGTTGAAAAGAAATGCTAGATTGATTGTTCCCACCAACTTTGCCCATGCAGTACTTAATGCTTCTTGCTGTATAAATCTAATTCAAGAAAAACTTTTACCGCTAATAATTGATTATTAAAAAAGCAATATGTGAGTTACGTCGGTTGATTATTAAAACTGATATGAAGATTCTGGCGAACTTCTGAGGTGTGCAAAGTGTGCGACCGCACGGGGGCCTAATAAACCAGGGCCTCTAGCGACGAGGTAAGGGAGTGGGAGGTTGTGCAGGTGCAAGATTAGAAGATGTTTAGCCTTGAGCCACACTGTGCATATATTTTTATGTAAGTACTATTTTGTACAAAAAGGATAATTTAGACTCAAAGAGGCCTCTATAATAAGTAAAAAAATGGGCCTCTATAACTTGAAAAAACCTGCAAACCTGTGCAAGAAATAAAAATTTCCCTTTTTTTCATGCTCAACCTCTAGCCTTAATAATAATAAATAAATAAAACATTCATTTTGTGCATTAGGTCTTAAAAAAATAATTTCTTCGTGCTTGCTTTGAGCATTGAGAAAGTTAGTAGATTGTCATTCTTTGTGTTCTTCAAAATTAGATGCTATTTTTATTTCCTATAGCCTCAATTTATTTGCCCGCACAGGGTCTTCGAAATCAATAGACCAACTTTTCTTTTTTGTAAATTACAATAATTAGAGTATTACTTTATCAATAACAAAGGATAAAGAAATCATCACGCATATTCTCTTCTGAAAAACCCTAGCCTCTCTATACCCACACCACATATATATATTTTGATCGATGTTTTCTTCTTGTCCATAAGCATTATAGTACAATTTGATGGATGGAAAACGAAACTTTCTCATCTTGTATTCATAATGGTGCTAATGGCTGTGGTCCAAACCCTCCACATCCAACAATTAAGGTGTAGATGAGGGCCGAGACAGTAGTCTGTGTAGGACCTCCCAAGAGATGATTTTAAATGACCCACACACAGTCCTTATATAGGAAAAATACAGGAGGAGGAAACGCTCAGAAATCCTTCCTTTAGTTGAAGAAAGTTGTACTTGAGAGAGGCAAGGTATAGTGACGGTAACATGAAAATAGAAATTCGAGTAATCTTAGATTTACAAGTCCATTTTAGAAGGACTCCGACGTTAATAGTGTATTAGTTGAATATTGATTTTAGCTTGTGGTGTTTATTTTTTGGTTCGAAGATACCTTTTGAAAAGAAAACCAAGAGACGAGTCCAACTTTTTGCTTTGCTGCCACATAAGATACTTTGGCATTTTAATGACCTTTAATGAGTCAAAAACAACTTTGAAATTTGAAATTTATTTTATAATTTTTCGTTTTATTTTTTTCGCAACTATGGTTTTCTTCTGCCATTTTAAACAACTTTTAGGGTTGTAATTCAATCATCTTTCATATTATTATTCACAATACAAGAATTTCTCTCAAGCTTTTGGTGTTCATATCTCTTTACTTTATAAATTTCGTTTTTATGTCGAAAATTTTTAAATTTTTGAAATATTTTCCGTGAAATTAACAAAACAAAAATTCAGGATTAGTCATGGCTGTAATCTTAGATTCAAATTTATGGGAGTAAAATATGGGAGAGGATATTCTGACACCTAATGTTGTTTTTCTACAGTTAGACATTCATATATTTATTTTAGCATTTTGAATTGTATAAATCAAATAAAAATGAGAAAAGAATAAATTAAACAGAAATATAAAAAATAGAATAGATTGTGCAAAAATCATTTTTCAGATTATATTTTTAGCCAAAATTCCATGTTGTGAATTTAATAAAAAGAAGAAGTGTGTGAGTGGAAGCTGTTGGCCCTAGATCGATGAATAATACATCATACACGGGAGAGATGAAGATCTGAAATCAATGAGGAAGCAGCAATTACCCAATTGTAGGTTCTTTCAAGTTCCTGTGGTGATCTATCAGATGGAGTTCAGGGCCTGAGAGAAAATAATTCGTGTCCTACACATAAAGGGACATATGTCCTCGGAGGTGAGCCAAAACTCTATTTTTCAAATCACATCAGACAGTATAATCCAACCACAAATTACCACTTTCACATTATGCGTCGGAAGGTAAAATATATGCATGCATGGTGGTGGTGGAGCCAGTATAGCACCATCGACAAACATGCTCTGTGGCTGTGCTCTTGCTTCACTAATGTGGACAAGATCTAGCACCATCCATCATGATCTGGAGTGGTCAACTGAGTAATCTTGATACGGCCCCCACATTTTGAACGGCCGAGATGACTTTTGTAGGAGCAGGATTAGATGTTTTACAGCGAAGCACTAGAATATGGTGTTTTGCCCTTTTATGTATTGCACTATAGTCACCATTTATGGAGGATGGCAAGTCACTGGTACTATGTAACAAGTTTTTCCTTACTTTCTCGTTAGGAACTAACAACTAAGAAGTGAGAAGTTTTAAAAGATTGCCGGATTGAGGAAAAAGGTGAAAATCCACTAACACACTTATAGATGTAATATATATTATGCATAGTAATGTTACAAATTGTGAAGATCGATAATGGTTAGAGGACCCCATCCATAAATCTAGTCTTGCAAAATATTTCATACTGCCATTGGCTACTGTTACTTTAGCAATACATAAAAGATTGGAAATTAATTTTATGGGGTAACATAACATGTAAAATTCAATAGTCAGACTTCATTTTCTTGCTCGTATACAACTTGTAAAATATATATGTATAAGCAGAACTTCTCTGGCGTGAATCATGCTTTATCATAGTATATCTCATTGCTTTCTTTCGTATGTGACAGTATTGACGAGATAATGATTGTCCATAGTTCATTGTTTTGTCATTTTAGCTTTATAGTATAAGAGGTGTTATGTAGGCAATACATGGTGTGTCTGGTAGTCACGAAGTGCTTTATCGTCATAACCGTAAAAAGCAGTAGGCGAGAATGCTAAGAGAAGGAGCTCGTATAGAAGTAGATATATGTACATATATTATGGTGAGTGGACGGCTAAGAAATTAATCAATATTGTTAGTAAGATTGATACCATATTTTGTGGTGCCTATCCATGTGCACCATTTTATAGGCCTTAGTAGTAATGGTCCTCGCACTTTGGTGTCTGAAAAAATAAATAAATAAAATTGAATAGATCATCGTTTGTGTCTTTTATTATCTCGTTTCTTTTGGTTTGGTAAATGTTCCTTTTATTGGTACTAAACGGAGGAACTTCATTAGACTAACACTAGAGTTTCCAACATTTCAACTATAATTCTCAAAGAGTGAGAACCATTACTTTAACTTTGTCTGTAATCGATAATTTGAAGTTTTCCTCAAATTTACTTTTAACTTTTATTTTGTTCTATTAGAGGATTCAAACTCTCCAACGTGTTTTAATCTTAATTAATCTATGACACAACATTTTAAATAATTTCTTGAAGCTATTGTATTCCAAAATCTCGATATGCACTCATACATTTTTAAATTCATCTATTCTCATTTTCTTAGTGTGATTTTCAATTTTATCCCTATATTGATTTTAATATGCTGTAATATTAAAAACAGCTTAATTAAATATAAATGAATTGATTGCTGTGTATTCCTCGGTGTAAAGACTTCTTTTTACAAATTTTGCTTTGAATCTTTAGTATGCCAAGTCTATAGACTTTTGGAAACTTCGTTCTTCTTTTTCTGGGTAAGTCATGGATGAACAATAGGACATGATGTTGTTAAAAGTTTTGATGAAATTTACAATGTTGACATGGAAGAAATGTCATACTTGAGGGGATCCTTCTAACTCTCTCTTGAATCTAATTCCTTGTTATTATGTTGAAGAATAAATGAAAAATCTTCAATAAATTATGATAGCCACAAGTTCAAATTTTTAGGTTCTATTTCAGAAAGATTATTTGTTGCCTTGTAGCAACAATTTTGTTTTGTTGAAAATAAGGAAGAAAGATGCTCGTTGATGATCTTTGCTTGCCACTGTCTCATAGCAAATTTGGAAAAAGAAAAAAAATTTAACAGAAATCCTGACACTTTTTTTGGATCAGCAAAATCAAGGAGTCAATTAAATGGCGGCCTTTGAGCAGTATAGCCACGTGAATGGCAGGATCTCGGCGTCTTTGTGAGCTCACTCAGTCAGGAGTGACCAGAGGTATAAGAAGATTAAATAAGAATTTAGAAATAATAAGCAAGATTTAATCGAGTTTAAAGAAAATACGGAAGTGTAATGTGGTAGAACCCATTATTACGTAGTGTCGGAAAATTTAGGTGCGTGGGAAATTATTCACATCCGGTAGAAAGGATGATTATGAGCAGTAGAGTTAAATTAAACACTGCTTGCGAAGAAAATCAAGCACCGGCCGAGCGCCTGCAAGATGGGTCGTCAACTAGAAGTCTAAGTCTGGAGGGCGAAAAACAAGGGTGAGTGGGCCAATATCGGTTTTTACAAGTAAACGTTTAAGCTTTAGGTATAACCTCCTTGTAAAATAGTAGATTTGCAAAATATTTACTAATAAAATAAGCATGAGCATAAGTAACGGGCCAACGCCCACAAGGATACGAGGTAAAAGCATTTATCACGGTGAAAATCAACATTACTTATCACATGGAAATATGCACACAAGTCATATAGAAAGTAGCTACATGACAATTTGGGTGTTTAATATATTCTGTTTCACAACTAACTACATGCGCGTATTTGGCACAAAATGTGCGTCTGCTTGAGTCTGATCGCATAGGCGACATAGGCAGTAGCTTTACAATGGATCAAGAGGTGAGCGTGTCGGTGCGTGTGAACATACGTGTTGGTCACAGCAGGACGAGTGCTAACACCAGTACTGCATAATGTGGAAATAAGTAATACGGAAGTTCAAATAGTCATTAATATGCATGCCAAATTTATCACATAAATCAACATAACTCAAGTCATAAACCAAGTAACTATAAATAATTGATACCACAAATAATATTTATAAAGTAGGCATGCTATACACACACGTAGTTCAAAACACATTTAAAACACTAATAAATATTATAAAAGGTTAAATCTGGGCCAGCTCCAACGTCACATAGTCGGATCGTAGCCCCGTGCGTGCTGGCTCGTTGCTCCCTCAGGATAGGTCTCACTATGTGAGTTTACTAAACTAATCATTTAACAAAGTCTAATTCAATTAAAGTAATGAAAAGACTTGAAATCGCCTTTGTTTGCTCGAAACGGGACTTGAAATGGTCGAGAAATGGGTTCACGCGCGCCCGCAGCGCCGCGCGGGGCTCGCGCGCCGCCACGCGCCGCCCACGAGGCGGCACGCGCCGCCGTCGCGCGCGCCCGCGCGCCGTCACGCGCCCACCGCGCGCGCTCACGCGCCGGCACGCGCGCTCGCGCGCCCGGCACGCACTCTCACTTGCGCCCGGCCACCTTCGCATGCGCGCCCGCACGCGCGCTTCACTGCCTTGGCACATCCACCAGCCTTATTTGTACGATCCTTAGATTAAAGTTAACGGCGCGCGGGTGCTGCTTGCGAATATTTTGTTTAGTTAACGAATATTCTCTAGCAGGCGTGACGGAATATTTAGAGTAAATGGATCAAAGAATATTCCTTGACGGCGTCAAAGATGAAGAATATACGCCTTTGGAATATTCTAGGTTCGGACACGGGTTGAAGCAGGGATTGGACCAGGGCTCGGCCAACGTCACGGGATTCATTGGCGTCATAGCCATGGCCGTCCGTAGCTCGTAGGCCAGGAATCTGGAAATCTTCGGAAATACAAAATTTTGTAACCGTCGAATCGATACCCGATTTTCATGAAATTTATACCAATTTGTTGGACTCACGTGAGTTAATTTACCTGAACAGGCCAAAATATATGGCTAGGAGGCAGGCGGAAATGGCCTCGGTTCACGGCCAAAACTTGAACCGGCTGATCTCGACCTTGTAAACCGACATGCACGAGGCTGAGCTTGAGTTCGAGTCCAAAGGAGGTCGATGGTGATGAAAAGAAGTCGATCACGAGTGGGTGGCGCGTGGTTGGTCAGCTGAGTGCGCCAGGGAAAAATGGTAGAATTTGTTTCTTCTCGGTTGAGGTTTCTCAGTTTCAAGGAGATGATCAGAGACGGCAAAGTTGATGATGATGGCTGAGTGCAGTTAGTTAGAAAAGGGAAGCCTCGGGTTGGAAACGGTGAATTAACAGGTGTATAGAAATTTCGAGGTTTCTTTTGGGTTTTCCTCTGCAAGTGGGGTTGTCGGGTTGAAGGCGGTCACGGCTCGCTCGAGAATGAAGGTGGGGACTCGAGTCGAGGCTTGCGCGCGGGAAGCGGAGGATGGTGAGGATGGTAATTGGGTGCACAGAGTAACTCTGCAGGTTTTTGTTTAATCTGCATGCGGGTTAGAGTGGGGGACTCGGGGTGAGAGAATAGCGAGAGTGAAGGTGAGGTGTGAAACAATGCACCTTTGGGTGCACGGTTAAAGCCAAACTTCAGTCCCGACTTTGATTCTCGCAAAACGAAATTTGCCCAATGCATGTATTGCATGCGAAAAATTTGAGTTACGATTGAAAGTAAAAGAGGGATCTGAGGCCTCGTGCCTTGCGGGAAACCATGGGCTAAGTCCACGGTTCAAATCTTTGCTCAAAGTAAAATGCAGTTTTGCCTTCATCGTAACTTGTCAGATTACAAGTCCAAAATCAGTCTTGGATTAGCGTCAATGGTTAAGTAATTTAATGTATACACCAAAAAGTACACAAGATCTACGAAAATACCTCGATAGAAGGGACGTAATCCCGAATGATACATTATGCCATAAGGGCGTTTTGGTCATTTCACACAGTCGAGAATAAAATACAATAAACGTAGGGACGAGGATGTAACACTAAACCAAGCAGTCCAGCAATTTATATTTATGTCAACAAAATTATATTTAATAAGGTTTAAAGATTTTAGGGACATTAAAAAAAGCAATAGGAAGGGTAAAATTGGAAATCGCACTAAAAAAATTAAAATAGATAAATTAAAATATAAAAAAAAACAAATCAAAATTTTGGAAGTACCAATAATAGTTACCTTACTAAATTACATTTGACAATTATACAAATATGTGAACCTTAATTGTCTTTGAGGAAAACTGCTGCCTTGATTGACTAAATCACACACTTCGTGGATCCCACTAGCTAATACATTTTAATTTCAGAATCAATCATAGGGTCATATCATTGAGATTTGGAATATATATTTAGATACCATAATTAAAAAAATGAGAATGTGTAATACTCTGTGAAAGCATAGAAAAAGAGTTGGTGTGTGAGGGGGAACATGGTTGGACCACAGACCTTGATTTAGATGAGGAGAATATATGAGAAATTAAACCATAAATTAATACGATTGTACCAACTTGTTGGGGGACTTCTAAATTCCTAATGTGGGATAGCGGACACACAACGTATAAACCTTTTCCATGTGTCTGGTTTGTTTGAGAATGGGGTCTACAAATAAATAAATATCCTTGAAATTAAACCTTTATTTGTGATTTTTTTCACATGTTGAGTCATAGGGAGTTTGAGTTAAACTACACAATGTATCAGTAATAATAATTTTGTATTGCATTTGTTATTCAAGAACCATAATTTAAAACTTTTCAATTACTAGTAATGAAAAATATTACTACAGTGTAGTACTAAATATCTTCTCTTTATGGCTATTTACTTATTTTGATTTTTTTTTAAATATATATACACACAGTAACATGGAAGAAGAAGGTTATAGCACTCACTCCCTCTTTTATATTGAAGGCTCCCTCAAATTCCATTTTCCTCTGCAGAAGAGAGAGAGAGGAGAGAGTTTTGAGTTTTGAAGGAAGCAAAATGCTGGGTTGGTTTCATATATTGCAACTAGAGGAGGCATCCAAAGGGATCGCATTGATCCGAGCTAGCTATTTCTTTCCATCGATCGTTTGGTTTGGATCATGCTATCCCTTTGGATTTCTCCTTTGGAAGCTTCAAACTCATATCTATATATCATGCATCAAACGACTACTTACATGACCAAGGTATTCAGCCAAACTCAACGATTTCTTGTTTTTGAGGTAATTCAGACTTTTTCATATATATGTCTTCTCTTCTTCTCTTCTTCTCTCTCTTTTTTGGTCAGATCGAGCTTCCAAAATCTATGTTTTCAGCAGCCAACATCTGAATGTTTTCATTGATTGGAAAAAAACATGCACATCGTCATAGTTTATGAGACAAATTATGCATTTCGATTAGGGTTTTGCATTCTATACTTATGATTCTACCATATATATATGTCTTTTCATTATGTCGAAAATCTATTTTATTGTATCGACGCTTTTAATTATGACCTCTCCTCTATTCCAATTATTCATGAAATTAACTTGGTCAAAAATTTTGGTTTGTATATATTAATCTCTGTTGTTTCTTCAATTATAATTTGAGGATACTTTTCTGCATATATAGCTTCCTATATATATCTTGTTAAATTATGTAATTATTTGTTGTGTTATATATAGAATATTAGGGAAAGCTATAAGTTAACCAAACCCGAAATCCCATATGAACACGTTGGATCTGATTCTGGGGATACAGTTCGACCCTAAAACCCAGAAATCAACTCTGGAAAACGATCAATTGATTCTTTTTACTCACGTGTTTACAGGTGTCATTGATTTTAATTAATCTTATTTACATTAGAACAAAGATAGATTAAAACCGATTAATTTTAGCAATATGTAGTTATGATACTAGATTACATATCTATGGTGAATATTTTTAATCAAATTTCCCTCATACTGTCGAAATTTCCTTAAAAACATTATGGTAAATAAATTGCAATCGATTTTCTTTTGCAGTGAAACATGAAAAGTAAAAGATAAAAGTTTCTAGATTAAGAAACTGGTAGTAAGTTTTGATTTTTCCGTTCATGAATCATGATTAGCATAAAAGTGGAAGCTATCAAGGTGATGTCTTGGGTTACAATTTATCCTGAAACTTTTGATCATTACAGTACCTACTTCCAACAAATTAACTTCACCTTTTTGTAAAGGTAATTTTATTTTGACGATCAAATTGACAAATTGCAAGAAACCCACATGGTTTTTTAACTATTTTCTACAATTGCCACCACCCCAAACTAGGGAGACCCAGTTGAACTTGAACCTACTAGAACAGACTAACATAGCCACATGAACTGCAGTGGACCAAAGTCAAGAACTCCAAATCGCATGCTTTTAAGGACTTTAATTAGAATCCAAGGCAGTGGAGGAATGATTTATAAACTTAACGACTTCCTTTTTTTTCCCTACTTTTGGGCCTCACATTGAATGCACCAAAGGCAAAGGCAAAGGCATCATACACATGTGATGAGACCTAATTAAGTAAAAGTCCTTTTAACCATTATTTTTAATACCTCATACGACACATGCGTAAATTCTAGTATACTTAGGTGTACATGATCCATTTTGTCACATACCCCCAAATATTCTTGCACCATTTTAATTAGTTTTCCTATTATAAATTTAAATCGCAAAACCGATCATTCTCTTGTACGCATTGATTATGTACATTTAGGTACGGTTCCAGTCATGGTTGGCAAAGGGATTAGCTCAGTCATCTAGGTGGGGAGTCCGAGACGGAATAAGGTGTGGGCTAGAGCTAATGCCGATTGGATTGGAGCACACGTCAACCATCCATGAAGTCCTTTTCTTTTATCACAACATGTACATAGATTTGTAGAATATACATTTAATTATGCATTATAACGCGCATGTGTAAGAGAAAAAGCCCCACACCAAAAAAAAAAAATGTTACTTTTACCATTGTGTAGTATTGTGGAGGCTCGCTTGCACTATTAAGTTTATATGATGAACTTCACTTTGAATTTGTCAATAATGAAGAAACCCTAAAGAAATTCCTTGATTTCAGAAGCTTCCTAAATCTATGCAAAGTTTGGGGAATTCTCCAGTAGAATATGTTGCGTGGTCTACACTATGATCATTGTTCATCATCATAGTAATTAATAGTAATCATCACCATCATCATCTAAATCTTTACCATTAAACGAATGGTCTAATTCAAATGGCAGATGGGGTCCAAAGTGGGAGAAGAAGAATTTGTTTGGAGGCATCAGAGTGTGTGTGAGTGTCGTGTGTGTACAAATTATCTTGAATTGTAAGATATGTACCCCAATTGTCTCCCTCTTGCACTACACAAAGCTTTATCAAGGACACACAAACTGCCAAAACAAAACCCCCACACACTTGAAATTTTTCCAATCCATCAGAAGGAATTGGATGTTGCTTTGCTGTGGCAACTAGTAAAGGGACCCAAAAACCCTTGACTTGCCTCCAAATTCAAACCCCTCCACTCCTATTTCTTCTCAATTTTCTCGTTTTAATATTTGCACTTTGCGAGGCTCGATTTTCAGCCATGTATTGGGGATCTGGAGGATTTGATTTTTTTTTCTTGTTTGTGCCTCATTATTTGGGGCATTTGATTGAGATGTGTTTATAAAGTTGAACATTAACCTTAAGTTAGTTATCAAAGCTACCATTTTGCTATATGAAAAGGAATGGAAGTATTATTTTGTATTTGAAAGTGCAGAGAGAAGGAATTCAAAATTGCATGAAAATCTAGGGCAGAAAATGAACAAGTAGAGCTCGAGTGTGTGGACAAATGGTCTTAGTCACATGAGCTACAAATTTTTCGAAGAACTTCCATTTAATGGGAATGTCATATTTGTAAGTTTATAAACAACATGAGATACTAAATTGTGAATACCCCATGACAAATAGCCCAATATATAGCAAACTCTTCCTCACTATTCAGTTTTTGCACGACTACAATGGAGTAGCATAAAATTTTAGTGCGGATGCTAGTGAGGGAACCTTACTTATAACTTAGAAATTTACATCACAGTAGGATATATGACCCTCCTAATTGTACTGGTCGACTCACAACTGAGGGAAAAATATTGCCTGATCCGACTTTATATAGGAGTCTTGTTGGAGCATTGCAGTATCTGACATTCACAAGGCCAGATTTTGCCTTTGCTGTCAATATTGTATACCAATTCATGACTTCTCCTACAAATGTGCATCTGGGATTAGTCAAAAGGATTTTGAGATACCTTTAGGGCACAATTAAATGTGAATTAATGACTCAGATTGGGCTGCAGATTTGAATACTAAGAGGTCCATTACTGGATATGTTGTATACTTGGGTGACAGTCCAATGTCTTGGCAGTCAAGGAAACAAAACAAACTTATGTTTCTAGAATTTTCGCAGAAGCAGAATACAAAGCATTGGCACACTGCTACAGACATTGCTTCAATCTTAAACTGGGATAACCCAGTTTAGATTAAGGGAGGGTATTTACCATATATATTGAGATGCCACATCAGCATCATATAGACATGTGTTTGTTATAATTAAGTTTGTTGAGTTAGAGGATAGCGTAAGAATTAAGCTTTGACGTACAAAGGGTATATAAGTCCCAGTACTCCTATCATTTTGTAATCGTTCGGTTTATTACAACATTTACGTAGAAATATAAAAGCTTTCTTCTTCTTTAAGCTTTGTGGTTTTCCTCTCTTCTCCTTTGTTCTTCTTCTTTACTGTTATGAATTATTGTTGGGGTCTTTTTTGTTGGAAGGCTCTACTGGGTTTGTGTTGTAAATAGGTTGACGAAGCCTTTGCGCCCCATTTCTGAGTTAGCAAGAACTAGGCCCAAAGCATCCCAAAAGAGAAGCGAGTCCTAGGAAATACTTTGTTGTTATTCCGGCAGCTCCTAAGTGCTTGATTTGATGTTACGTTGAATGCTTCCAGCGATGATAAAGTATTTCCAGCGGCTTTGAAGTGCTTCCCTCGGCTATCAAAGTTCTTCTTCCGGGGGATGTTGAAGTGTTTTCCATGGTTGTCAAAGTTCTTCTTCCGATGGCTTTTGAAATGTTTTCTGCGGTTGTCAAAGTTCTTCTTCCGGGGGCTGTTGAAGTGCTTTTCGCGGTTGTCAAAGTTCTTCTTTCGGGGGATGTTGAAGTGCTTTCCGAGGTTGTCAAAGTTCTTCTTCTGGGGGTTGTTGAAGTGACGAGTTATTGTTGAAAAAGGCTTGACATGAGAGCTTGAAGTGTGGGAGCTAAAGATCCACAAGTTTAGCAACTGAGATGATATTTGGTGTTAATTAGGCTTAAGTTTAGCGTGAGAGTTTCTAAGAGATTTTGGTGGTGAATGAGTTAGTCATGGTGGTTGGGTTCATGTGTAGGAAAATGAGGAACTTAAGACTTGGCTTATGGATTTGGTGTTTTTACAATAGATGGAAAGGAAACAATTGGAAGCAGGAGAGTGGGAAGCTTGAGGCTAAGCTTGTGGCTGGTGTAGGAAGTTTGCAGTAGCTTAAAGAGAGATCTCCAGGAGCTGGGAGGAAGGGTTTTCCTCTTTTGCTTGCAGCCGAGCCCCCATTTTCATCTGACATTGGCTTGCTTTTATAGAGGGTGAAAACTTTCTCTTATTTCTGCTAGGTAAAATGGTGTGCCAGAAAGTACTTGTTTTCAGCGGGTAAATTGATGGATTGGAACCTTCTTATTTCCTATAGATAATAGGAGGCACCAGAAATGGCTTATTTCCAACGGCTAAAAGGGTGGAATGAAATCTTCTTAGTGTCCTATGGATAAAAGGGTGAGATGGGTTGCAGCATGAATAGTTTTACCGGAAACATGTCTTGGTGTAGGAAAAGGGTGAGATAACTTGGTGTAGGAATAGGTTCACGAGAAACATATGTCTTGGTGTAGGAAAAGGGTGAAATAGCTTGGTGCAGGAAAAGGGTGAGGTAACTTGGTGTAGGAATAGGTTCATGGAAAACATATGTCTTGGTGTAGGAAAGGAGAATATACATGTCTTGGGTGTATAGGTTGTTGTAGAGTAGTGCACAACTAAAATAGGGTGATTGTTGGAAATTATCTCATTTTCTTGCCAGGCGTGGGACTACTTCAAGCAATACGGCTTGGACTTTGGTGCTTCCAAGTAGACCAAAGTCTCTATTATCGAAAAGAGTTTCCATGGGACTTGTGGACCTCCGTAACCTTCCACACCTCAACCCCTCAAGCAAGCCCCGTGAAACCACATGTTTGGATCCATGTGAGCTTGGTGTATAGGTTGTTGTAGAGTAGTGCCGCAGCTAAAATAGGGTGTTGGAAATTATCTCATTTGCTTACCCGGCGTGGGACTACTTCAAGCAATACGCTTGGACTTTGGTGCTCAAGTAGACCAAAGTCTCTATTATTGAAAAGTTTCCATGGGACTTGTGGATTGTCAGTAACCTTCCACGCCTCGACCCCTCGCAAGCAAGCCCCGTGAAACCACATGTTTTGGATCCATGTGAGCTTGGTAGGTGTTGGGTTTAAAAGAATGTGCTTGTCATGGCGTGATATATTTCCTTGTTTGGCATGGCATGAGAATTAATTAAACTTAGGTAAAAGCTTGCTCACTATTAATCTTTTAGATAAATATGTATAATAAAATTTGGATTAGCATAAAACCGTATGACCGTATAGAACATTTGGGCTTTCAATCTTTCTGGGCTTTGCGTGAATTTTTTGGGCCCTAACAATTATAGTCGTGACCGAAAGCTCTTACAATATTGTGTGGCACAGTATTTCAAATCAATTACATATTGTCACGTGAAATCACATCGTTGACTCTGAGTGTTAATCTCCTCAATAATAACACAAATAGAGTCAACAAAGGTAGTGCTTGAAAGCCAAGGATCAGTCCAGAATTTGATTTTTTGCCAATTTCCAACTCTTCTTTTTGTGTTTTTCTAATTCTTTGATTCTTTGTGTTGCCAATTACCAACTCTAATTTTGCTGCGGAGGGCATGGACTGGATTTGAATATTTATATGTTAAATGGGCCTTTAGATTTGTTTCTGTTTAGGTTTGTTTGGGCTTTTTTCGTTTTAATCAAACAGGTTTGTTTGGGCTAAGCCCCCAATTTATCAGAAAATAAAAAAGAAAGAGATGCGGAGAAAAAATTAGACGGAACGAGGGGTCTTGAGTCTTAATCATCAAGAGTCAATACATTAATCAAATAAATGAAAGGCAATTACAATGATCTTACTTTCTCTTTGGAAGTCAATTCGCTTCCTTGAACATTATCCAAATTACGGAAACCACGTCAATAAAATTAACATATATTTCACGCAGTTGATAAAATTTCAATAATGTGCAACAATACTTAAAAAAATGATACTAAAATCTAATTTAAAGACATAATAATAAATTTAATTTTGAGCATTTATATTAAATTCATTGCATATTGAGTTCAACTTTTCATGCATCCCTAATGTACTTTAGTATTGTTTATAATAAAAAATTACATTATTTTTTCTTTTAAGAATACATGGGTGAAATTGACGAAACAAAAAAAATTCTCACTAAAAAATTGACCAAACAAATACCATTGTTTTGACTCTTGACTCAGGTGGTTCTCTGTGCTTCCTAAAATATCAGAGTGTCGGTGTGAAAGCAACACGACGTCGTTGCACCTATATATGTTGCGAGTTGTTTGGACAAAAAAATTGCAAAACTGCATATACCAAAAATAGAAAAATCCGTTTTTCTGATCACAGATAAATAGAAAATTGTTGAATTCGCTCTGATTCGGGAAGCGCACGAAGACGACTCGGGTTTCTGCAAACAACAATGGCGAACTTCACCATTTCCCGCTGCAATTTCCCCTTCATTTTCCTCCTCTCCTCCTTCTATTTCCTAACCCTAACCCTAATTGCAGAACCCATTTCTTCTTCCGAGCCCAAACCCCTAAACAACAGCAGCAATCCCAACTTCGATTCCGAAATTGCCCTCCTCGGCGACGCCGCGCTAGCAGGCGGTGGATCCTATGTCAACCTTACGCGGCCGTCAGTCTCAAGCTCCGGTCTTCTTCTCCGAAGAAAACCCTTCAAATTTTTCGACGGGAATCTCAGCAACCCGACGTCGTTTTCCACCGAATTCGCATTCTCGATGACCCCAGGCGGCGGCGACGGCCTCTTGCTTGTTTTTGCGGCCAGAGATTTTGAGTCCAAGTTTTCTGGTAAGGGCCCGTTTGGGATTAACGGTGAGGATCGATTTCTGGGTATTGAATTTGATACTGAAATGAATGGAGATATGAATGATATGAATGCTAATCACATAGGGGTAAATGTTGGTAGCTTTGTATCTCTAGCTGTTGGTAATGTTTCTGAATTGAATTTGGTGCTTAATAGTGGAGAAAAATTGAAATGTTGGATCGATTACGATGCTAGTTCGAAGCGATTGGAGATTAGGCTAGCCAAAATGGACGAATCGAGGCCTTATAATCCGGTTACATCATATGGGATAGATTTGTCGGGAATGTGGAGGGATGAGGATGTGTATGTAGGTATTAGCTCGTCGAATTCGAATGGCAATTCGGCACAGATTAGCAGTGTGTATTCATGGAATTTTAGGCTTAGAAATGTTCCCAAGTCAATGCATTCTCTGCCGGTGAATCTGAGGGGGTATTTGGACGGACATGGTGAGAGTTTGAGCGTGCATAAGCGAGGGGTCTGCCCATTGACAGTTCTTGCCGGGATGATCTTCGTGACTGGGTGTGGAGCATTGGTGGCATTTGTGGTGCTGTTTTTGTGGGCTATTATCATCAGTAGGCACACGGAGTTCCCTGCTGAGTTTCCTGCAAAGACTCTGGATTTTAGGTATGAGAAGATCGATGTAGTTATAGAGAAAGATGCCGATGGTGTTAAGAAGTAGAGCGTAAAAGTCTTTCAAGGTGTGGCCTTTTTTTTCTGTGAATGTATGTTGCAAATGTTGTTTGTAATCTCTAGCACGAAAATGTGATGAATTCTGTTGTTCTGGTGTACCCTGCTGTGTTTCCTGCAATGGCTGTGGATCTCAGGTATGAGAAGATCAATGTAGTTGTAGAGAAAGATGCCGATGGTGTTAAGAAGTAGAGCATAAAAGCCTTAAAAGGTGTGACCTTTTTTTGCTGTGAATCTATGTCGGAAATGTTGATTGTAATTTCTAGCTTGAACAAATGTGATGAGTGCTGTAGTTCTGGTGTGAATTCTGATAGCCAATTCTAATGCAATTAGGTCTGATGATCACATATGTCGTGTATATATGTGGCTCTGTTTTGTCAATTCATCGATTTTGTGCAATTTAGCAAGTACGAAAAGTTTGCTATTTCCATTACGAGTTTGAAAGGATATATTGTTTATATTACTAGATTTTCTGTGACTAGCCTGGTGAAATTTTTCGTTGCCAAAATAGGAACATGTTCGGCATTACCTTAGCTGTTGTTTGTCGATGACCCGTTGTTGGTGAAGACATTGGACTATTTGGATTATTGAACCTTTGGGAAGAAGATATTACGAGTCTCTGTTTAGTGAAACCATGCCAAATTGGATTAGGAGGTTGAGTTATCTTTAAACAACGTTGTTAATAACTTAATCATAGATTTTGAAGGATGACTTGTAAGCTTGTTGGGTAAAGGTGGGACTGGATTATGGGCATTCATGCAAGATTGGTTGTCCATAACATGACATGGGCTGGAAAAGAGCTGCTTCAAACCAGTTTATAACTTTATAGAGCTTCCTCTTCCTCGCAAACATTTCTGGATCTGCTCCAATGAAATTGGTATGGATAGTGCAAGGGCTCGATTGACGCTTCTTTTGGAATGGCTAAAAGAGATTTTAGACGATCAATACGTTTCTAATAGTGTTTTTACAGAAAAATTTTAGTAATGCCCCTTGAACATTAACCTTTGTTCAACTTTGCTCTCCGAACTTTTAATTTGGTTTTAAACTTTGTGCCAGTATCTCAAAACCATCAATTTCGTCACAATTTTCTGATAATGTGCATGACCAAATTTTAGGGGCGTATGAGTCAATAAAATGAACGAAAATGACCCTCAATTTGACGGAATAATTAGCAAAACTAACAATTAGGAATATATTGGCACAAATTGAAAGTTTATGGAGGCTCATAACCAAATTAAAAGTTTAGAGGTAAAATAGAACATGGTCTACAATTCAAGAAGTTTTGAAAATTTTTCCATAACTAAAAAGGCGCTCTGGATTATAAAAGCACACTTTGGTACTTTTATGCGGAGAATCACCTACGAGTACTTTTCATAAAATACTCGAATTCTTAATATAAAAAAAATTATCATCCTTTTAATAAAAACGAGCATAAGTGCTTTTTACAGAAGCATTATCAAACATACTCTAAGTGCACTTAATAATTGATACATACGACTACGTTTCGAAAGCTTTAGAAAAATGCACCAACATACATCACCTTTTCTAATACCACAGCCTTGAAAACAATGGAATCACTTTATCAATCACCAAAACACTAAAACAAATGGAAAAATGAAAGCAGCCTCCCTCAAAGCATCCAAATTTTAGTGGAAAGCACATAAAGATTGATGCCTATTATTTGCATCTTTACGTCAAGCAACAGTCGAAGTGGGTTTCTGAGTGCGAGACCTCTTTTCTTTCTTTCTTTCTTTCTATTGTCCAATGTTATGCAACTTGTAAGAGTCCATGACTGTTGATTTGCTGGAAAATTATTCTAATACGCTCACTAACTTCCATTATCTGTAATTTTCGGGACTGGCTACAGTGCTCGCAAGCATTGAATGCTTACACCAATCTCACCCTCCTTTCCCCCTCTCTCCTCTCTCCTCCCTCATTTTAATGGTGAGATTGGTGTAAGCATTCAATGTTTGCGAGCATTGTAGCCTACTCCGTAATTTTCAATCAAAAGAGAGATTGTTTCTAAGAAAGAAAAAAAAAAAGCCCACCATTATTCTTGATTTGTGACTGACTGATTGATTCCATTCCATGCACTCATTATACCTGACGTCCTTTTTTATGGTCACCAAATGATACATATCGCACTGGCGAAAAGTAATCATGCATATACATTTTGATGTGAGTTCAATCTCCACTGATTTCTTTCTCGCCTAACAACTATTTAACTTACTAACGCTATCGCTCTATCTAAAAAAAGGGTTAAGTACGAATAACTACTTCAAAATTGGTCTCAACCTTTTGAAGCATTCCAAATGACTACCTAGCGTTTTGAAAAATAGACACTTGTTAGGTCGCCGGTGTTAAGTGATGACGTCATTACCGTTAATTGACGATGTCATTAATGTTAAGTGATGATATGGACAAATATTGAAGTTAATTTTCACTAACACGTTATTTTACAGTTCTGAATTCTCAAATTGACCCATTTTAGCCAAGTTAAATGCTAGCTTCGTCTAGTTAAAAGGGGTCAATTTCGATTTGGGGATTTAGAGTTGTATAAATGACGTAAGAGTGAAATCTCACTTCAATACTTGTCAAGGTCATCACTTAACGTTGGTGACCTAAAGGATGTTCAAATTTTTAAAATGTTAGCCATTTATTTGGAATGTTTTGAAAGGTTGGGACCTGAAAGTTCTAGGGTGGGTACTAGTTTAACGGCGGGGGGAGGAATAGGTTCCAACTTAAAATTTCAATGTCAATGTCAATTCCAAATTTAATTTCCACATCCACATCCACATCTGAAAATATTCTACACATATGCAGTTAAACAAATAAATAAAATGTGTACATCAGATGTAGGATTTAACAAGGCAAAACCCACTACTGGAAAAATCCTTGCGCTCCCAAGCCATGACAAATAATAAGAGAAATGAAATGAATATAGAAAGACTTATAAAACTCATCAACTAGACATACATACTAGTAAGCAATTTTGTCTCCGCACTTTGCTACTCGATCTCTCTTCAGCCTTCGAGTAGAAGTGGCACGACACATACGCATCCGTCAATCACCTTCTTCTCGAACTTTGCAAGATACTAACGCGATCATGCAGGATGAATGAAATTAAATGATTTTTGAAGCTCAACCAATTACGAAACTCACAAGGCACATTTTTATAATTGGTTTCCAATTAAAGCACAATAAAAAATCATTGATAAAAAACTGATCTTTTCTGTTTGAAAACGCATACACGAGTTCAAAACTAATTTTTCTTGAAAACAAAACACACTGCTCTTGGCTGCACTCAGAAACTTAGTTCACAAAAATGCTTTTTGAACAAGTATGATATTCATATCAAACACCTAAATGAGTAGGACATATACGGCTAACCTAGGAAATCCCAAAACAAGAATCAAATACTCTACCGGAATCCACCAACCCGTTTCATGGAAGTCATTCTCCTCAATTATACCATATGTTTTCCTCTCTGTGCAAATATGATTTAGTGCATGTTTGTGTTGGCATCAGCAGCAAGCAAAACCTCACGTAAGACTTAAATATCTATATAGTTGTGCTAGGGTTTTTTTGTGCAGATAAAAAGAATATGAGGATAAGCATGCATCTGATAGGATTAATTTGAAAAACACTTGAAATTATCCAATTGATAAATATGTAAAAATATCAAATTAGCTGTTAACTAACTTTCCATATAACACGGCAGCTAGAAAACTTGGCTAGGGTTATGCAGCTGACAAAAGTAAACCACGACAACAAAAAGATTGGGATGCTCCAAAAATATTTCAACCACTTAGTGTTAAGCCCAAAATCAAATCAAGTTAAAAACCAAGTAAGACCTACCTATATGAATGCATGTGCATGTCGAACTTACTTGAGTAGCCGTCTCAGAGTTTGCTTGACATTCTTGTGATTGAGAGCACGAGAGACAATCTTATACATAAATAATTACAACAGAATACATGCACTAGTCTAACATGACCAATTTAGAATTACCTTTAAAGGTCGAGTAGTTATATGAACTTAACCCTAAAAAAAAAATTTGTGAAATATATCAATCATATGAAAATTACACAAATTCCCCAAGTGGCAGAATATTCTCACTCTTTTTCTTTAGTGTAATATATCATTAATCACAGTAAATATAAAGTGGAGAGAAAAATGGATGAATTTATAATTATATAGAGATGTTGTTAGGATAATAATTTTCACTCTCTCGTTACCTCATTTTATACTACTCATTTTATTTTTGTCCTTTACTTCTGCTTTAATTTATTAAAACTCAAAGGTTAGAAAAAAATTGAAGAGTGCACGAAGAGGAATGGTAGTTATTTTTATATTCTCATTTTCTTCAAGTCATACTTTTTTGCCTACCGATAATGTTAGAAGATTCCTTATTTACCGTACTTCATGTTTTCTAATGTTTCAAAACATTTGGCAACTTCCAAATCATTTTGATATGTGAACAAATTGAAATATCATATTAAACTAATCAACATATAAAAACATGTGGTTGGGTTGGTAGCCCATCAATTCACGATATATTAAGATAAAGGAAATAAAAATCTTAGAGAGATTCTTCCTAAAGGGACCTCAAATTATATGGACTAAAGTAATAAATGTAAATGGCGATGCTTTACAATGTATCGTTAATCTGTTCGTGATGAGCTATAATTTTGTACATCGCATTAAGGTTTGTTGTACTCAAATCTCTTCTAAGATTGTAACAAAGGAGATATTTTTTCGTGTACCTGAAAAACAACTCGATACACCATGTGTTATAATACAAGTGGATGAAAACTTGAAAAAAATACTTATCTCCACTTATACTATAACACATGGTATACCAAGTCGTGTTCCGATAACGTAGAATAATTTGCCTTAACAAAGCCATCAAGTGACAAAAACTTACTGGATTGATGGTGCATTTTTTAAACATATGACAAGTATTTATTGGACATGTAATATTACTAGAACTATATTTTGATTGTAAGAAAGTTTTTCTCACTTCTAGACCAACTGATCATAAGTCGGCTTCGAGTTTATGAGATGCTCCTAATCTCATCTGTCTTAGAAAAAAAAGTATAAAATAGGATCAAGGCTTACGTCCCCCATCGTAATTAATTTTACTATTTTAGTGATAAGTTCTGTCTTCACCCTCAAAAAATGATTAACATATAACGAGTTTTTTGTCACTATGGCATTTCGGTCAAAAAGTACAATATATATTTTTTTCAACATAACATTACGCTATTGGAGCAAGACGTCACATGATGATAAACACATTTTATATAAGTTTTTTTCTTTTGTCTTTTTAAAAAGAGGACCAACTAGTTTCTAAATCACGACAGCCCTTCTTTACAGGACTGAGAAGACTCACAGAATGTTCGTACAAATAACTATAAATGGAAAAAGACCCCACAATTATTAGAGTAAATACGATCATTTACATAAAAAACTTCAACGAAATCTAACGGCTCCAAAAGTCCACGACTCACGTGGCACTTTCTCATGCGTGCGATCCCAAAATCGAGGAAATCCAGAATGACACTCTGCGCAACTGTAAATGGTCAAAACGGTCACACTCCCAGAGAGAAAGCAGCTGGAAAACGAAATCTAACGAACCCCCACGCGGCGAGAATTTATAAGAGACCTTTGGGATGCTCAACACATCTCACCCGCCCGCGCGCGCGCCTCCAACAAAGCAGCGAGCCAAATCGATACGAGCGGCGGTGAAGAAATCCGGAGGGAGAGAGAGAAAGTGGAAATTACACAAAAATATTTCGAATTTAATTAATTTTGGAAAAGAATAATTCGTTGAAAAGATTTGAAATATAATTAATTTTCTAAATTGGGTGCCTCCTTTTGCTGGCTGAAATGGAATTGTACGCTTGAATTCAGCTGAGGCACCTATAAAAAGGGGAGGAAGGGAAGGGTAGGGCTACGCTGGCTGTTACTTATATCTCGGAAGCAGAGGAGGAGGCGAAGGCAGCGGCGGCGGAGGAGGGGGAAGAGCAGATAACCACCACCGTGTGGCTCCTGGCGGGGCAAGGACATCACCGAGAATCGACTATGGATGCTACCAGTGAAGCTTATTCTGGTTCTAAAAAGGTTCATGATGAAGAAAGTACCGAAATCCCAGAAACCGCTCATCAGATTAGCACAGGTTCTTTCATTTCCTTTTTCTTAATTTTAATTGCTCATATTATTTTTATTCATGTTTTTTTTATCTGAGTTTTTTTTAATGCATGTTTGAATGTTCTGTTTTCAGAATTCAATCGAACAAATGAAGGAAATGATTGATTTTTCAATCATTTTCCAAAACTCTGGAAGGCAAATTTTATTATTTATTCATCTGGGTTTGGTTTTTTCTGCATGTTTGAATGTTCTGTTTTCAGAATTCAATCATACAGATGAAGGAAATGATTTTTTTTTTCTTATCATTTCCCAAAACAACAGAATGTTTTTGAATTCAGAATTGGTTGCATGCAATGTTTTCCTCCCGAATTGAGGAAAGGAATCGTTTTTTCTTCTAATTTTGTTCATATGGTTCCTAAAAAGTTACAACTTTTGGATTCCGGTTTCCAATTCATGAATTTATAGTTTTTCGAATTGAGATTCTTGGGAATTTAGTGCATTTGTAATGAATGAATTCTGAATGATTTCGAATAGCTTTGTGAATTGTGATGTTGGTATTGAAATTGTCTATTTGTGAGCTCATGTTACCTCTTTGGTTTCTGCAGATTCATGGTTTCAGGTGGGTTTCGTCCTCACCACCGGTATCAACAGCGCCTATGTTCTGGGATACTCCGGAAATGTCATGATTCCTCTCGGTTGGACCGGCGGTGTAATCGGTTTAATTCTGGCCACTGCAATATCACTCTATGCAAATGCTCTTATTGCCAAGCTCCATGAGTATGGAGGGGTTAGGCACATCAGATACAGAGATCTTGCAGGATTTATATATGGTACGGGCGAAAAGGATAGCAAAAGCGAAGAATTGATCTAATTCGTTTGTTGCATTTACCTTTTCGATTTCTTCTTTCATGGCTGTTTTGTTACCTGATGGTGCTATTTGATTGCAGGCAAGAAAGCTTACTCACTGACATGGGGATTGCAATATGTCAATCTTTTCATGATTAACACTGGATATATCATTTTGGCTGGTCAGGCACTGAAGGTGAGAGCACTTGCATTTTAACTCCAATCGGATCGTACTGTGTGCATATACGAACAGATTAATGTCTTGTTTTCCTAAAACTTGTTGTCGTTCATTTCGCGTGCAGGCTGCGTATGTTCTGTTTAGGGATGACCATACCATGAAGCTACCACATTTTATTGCCATTTCTGGCTTTGTGTGCGCCTTATTCGCCATAGGGATACCGCACTTGTCAGCTCTGAGGATTTGGCTGGGGTTTTCAACAGTCTTCAGCTTGATGTATATTGTTATAGCATTCGTCCTGTCCCTTAAAGATGGTAAGGATCATCTTCCTGGATTTTTCACGCTTTGAGGTTGATTCGGATGACGCACATGCCATTTTCTTTGTTCAGCAAGTTTAAATTTAGAACTTTGTACTGTTTGATTTGCATTAATAACAGCTATGTTGTTTCTAGGACTTCAAGCACCGACCAGGGATTATGACATCCCAGGGACACCAACAAGCAGAATATTTACTACAATCGGAGCGGCTGCTAGCCTTGTTTTCGCATTCAACACGGGAATGCTACCAGAGATACAGGTACCAAAAGCTTCAATCTTTCAAGTTTTCGCAAGAATGCTGACATGAGTAACGAGAAATCTTGTGAAAACTGCAATCGTCCATTAATGTAAGGCTTTCCACACTCACTTTTGTTGGCTGTGATTATGTGACAGGCTACAGTGAGGAAGCCAGTGGTTGACAACATGATGAAAGCTCTGTACTTTCAGTTCACCGCCGGTGTTGTGCCGTTGTATGCCGTCTGTTTTATAGGGTATTGGGCATATGGAAATAACACATCATCTTATCTGCTCAACAACGTCAACGGACCAATCTGGGTGAAGGCGATGGCCAACGTTGCTGCCTTCCTGCAAACGGTCATTGCCCTGCATGTAAATCTTCTTCCTTTTTACCCCTCTCTTTTACTTTATGAAATTTCATCAGGTTCTTATGTACTGCTGGTTTTGCAGATATTTGCAAGTCCAATGTACGAATATCTGGATACAAAGTTCGGCATCAAAGGAAGTCCACTGAAAATTCAGAACTTGACATTCAGAATCACTGTTCGAGGCGGCTACTTGGCGATTAACACGCTGGTTTCAGCTCTGCTGCCGTTCCTCGGAGATTTCATGAGCCTGACAGGAGCCATCAGCACATTCCCCCTCACATTTATTCTTGCAAACCACATGTATTTGGTGGCAAAGAAGGAGAAGCTGACTTCGGCGCAGAAGTGCTGGCATTGGCTGAATGTTGGCTTCTTTGGCCTCTTGGCTGTTGCAGCTTTGATTTCGGCCTTGAGGCTCATAGCTGTAGATTCCAAAACTTACCATGTATTTGCTGATCTATGAGTAATTTTCTTCCCCCTTTTTTCTTTTTTTGCCATTTGATCCTTCAATTGTATTTAATTTGCTTTTGGCATTTAGTTATGCCTTTTGTTCTTCAAGGCTTAAGCATTTTATAGCATAGTTAATTTGTGGGCTGTTTTACACTAAAACTCTGTAGTCTACGTAAATTTTCACTTTCGTCCCTGTTTTCTTGTGTTGCATATTCATCCTAGTAAACTTCATTTCGTTACCGTTAGTTCAATCTATAAAACGAGGTAAAATTTATTCCTGCTTGGGTTTTTAAATGAGAAGATGTGCCAAAAAAGGAATGGAAATCAATTAGCTGATAGATTTGACTAAAATAAAAACAAAACGAAACTACAAGGACAAAAATGTAACCAAAAAATTTATGGGGACGGAAGTGAAAATTTGAGTAAGCTTCAGTGCAATTTGGCGTTAATAAATAATTGTTTCCTCCAGAGTCAAGTATCATACGCATAACGGATTACATTGGAAGGATAGAGGCAAACTTTTACCACACCCAACTGAGAAGAATTGATGAAGACCATCTGTTCATATTTTGGAAAAGTCAATACATTCGAGGAAATTACTCCGTAAAAATGAATTTTACCTTGAAGGCCTGACCAGCCAATTACTATTTCAAAAATACAACATTCAAACAATTCCATCAACCTAATGCTTCGGCCTTCCAAGAAACGAGAGCTCCATTTTGCAGATTCCTAATCTCAATTCGACGAATCTTCTGAACAAATAACCTGCACCCGCTCAGAGAGAAAAAAGCAGTTAAGCTTCGATATGGATAAAATCATGCGATACAGAAAAGAAATAAGCCAGGGTCAGGTGACGACCGCACCCCAAGTAAAAGACTATGAGCTCCAACGATTCCTGTGCAAAATACAGAGGTAGAAAATAACTTTGCAACGATTTGTTGCTACTTGGGAAAATACATACTTTTCCGGTTAACCAAATCTTTTCTTGCTCTGTCAGATTTATTAATGTGGAGTGAAGCCACATTATGGCATATTCATATGTTAACAAAACACTATTGAATCGTCAACTGCATACTACTCCAGCAAACCAGGAGCTATTAGCTCGGGGCTGTGGGGATAAGAATTGTAAAACATAAACATAACCAGAGTTGTTAACAAACCTCACCTGAGCAAAAGCTCACGAGTAAGTTTGTTTGGATAATATTATACAATGTTTCAAGAACTTTGTACTTATCTTACAATATTTCACGAACAAACCCAAACAAGAAAGAAAGGATATTATCCATTAGACATAGATCTGTATCTTACCTCATTCGGAATCATCCAGATATCAATTTTAGAACGATGCAGACGGAATTGAGTAGCACGAGAGGAACTCTCAAGTACTGTGTTGCGTAAATGAGACCTATAATCTGACCCTTCACTGATTTTGTCCTGCCCACTGAGAATTCTGAGAGGCTCCATCCCCTAGGCGCAAGGAAGCGGTCTTCATTTAAAATCGCCAGTGCATTTGCAAGAAGCAGAAAGCCTTCAAGTAGCGTACCCAGACCCATTTACCTGAAAAATGAAGTGTTTATCTCATATAACTACATATGACTTTAATTTTAAGGCATTAATCTCCATTCTCCATCCCCTCTTCAATCTAATACGTAAATAAGAAAAAGGAGAACAGCTAAATAACTGGTTCTGTGCATGAACTCAAAAGATATGACAGCGGAAATGAAAGCACAGTATGCTTCTCCAAAAAAATCAGTTTCATATTTATAATGAAGTTTACATAATCTCAAAGACACGCAAATCTTATTTCAATTTGTGGAAACTTCAGCACAAACGAGTATGACAGTATCCATAGATGAGTCCTTAAATGCAACTGCCAAGTCATTAGTTGTCTAATCCCTTCTATATTTGCTGAAGGCTAAAGAAGAGTCTACGTCTATTTGTAGATGAAAAACCCTCATATCTTACAAAATTGAAGTAGATCTAGACCATGTCACCGAATCATGCATCAGCAAAGCACTCATTGTGTGCTTTCTCACTTCCGTAAACATAATTTTGGGGAATAGATAAAACTTTTGTGATGAATGGAACCTCGGTATCTAAAATACTGGATTGACATCAACTCTGCCCTCTGTATTTTAGGAAGACGATGTCGTCATGATTAACGCAACGCAAGGCTGATCATTATCGAAATCTTAGATCAGTAATACTATTCTAATTTGTTTAAAAGACTCGAACTAATTTAAGCTCCAAATCAAACGACAAGCCTAATGACCCACAAACAAAACAACCCATTTTACATAAATTCTAACATTTGCAGGAAAATGAAGACTTGCAGCATCCTGCCACAGAAACAACAGTAACTAGGAGAGATTACTACTCAATTACCTCACTGTAAACAACCCAAAAATGGGATGCAAAACCTAGCAACCCAGGAAAAACTGAATCCCCTCAATTAGTGAGGTAAAACCTCAAAACCCAATAAAGCCCATGTCAGATTGAAGCTGTAAAATCATAAATATGAACCCACCAAGCTTCAATGGCACAAGTAATTACAAGACCCAGTTATGGAAAACACGAAAAGTAGGAAGATTTAGCTTGCAAATTAAGAACGTTATGAGAAATTGATAAAAACCCAAGTGATAATTTCAAACATTAAGGAAGAAAACTGAAAACCCTTGTTACTAACCTGAATGCGAGCACCTGATCTCAGAGAGGGAGAGACTTGGAGGTGGAAAATGCTAAAGCGAAAGGCTCCCAACAACGAAGACTCCAGGAACAAAGTAGACCGTGCCCTTCTTTTTTCTGGTTATTTTATTTTATTTTTATTTTTGTTGCAAGTTTAATTTAATCTTGGGCTGGTTGAGCCTTCTTGCTGGATCACCCTTGTTTGGGCCCTGATGGGCCTTATAGTAATTGTCATAGTTAGCTCTTCTTTTTTTCATGTGTTACAAATTTAGGGTGGCGGTAGATATGGGTTGAGCCTTGAATTGTGTCAGTCTTATAATACATTTAAGTCTGAATCTCTCACAATCTACAGTAACTAAGAACGTCTCCTAACTAGAGATTACGGTGGCAATTTTGAACTCTCATTTCGTGTATTATAGTTGTCATACTTATTTTTGTGATTTGGTGATTGACTGAATAAAATGAAAACCAAAGAGTAAGAAAATAGTAAAACTGCAAACGGAAAATATGAGAATGTGAAAATCGCTATCCAAAATTTATAATCAGAACCAGTTAAGGGTGTAACATACAATGTTTGGACAAGGGAGAAACATGCTAAATCTAATTTTTCAATTGTCTTCATATACGATACATTTTGTATATACATTAATTAACTAAAGGAAAATGTCATTTGAATGAATATCTACAAAAAACAGCCACACTCAAAACCCTAATCCTTTCAACTTCCTTCTCCCTGCTGGTGATGAAGCTGGCTCATTGGACTTTTCACAAATGCAACCTGGATATGGATTTGCATAAAAGTTCTCCTCCAGTCTAGGCAAACTTCTTGGCACTCTGGGGTACGGTGCTCCGATCCGATTTTCGTGTAACCTCTTAACCCGGGACGAGAATGTTTTCCAAGATATCGCACCCTTGTCCAACTTATCAATCAATCTCACAAATCTTTGTCTGCGAGGCAAGTAACATCCAGCGTGTCAGATACGAAACGTCCAATGAAACATGCTACATACCTCTCTATGTCTTTCTCTCTCGCCACATCACCATATGACGAGAGAGATATTGGAAGGGGGTATGCAACATGTGACATGCAAGTTTTTCTCGAGTGAAGATTTAGTTTGGAATATTTGGGAAAGAATCATGCTTACTTGTCAGGGCTGATTGTTTTCCTAAACCCTTCAAATCTTCTGTGGCCTTTGACTGCTTTAGCCATGTTTCCATCATAAGAGTAGATGAAAACATCACTCTCAACTGCTATAATATAATCCAATGCAGCAAGCTGATTGAGCTTGTCCTTGTAAGGTTGCAACTCCTCTTCAGTTGCTAAATTTGAGTGGAAAAAGATATTCGGATACTTGGCTTGCAATGATGTTAGCCCGTCTTGCCCGTAAATCTCTCCGGCCACTATGTAAATTTTCGTATCCGAAGGAAACCCTATTGCCTCAAGGAAAAAAGCAACCTCCCTTGGGGTCATCGGGCATTGCCCTAGGAGTCTCTGCTCCGTGCCTTTGATCTTTTTGTGCTTCCAATGCGCCGTCTGCTTCCTTATCCTTTCAAGTTCTAAATCTTCTTCTTTGGTGAGATTGTGACTGCAGCCTGTGAAAGAAAGCATGTCCTTTTCATATCTGCATTTGTAACATTCCGATCACTTGTTAGAAACCTTACTTGGACAGCAAGAATATGTTAAGTATCCCATTTTTTTTAATTAATTAGACAAACCTTAGATGGAGAGCAACGTATTTGCCACCATTGTTCTTTAATCTGTCAACCAAATTCATCCCAAGCTCTTCGATTTCAGCTGCGAAGTGCAGTGCCTTATACAAGGCACGGCAGCGGAGCCTCTGGATCGAGCTAGCAACATTATTAGCAAGTCTGGAATCTGTGAGGGTAAATTTGACAACCTTGTGCTTCTTCAATAATGTTACCATCTGTTGTCTATAGTAACTGGGCTGGTCACAAATTGTTACACATTGTTAGATTCAAATCCCACTGACTTTGTCGAAAAGGGTACTAACGATGTTGATCGTACCTTTGACCAAGAAACCGGAGCCTTAAGGCGGGGTTTCACGTCTGCAAACTCCGGCGGGAGAGACTCTACGATCATGACATCATCTCTCAAAACTTCCATGAAATTCTTCCAATTGAAAATGTCTTTAAAGTCACTGAGACAAAAAAAAAGGTCAAAATTCAAATTTAAAAGAGAATGAAGGGATGTTATCTTTTAAATTACAATAGCCTAATCTACTTATAAAGCATGCAATAATCGGTTGGTAAGTTAATACGGCGCTAACCTTGGGTCGGTCCAAAAGGATTTGTGATCTAAAGAAGGGAGAACAAGAGTGGCATTCATAAGTTTTGCTATTGCAACCATATCACTTATCTGCAATTTCAATTAGTTCATAAGAAAACCTAACAAAAATAACTATATACTCAATTGGCAAATCCAAAAACATAGAAGCTTGGCTCGATTAGTTGCATACCCCGAGCTTCATTTGATTCAATCCGCCATTGGAACGAACAAGGAGATAGCCATTTGTGGCAGCTCCATTCACTGCAAGAAATGAAGCTTGCGATTTATCTAAAATGTTTCATTGATGGATCACAAAAGCATACTTGTTGGGGAAGAAAACTTTCGGGACGTACGAAATTCCTTCTTCGCTCGATTAATGCATTGGTAGTAATTATAACTCTCTGGTGGCGTCCATATATCAAGAGTCTGACTAGCAGAGATCAAATAAAAGATGGGATCACAATTTCAGGTGAGATAATATTTTCTACAATTTTAATTTTGGATACAATGCAGTAAAAAATAACGATCTGACCTGGAATTTGTGAGCATTTTAACCACATTTACCCTGCCACCTTCTCTGACCGTGTTCTGTTGCAATGTCGTCGTCCCTTTGAGCAGCGAAGGCCGAATCAAACCTATTTTCTCCATCACCCTCAACTCCGGAAACGTGTTCAGCAAGGCAAACTTGGCCAGCATTGACAGAAAAGCCAAACCCATCAAAACCATGGAAGTCCATCTGCACCACCACCCACTTGAGAATTCGGACAACCTTCGCACCCTGCGGCGAAAAAAAACGGCGTGAACGTTGGCGTCATTGGGCTTGACGGAAGCGTCTGGTTGCTCCTCCGTGGTCTCGAAATGCCGCCGCCTCGACCTGGCGCAGTTGTGATCTGAAGCGGAGTTTGACATAGAGGAAGATAGAAACAGAGGAAAAACAGAGGAGAGGCAGAGTAATGTAAAGAAAGAAAGACAAGGAAAGGGGGAGGTGGGATTGGATTGAGGGGGGTTAGTGGGAGGAAGTAACGGCCATGTTTGATTAATTGCTTTTTTGTTTTAAAATTTTTAATGGCGTTGGAATATAAGTGGAAGCGAATTATAAGGCGGAGGAGGCTCTGTGTTTGTGATGTGTTTTTTTTGTTGTTGTCTATTTTTATGTAATTCGTGTTGGGAATGTAAAAGTAATGCACTACATATTAGTGTAAATTATCATTTGTTTTAAGTGATTAATTTATAAGTATTTAATATATTTTTTAATATTAATAGATAAAATATATTTAAGGAACTGCTATTAGCATTCCAAAATAGTTTTCAGAACTTTTTTTTTTATTTTTTTATTTTTTATATATGCTATGATATTAAGAGGTGAAGATTTGAACTAAGCCACATAATGAATTAATTATAATTACATTTCAAACTTGTCGCACATGAAAGTCAAACATAAAATCTCCCATCTACAAATAAAAATGAATACTAGTGGACCGTAGTATTAGTAAAAGTTAAGAGACATCTTTGTCAAACAAAAGAAAAATGAACATAAATTAAGGCAAATCTCATGCAACAAGAGAAATGGCTTTCAATTTGGGTTGGGCTTAGGATGCACAATCAATAATCGGACTCCTACACACTTGGGCCTTTTGATAATACACACAAGGCCCACCTGTAAACTCAAACCCTTTTATATAAATACCGTCATCTTCTCCCGCAACCGAATTAGGGTTTTAGTGCTTCTTCTTCGCAGGCGTCTGTGGTTTTGCCCGCTGTACTAACATAAACCCCCAATCGCAAAAATGGTGAAGGGACGCCAAGGAGAGCGAATTAGGTAAGCTGATCCATTTCTTCCCCAATCCAAAACCCTAATTTATGAAATTGTTAATCCGTTTACGTGTTATCAGATTTCTAATCGTTTTCTCACTCTAATTTCTCATATATCAGACTCTACGTCAGGGGCACCGTCCTCGGATACAAGAGGTAATTAATATCTATTGATTTTTTTGGTTCTTTTTTTTTCTGCAATTAATTTTCTACTGCTAAAATCTATAAAATGAAGAAAAAAAATTGATTTTTTTGGTGTTTTTAGCTAAAAGGAGGCTAGGGTTTTGAGTTGACTGATTGTTTTTGGGTTAGGTCTAAGTCCAACCAGTACCCGAACACCTCTTTGATTCAGATCGAGGGAGTGAACACCAAAGAGGAGGTATCGTGGTATGCCGGTAAGCGGTTGGCCTACATTTACAAGGCTAAGGTGAAGACCAATGGCAGCCACTACCGCTGCATTTGGGGCAAGGTTTCCAGGCCTCATGGTAACAGCGGCGTCATTCGTGCTAAGTTCACTTCCAACTTGCCCCCCAAGTCCATGGTATTGTGTTTTATTAGAAATATTGTGTGCTAAATGTATGATGTTTTTGGTTGTTGTTGTAATCGGCTTTTTTATTGTGCTCTTTTGTGTTTCTTTGCAGGGTGCTCGTGTGAGGGTGTTCATGTACCCCAGCAATATCTAAGCCTTTTAAGGTACATTTTTTTGAGCTCGCTTTGCTTAATTGTCTGGCTCCGCTGTTATTTATATTGACTATGCGTTTCTTGCGCATGGCATGGATGTTTATTTTCAAAAGTTTTAGTTTATTGTTGTGAACTTTTGTTGTGGGTTTTTCTTCTATAATGTGGTTCAATTTGCAATTTCAGCATGCGCCTTTTACCGTTGGTAGACAATCAGGTGTGTGTTTTCGTGGAAATGAGCTTGTGTGGTGTACTGTGGGGATTGCATTTTTATCTTGAGGATCGTTTTGAATATTCCAATATAGGTTTACAATTTTATTCAATGGCTGTTTTAATTGTTATTTATGAACTTCTTGTGGCTTCACATAATTCTATGTCACTATGGTACCTTCATTTTTACATGCCCCAGAAAGTACTCCCGTTCGTATGTTATTTCAGTTGATTCTGGACTTTTGATTGTTTGCCTTCCAAATGTTGACTTATATTTGATACATCATATAACTATTCAGTTATCTTTTGGGTTTCTTCCATTTGCCTTTTCACAGCATTTTTTTTATGCTCATGTGTTTCTTGTCTCTATGGGATAAAAATTCTGGTATATGAGCTTATATAGGGATTGCAAACTTATTTGTCCACAATAAAAGTTGTGTTGTAAACAGAATTATGCAGGGTATTGAATCATAATGCTCAATGCTTGTAATTTTAGAGTTTGTCTAAGAAATTTATGTACATCGCTTTTTTGTTTCTAGCTCCATTTTGAAGTTCATAATGCTCAATGTTTTAATGTCTCGTAGTCATGATGCATTTCACATCCATCTTCATATGACTATCCGTGCAACTATGCGCTCAGCTATTTTTTATTCATTCCGTAGTTTTTAATGCTTCTATAATATATTTATTCTTATTACCCTGGTTCTAATCTCATGCTCATTTCTTCCTTGCAGTTGCTCAGGACTTCTAGATGATAGGGATCGGCCACTTGAAAGGGTCTACTACTTTCACATGGTATTTATGAGCGAAATTAGATGCAGCATTTGTTTGAAGCCGAGTCAGTTTTGTTTGTTCGGATGGTAGAACATTGTTTAATACTCCTTTACTAATTTTAATGCATATTATCCGACCATTTCAATTATGTTTTGAAGATTCATTATTTGAGCGTCTGAAGTTTTGAATGAAGCAATAGTCTCATTGGCTATTTTTCTCCAATTGGATCTGTTTAAAAATATGAATTGGTATATTCAAGTTAGAGGTAACAAATGATACTTAGTCTAGACTGATTGCGACCTAATCGTCGTTCGTGGTCACTCTGGTTGAAATTTTGATTTTGCTTTTCGAGTTGTTTTGCTTGTTTCATTCCCGGTGGGAGTTGTCAGATGCCGGCATTTCTTCTCTTGTCTTGCTTCATTAGTCACTGTCTTATTGCCTGGAAAGAATTTGTTGTGATGACAACCCATATTGAATCAACCTTCTGGATCAATCGGTTTTATTTGTGCGTATTTCTTCAAAGGAATGAACAAAACTTTCGGAAGATAAAACCGGCCTCCGATGCACGAGAAATGCTGAAAGGGAAGGCACAAAAGGTCCGGCGATTTAACTTGCTACGGAGGTCATATTTGCCTTGGTTTTGTAGTTGCAAACTTACAAACCAATTGTTGTGAACATGGTATTCGTGGATGCGAAACGTCAGAAGTGTAGATTTGCTTTGCTTTCGTTTGTAATTAAGTGGCATGTGATGTAAAAGTTGTTTTAAACTATACGGATACGCACATGCATGAACTAAGCTTCTCACATTCACAAGCCACATGATCCAAATTGTAAGATTTAAGCTTTCTCATTAACTCTACTTTTTAGCTCATGATCCATGTCCTAAGTAACACATCAAACTACTCTCTCATACTTAATCACGATTTTTACATGCTAATAAGTCGTACTTACAGACACTCAGCGCCGATATATATTTGAATAGACTTCAGTACTTACAAGCACTTAGTACGGACTTATGACTATCAAATTTTATCCAACTATTTCAATTAAGTGACTAAAGACTGTTGAATTAAATTCAACAATCAACCATTAAATTTGCAAGTTCTCAAGAAAAATTGAATCAGTCGGCCATTACTTACTTCTAGTGGCAAGCTCGAAGTCAGTAGACAGACAAGGTGGATCGATAACTGAATTTGACTAAACCATATAAATTAGGTAAACCAATCCCATTTTTCTTGTAATATTGTGTAGTAGGCAGGCTGAGGCCAAATGGCAAATCAATAGATGGTTTACCACATGAATTGCAGGCCTCGGGCACAATACATTTCAAAGTTCGGCAACTCATACGCAAAATCCTGCTGAATTTTCAGTGAAGTGGCCCCCACAATCCCAAAGTGACCAACCTCATCTAAATTAACTACTTTTAACCTTGTTTAATTTTCTCCATTGATTTGTTGAACACTGCTATCAACGTCAAAACTTATTCAACAACTGATGTGACAATATTTTATTGATTCAAAATTGTCTTTTTTGCATTTTTTTTTTATGTATAAGGGATTTTAACAGAGTGAGATATTCGATACAAATATTTAGAGTGCAACGATAAACGTTTTTAATCTTATTTACCTTTGTATTTTAAGATGATAGGAAGTGACTAACCTATAAACATGAGGTAGCAAAGTTTAGGGCACATTGATGACCTCATATAATTTTAGTAAAAAAGGGGAATTTTCTAGTATACTCTAGTCTAAAGTTTTTTAATTGTTAGATTTAGATAATAATTAAAATATAACAGTTAAAATATTAAAGAATAAAATATTTCGAAACATCATAAAATTTTCGATGCATTATTAAGATTTCTCTAATATTAGAACATCTGGGTCATCAGCACGGAATTCCAAAATCCTAAAGTTGTTGGTGTGAACGAATGAAGTTGCAGGGAGGGATACCCTTAAGTTTGGCAGCACATACATCTGGATTTTGGATCGTGCAGCAGATAATAATATTATTCCAAATCACCAGAATTATATATAAATAATGCTCTGTCCTTGCATGATCCCTTTTTCCTGCATTTTCACATGGGCTAAATTTATAGTAATCTCTTCCTTAGCCTCTCCAGGCTTTTCTTAAGATCGGCTGCTAATACTTAATTTGCTTAATTGACCCAAAAAAAATTACTTAAGCAATAAGAAGTATAAGAGTCAAGACCAGAGTAAAAAAAGATGTTCAAGTTTCTACATGCATTATATGTTTACAATACATTGTCTCAACTATTTATCTAATTCTTTTTTCTAGTATAAACCTTTAAAATATGCTAGCGTTTGTTGCATGTGATGCTATGACGGTGATTAAATTCTTGAACACGTCATATTAGTCAAATATAGCCTCTTTTGATCATACTTCGCTTACAGTCCCGTCGTTTTAAACACAAGTTATTCTTTGTACTTTCACTCCTCATTAGTAGACAAAGTGTGTTGATATTGTTGTTGACAACATGCAAATAATAAAACGTAAAGATATATTGTTGATAATCTATCAATAATATACATAATTAACGACGTTATTCACATGTGTTAAACATAAATACGAGATTTATCTGAGTTGCGCTCAAACTCTGTTTGTACACAAATGGAATTTGCTATTTTTTTTAGGGTGTTGGGGTCTATGTTTCTAACACAATATATTTTGAGCTCATCGTCAAGGACGATCTCGGCCTATGTGATGATGTTTTAGTTTACAGCATAAAAGTGCCATTGACCATGTGACAAAATCACAGAGTCTCTCTCTCTCAAAAATCCAGACAAATTAGTGAACCTGGACTAATTGCTACTTGGAAGGCCTGGATTGGATTGGACAGTATTATTTTTGGATATTCCCTTTTCATACAGACCAATGGTAAATTAGAAACAGAATATACTCCTTTCTCGGCTCTCTGTACTTTGCATGTCAAAACCCCACCAGTGCCACGTTAGCACCAGCGGAGCTTCAACTTCAACAACTCTGGTTGCAGCTTTGCAGTTGCAGGTAGCCAGCCATGTTTGGATACACATTAACTTGCTCAAACAAACAGGATTAAACCGACTTGATTAATCTCTTTTTCTTCAGATTTTTACACCAAAACAAACACAACTCAGAGGTTGGTGTTTTTTAACTTCTTTTATGGCACAGATTGCTTTGACTGCTTCAGTTCCTCTTGTTCCCGTCAATTGTAATTGTATGCTTTCTATCTCTTAATTAATCTCCCCTTCTTAATTAACTGTACAAATTTGTTTTTCAAATTCTTGGGACTTCAACTAATGGATTCTGCTGTTTGGTTGCCGAGAAAATGTTGAGGGAAAAAGGGATAAAAAGTAGAGCAAGATTCACTGAAAACTTGTAAAGCGTTGCGTAATTTGGTAATCTGATCAGAACCCAGATGGTGGTTTTGGATGAATTTCTTGCACTTTCCGGCGTTTTCTCGGATTCCAAACAGATTGGCAGCAATTCTGCTGCACGATGAATTTTGGTAAGGCATTTGACAGTTCTGGGAATTTTGCAGGTGGTGCAAAGCAATTGAGTAAATCAGTGCTTCTATGTTCTTCAGTGCGATATACGAACACTAGCAGTTCTTCGCTATCGACGATCACAAGTTTCAGAGGCAGAAGGCTTCGAATCGTTGAGTTGGGAGCAAGTGCAGCAGCAGCTACCAATGAAGGTTTTGAAGAGGTAGAAGGTCAACCAGGCTCTTATACATGGCCAGATAATAAGGTTAGGACTCTGTTCTCAATTTGAATTTTATACTCTTTTATTTAAAGGTTAAGTTTTGCTACATGAATCACATTTGGTAGACGTTTTTAAACCCCTCTTTATCATGTGGCGAAGTTGAAATTTGCTTATTACATCAATTATTGTGATTAGTTGATAAATCAAACATCACCTGTCGCATAATGCAGTTTTAAAATACGACATTCTCGCATTATTATTAAAGATTTACGAATAATATTACACACATACTACATTTGCTGACTACATGTACTACATTTTTTTATTGGGTGAATTTTGTGTCGGTTCAACTTATGTGAGATATATGATCAATAAAATGAAGAAATTAAAAGTGGGTAATAAGAAAGAGTTAGTAGTATCATTGACAAATTGTACAAATACACAAACCAAAAATTTACAGCTCCCAATTTTGGTACATACATTCCACTAAAGCAATGTAAAGCTGAGTAAAAATCGAAGTAAAAAAGAAGGTACACATCTCATTTATTCAAGTGATAAATGTAACCATTAAAGCAAGCAAGCAACTTTCATCAAAGAATTCATTTTACCAAACAAATCTACTGCTGAATTGATACCAAATATTTTTGTACACCTTCAAATGTATTGTCTTTGCATTTATGTTAGCCTGGTCAAAAATTTTCATACACCTTAAAATAAAATATATCTTATAACTCGACAATTGTAATCCTTCAAAACGATACAATAAGAATCGATTTGAAAAAACAACACATACAAAACAAGAAAAGGAATTTGATTAGGGATCTCGTCAAGTGAAGTTGAAAGGTCTTAAACCAAAAATAAAAATAATAATGTTCTACTACTTAGTCGTTTGCATGAAGCATGATCCAATTTTCTAGTGCTTGAAAACATTTCATCACTGCTGGCCAGATTCGCACAAGTCTTATTTTAAAAAAGATTATTAATTTAATACCATTTGGACCGGCATTTTGATTTTGCGATGCGGCCTAATTACATAATCTTTTAATTTTGTATTCAACCAAAAAAAAAAAAAGCGTCGGCCGTTGAGAATATCTCATTCATACGGACCAGCTTTCTACGGCAGATTCTTCCAAGTCGTATACGTATTAATCCATTCCATACACGGTTTTTTCTTCAAAATAATAATAATTCTCTTTTTTTTTTCGTTTTATTTACAGTCCAATAACCAGTGGCCCAAAGCCAATTATTATTATTTTTAAATAATTAATTTTCATATAAAAAAATGGGGGGTTTAACACCTCACGTTCAAGGGTTTTCTTTGTAAATAAACAAATAAACGGAGGTTGGAATTTCGATTTTGCAAGGTAGAATTTTGGATTTGGTGAGTTATTACTGCAATCATGTATATATAACAATCCAGGTGTAAACTTGGGATTTACCATCTTGATGGATTCCTCTCCGACTCCAAATCATATAATTAGTAATCTACTCAGTTTACTTTATATTTCAAAAACATGAGTCTTTTTGAAATATATGTGTAATTTCATTTGGAAATTGTTGTCTAAATGTAAAAACATGTGCCTTTCGAAATATTAAATATGATAAAGGTCAAAGTAAAATTGATAATTTTTTAGTAAATTGTACGAACGAAATCAATGCAGTTAAAAGTCAAAATCCGCACATGATCAGTTGATTTAAAGACATTCGTCTATATTTAATTGGAAGAAAATCTCATGTTCAACTCACATAGATGTGATGACGATACACAATTATAGTTAGTTTGATTATGAATTGTGACGCATTATAATTGATTACGAGTGAGTTAACAACTCATTGTAAAAATATCTTTATAAATTCGTCGTTTTTTCTTTTAAAAAAAAGTCAAAATTCTTGGGGAAAAAAATTGAAGCAAGGTATTGGATCAAAAGAAAAATAGAAAAAATTAATTTTAAAAACTAAATTAATTAAGATGCCACTAAAATTAAATCCATACAATTAATTTTAAAAACTGAATATAGTCAAAGTCCACTTTCCTTATAGTTCACAACAAAAGAAAAATAGAAAAAATTAAAAACAAAAAAAACTAATTAAACTACTAATAAATAAGAGAGAAAAAGAAACTAAATGAATTATCCCGTACGCGTTTTACCTCTCTCTCCGCTTTAAAACTCTCTCTCTCTCCTCTCTTTCTCCTCTGTCCTCCCCTATTTGCAGAAGAAGCACATTCCTCGTCGGTCGTCCTCAAAACTCTGACCCAACGACGCAGCCTCTCTCTAAATTCCAACGCAGACCCAATTCCCCACCTCCCTCCCTCTCCCTTTCTCCTTCGCCATCTGAAAAATCCCCAATTTTTCCTGCTGTTTTTCGTTTTCAATTTCCTCAAAAAATTCGCAGTCTTTTCGATGAACCTCGATTCTCAGATCCATGGGAGGCCGACCCATGTTTCTACATAACCCAATTCTTCATTCTGCACCTGGGTTTTCACCAATGCCCCAGCCCTAGCAGATCCCACCCCACCTGAATCTAACGCCTTCTGGTTTTTTTCCTCAAATATCAGCCGTCCGATCGAGACCCATCTCGGAAGATGAAGGGGAAGAGCCGCTTGTTCACGATCGGACTCGTCACCGCCTGGTACTCGTCCAACATTGGGGTTTTGCTGCTGAACAAGTACTTGCTCAGCAACTATGGCTTCAAGTACCCGATCTTCCTCACCATGTGCCACATGACGGCTTGCTCTCTGCTCAGCTACATCGCAATTGCTTGGATGAAGATGGTTCCGATGCAGACGATTCGATCCCGGGTCCAATTCTTGAAGATCACGGCGCTCAGCCTGGTGTTTTGTGTCTCCGTCGTGTTTGGGAACATTTCGCTGCGGTATTTGCCGGTGTCGTTTAACCAGGCTATTGGCGCCACCACGCCATTCTTCACTGCGGTTTTCGCCTACTTTATGACTCTCAAAAGGGAGGCTTGGCTCACGTATCTCACCCTCGTTCCTGTTGTCACAGGAGTCGTCATTGCAAGTGGGGTATGAGCTCTCTTCCTTTGCTGTTAAATTTTGCTTTGTTTAATGCAAATTCAAACGTTTTATTGAGAATTGCTGTGAATTCTGGAAATGGGTTTGCCTTGCTATGAGCTGCTTTGGATGGGAATTGAGCAGTTTTACTTGGACAAGTCTGAATTGTGGGATATGGGTTGGGATGGATTGGTTGCATTTTTCGCCAATTCGGTTTCTTTTTTGTGTATAATTCCAATGGGTTTCAACTGTCCTATAGCTATAGCTGAATGGGAAGTAAAATCTGATAGTTGAGATGAAAACAATTGTGAAAAGATCTATCAAAACTTGAAGGAAACATAAATTTTTGAACTTGAGATTTTAGTAGTGCAGGACCTGAGATCTGATAAACTCCTGTTATGCTGAGCTTAGTACAAGAATTTAGCTGAATCGAATTACTTTGGGTGCATGAAAGTGGGTGTCTTTGTCCAATTTTTCTAGTTTGTAACTTTATTTAACCGGTAAAGTTTGAGATTGTGCAAACTGATGTGGAGCCTGCAATTTAAGTTATGAACCTTAAATTGGATTTGAGAAAACTTCAATGTATCTCATAGTTTGTTCCTTTTACATGGCTGCAGGGTGAACCAAGTTTCCATCTTTTTGGTTTCTTAATATGCATAGCAGCAACCGCTGCCAGGGCACTTAAATCAGTGCTACAAGGGATTTTGCTTTCTTCTGAAGGGTAAGGAATCCCTATATTATTTGCCCTACCATTCTCTATTTGGTTGAAGTTGATGCCATAAGTTATTTCTTCTCTATTTGGTTAAATGGGTGCTGAATGGCTTGCCTTTATATTCCAGGGAGAAGCTGAATTCCATGAACCTCCTTCTGTATATGGCTCCGATAGCTGTTGTTTTCTTACTTCCGGCAACACTTATCATGGAAGAAAATGTTGTCGGTATAACACTAGCTCTTGCAAGAGATGATGTCAAGATCATATGGTACCTACTATTCAATTCGACGTTGGCATATTTTGTAAATCTGACCAACTTCTTGGTCACAAAGCACACCAGTGCTCTGACTCTTCAGGTTTGTCTCCCTTCTCGATGTGGCATCTTTATAGTTGTTAATCAAAATGTATTTAAAATGCTGTTAAACACTTGTTATGTTTTAGCATTTAGAAGATTTCATGAATAGCAGTTGCAGGGAGTTGTGTCTTCAGGGTTTAAGTTGGTGAAACTTATTGGATTTTGTTGCTTATAGGATGAGTCATCCTAATCTTATAGGGACTAGTTCTGTTTATAGGGCTGAGAAATAGTGGTTTACTAGTAACTGTTATATGGGGATGTTAACGTTATACTATAGCTGAATTTATAATATAGGACCAAGATGCGTTAGATTGAAGGCATTAGTAGGACAACAGAATGGCCATTAGTATGTTGGTCGAAGTTGCGAGAAAATTATTAGTAGCTCTGCTGTTCGCATGGCTATGTTGGCTTATGTTTTTGTTTGGTGTGTTGAAATAATGAAATGATCATGCTTAAATCCAGTGTTTACCATATTTTTCTACTTTACTTCATGGTTTCCTCCACCTTAATGTGAAAGGTTGAGTAGTATGTGCATTGTCATCATTAAGTTTAACGTTTCGTTTCCTCTTGTTGCAAGTAACTAACGGAACCTTTGGTTATCCAGGTACTAGGGAATGCTAAAGGAGCTGTAGCTGTGGTGGTTTCGATATTAATTTTTAGAAATCCAGTTTCCGTGACCGGAATGATGGGTTACACTCTTACAGTCTTTGGAGTGATCCTATACAGCGAAGCCAAGAAACGAAGTAAATCATAGTTCCGGGAAAGCATCAAGTGAAGTGTCCTACGTTTTGTATTTTGTACTGCGAGAAGAGCAGCGGCCGTCCTGGAGGTAAAGTTGGGGGGTACATGCTAGCAGTTGGTGCCGGGATCTCGCCTCTACAAATTCTATTTTTCCCCTGGAAGCCTGAGTACGTGCGTGGCTTCCATTTGTATCAGCAAACAACGCAGGATAAGTCGAAAAATTAGGAAACTTAATAAGTGCCTAGTGTTATGGTCTTCTATTTTTCCCAGCTTTTGGGGTTACGGAGGAAATTCATTATATTTTTATCTTTCTATTCTTTCAGCAAAAGGGTTGTAGAATTCGTCTCCACACATTCAATCACTCTGTTATTAACATTTCTTATTGAATCAATGAAAAACAAATCATTCACAATTTCACAATTTTTGTACTTGCATCTCAGACACATGTATAACTTCCTATTTCCCAACTTGTTCCGAGGATGCAAATGCCGGCCAACAATACCAAGTTTCTGCCGGAATTTCCCATATTCCGGTGGTTGCATGCTCTTACGTGTACTGCATATGTTTGTAAAGCAAATATATGATGGTCCTGTAACATCTACGTGATGAAACTACTAAACCTCCACTTCATTTTCACCTTCCGACTCCGCTAGGTTTCCGACATCTACGTGAGGAGCCAAGTGGAAGAACCCTACGTAACCCATCTCAGCAACTCTGTACTCCATCACCACCGGCAGATGGGAACTCGAAGACATGTTGATTTTCACTTGGCTCGTGGATGGGATGGCCGCGACAAGCGAACTCACACTGCTCAGAGTAATGGTCAGGCTAACAGGCTCCTCCATTTCTATGATGGTAGCTTCCTCAGGCTGCATATAATATGTAATTGCAGCATATTAACTGATGTGAAAATCCCATCTCTAAACAAAAACTACCATTTTTATGACATTTTTTTTCGGAAGAAATCATATTTCTTAAGTTAAAAACGAACCTTGTCGACAGGAATGTTGTGCCTGCAAGTAATTTGAGCAGTCCCAGATTCACCTATGGTGGAGAACTTGACAACTTCATTGCTCACAGATATCTTAACTGCATTTATTTATTTATTTACCACATCATTGCATCAGTATTATTTTTTACCGTCTGTAAACATTTTGGCATGTGAAAAAGCAGAATACCAGCATCACCAATGCTGCTTAGATTCTTGCAAATCGTAGCAATCCTCGCCGGAGGCATCCTGACAGTGGCGTGGTACTCTTCTTCTGCAATCCCAAGATATTCGCCTACGGTCTTCGTTAGCTTCATCTTGAAATCGGATTCGTATCTCGCGTCTTGATCTTCATGACACAGAATTTTGAACAAGAAATCAGCAAATTTACGAAGAACAAAGTCGAGTTGCAAGAAATGAATTGAAGTCTCATCACCTCTACTTTTCTGTGAAGAAATCAAGTCCAATTCTTTCACAGGAACTAAACTAAGCCAATCTCCGAAAACCGAGTTTGTATTACGATACCAACAAATCCCAGAAAAGAAGAAAAGAACGAGCGATTCAAGAAACTGAAGAAAATGCAGAGCATATGTAAGTTGAGGTTCGCATAAACATACCAAGAAATTGCAATGTGCTAATGGAAAGTTGTTGCTGGTCTCGGCTGGAGAGATCAAAACGTTGTTGCCGTTCTCGGCCGGAAAAATCTTTAAGCCTGACTCGAATGAATGTTTTGTAATTTTTCTCCCTGAAATTTCTTGAATGCAATTGTTCTGTATTTTTCTTTCCCGCCAATTGTTACTATCTTTAACAAACTAGCTAACTGCTTCAACTGACAATTATCAACTTGGATGTCCTTAAATAATAACTTGGTGTATAATCAATCAATACAAAAGTCTCATCCGATCCGACGGTCACCCTTTTCTTTTTCTTTCCTTTATTCCAATATGGATTGGTGTGATCAAGTTAGCTCATTTTGGCATCAGACTAAACCACTTTCGTGATTCGTTTTGAACGTGCTTTTAAAATAACTAAAAGTTATTTTGTTAATGTTTGGCTAAAAAAAGTTTAAAGTGTTTATGAGTTAAAAAGAAGCACTTTAACTTGCTATGTGCTTTCAATTCAAGTGCTTTTGAAACACTTGCATTTTTTTTATTAAAATTTTTGATGTGCTTCAATCGCTCGTGAGCATAAGTGCTTTCTAATGAAGCATTTACAAACGAACCCTAAACCCTCGGTCTGAATGCTACGAGAAGAACATAAGCCAGGTGAAGGAACGGGATAAAGGAACGGGGTGAGGACAGACGGTAGAGTGTTGTAACACCACACCACATGACCATCACGCTGAAGAGTTTCTCGGGTATGGCCAAAACCGGACTGTACGTCTACTTAAGCCGACCAGGAAAATGAAACGAAGGTGATAGACTCTTCATATATTTGCAAAATGCCGAGAAAAATGGTGACAAAATGAACTTACTGCAAACAAAGTCCTGAAGAAGGTCGTTTTTCAACCGCCGGACCCAGAATCACATACATGAAGCAAAACACACCAATGTGGCCAAGATTGATGAGCCAAATACAATAGAGAAGAACCAAGTTTTCTCACTCCGCCATGGAAAAGCGTGAGGTTGAAGAGGGATACAACACTCTTAAAACAAACGAAAGCCATGTAATCGAACAATTAAATACGGAATTTATGCTTCTGGAATAGAGGCTACTGTTGCTGCTGCGGCTGTGGCTGCGGCTGCGGCTGCTGCTGCTGTGCGCTTGATTGATGCAGACTTAATAAGATGGTTGTAGCTCCCCTTCTCCTTGAAAAGCTGGGAGAAATGGTGCTTGCAGTATAGAATGCCCTCCAGCGCTGCGTAGTTTGAGGGAGTAATAGGACAGCCGCCATGAGAACACTTGAAACACGACTTGTGATAGGCCTGGCTCTCCACAGTCACCTGAAACATTTTTGTGCAATAAACTCGAACTAGTTTCACATGATTTTTCAATTTTTCGTTTCACAACTCTGTCCAATTTTCACGTTGAAGACTAACTTCTAATATAAAATCCTACTCCATATTGACATTCTAACAAAGAAACAAGCATGCTACACCCGTGATTCATATCTATGCACACATGTGCTCAGCCTATATAAAAGCATCGACGAGACACCACCAACATAATTCTTTTTCGTTCAGGACAAGAAAAGGGGAAAGACATCTGGGGATCTTACCTTCTCCAGTGGATAAGCGGTTTTACCACAAGTAGCACATTTGTCTTGTGTTCCAGAAAACATGCCAGCAGCTTTGCTAGGTGACCTAGTCTGAAAAAATACATGCATTGAGAATCACTGTTAGCTGCAAACCGATAAACAGCATAAGGAGAATTTGTTCACTAAAATTTAAATTTAAAACAGCGTTGTAGGGGGGAGTTTACCAGCTCTGGAGTTAGCTTCTCAACTGACTTTGCAGCTGTTGCAAATTAAAATTATTGAAAATTAAAATGGTAAACAAGAAACCATACAGAGATATCAAAGACGGAATTCAAAAGAAAAAAGAGAGAGACATACGCGACTGAAAGTTCTTGTTGAAATTGCCAGTCTCCTTGAACAGTTGCTCAAAGTGAGGTTTACAGTACAGAACACCTTCCATTGAGGAATAATTGCTCAGCTGTAAATACAAAAATTACAAAACCTTAGAAACAAGACGGAACTTCCTTAAACAACTCCATAAGTTACATATCTTAATCGAACAAAATTTGGATCAATGGCACGAACAAATCTCACTATTCGAGTCCTCTTTCTAACATATGCACATTCACACGCCAATAAATTCAAATGTGCGTTCATTTACAAGGGTTTGAGACACAAATGTAAACATTTCTTTTCCCATTGTATTGTATTAATTATTAACAATCTCCGAAATTAGATATTCTAACAAGGTTGCAAGTAACAGTGAAGCGAAAATGTGTCTTCCTACACAAGAGTTTCGATTATCAACCAATATATTATATGTCATTACACCATTGGCATGATACTAACAATCCTCACAGAAAACAGAAATCCTTATAATTGGGTCAGAAGTATCGAGAAAGCGATAATCTTTATAATTTGCTTTGAATCAAATGAAAATGATGCATCTAAGTTCCACGCGCGCACACAAATGGATCGAAAGTCGACAACAAAGCATGAGATGAGGCAGAATTAAGGGGTTGAGTACCTTCAAAGTCCCTTTGCAGTGGGTGCATTTGAAGCAAGACTTGTGGTAGGAAATCCCATCAGCAGATAGCTCCTCCACTGGGTAAACTGTCTTTTCACAAGCCTTGCATTTCTGCTGGGTGCCAATGAAAGACATAATTCTTTCTCCTCCTAGATCTGATTCCTCTCTCTTATCCAAGATCACCCCCTCTCAACCTTATACCTGCAATGAACAATTTAACAAAAGGAAATGGCAATCAAAAGTTCTGTTTGGTTCCCGAGAAAATAGAAGAAAGAAATTTTTGTGTAAAAACTAAAAGGTACAGTGATTGACCCAGATAAGGTAAAACCGTAAAGTTACAGAATTTGGCAACTTTATCAACAAATCTACAGAAAACCCAAAATCCCAAATCTTTTTTCCAGCTTTCCCAGAAACCGATCTAAAACTTTTACAACATAAACAGCTAAATTGAAAAAAAAAAAATTACACATTTTTTCTTAAGATTTTTTCTCTGATCCAACCTTCAAAGCACCCAAATGCAAGAACAAATGAATGGAGATCTGGCAGCCGAGATTATGAAACGAAGTCAATAAAAATTCTTCAGAGTCAGAAAAGCGTACCCTTTGAAGCTTTAAGGCTGACTGAGTGAAGCTCAAAAAATCTCGATAAATTAAAAGGGTAGAATAAAAAAGAAAAGATTTTGAAAAATGAAATGAGTGAGAAAATTGAGGAGGGCAAATGGGTCCTTTTCCGTACAGAAGGAATGAGATGGCGGATGGGTAATGGCGAACGCTTTTTGCAGGGAGCGGATGCAGCGTAGTGGAGGAAGACGACGATGATGAAATTATAGAGAGAGAGAGAGACCCCTCCAAATCCAATGAGAGAGATTTTGAAGGCGTTATAAAATAAATAAAAAGGAATAAAAATATCCGCGCTGGAGACACTTTGGCTCCATTGTATCGTTCAACGACTCGATTTTACGCGGCTTTTCTCGCCTCCCCTTTGTTGCCTACAAATTTACACATTGACCCCCCGGTAACTTTACTTTTTACTATGGGACCCAAACTCATTTCAAATATACATCATCTTTGCATTGTGTGAGACGAATTCCAAGACTTCTTTGGAATAAATGAATATAACTACTGCTTGAAAAAGGCTACTCGAACTATTTAGATTGTTTCTGGTATGCCAAAGTGCTTTTTAATCACTAAAAGTTCTTCTTATTGCGTTTGGTGAAACAAATTAAAAAACTTCTGCATCGTGGAAGTACTTTTTTTCCGAAACACTTGGGTCACTAGGAATCACTTGAATTTTTTATAAAAACACTTCTTGAAAGCAATTTTGAACATAACTGTTGCAAAAGTTTCTTTTTCTTGTGTGAAATTGTGATTTGCGAAATGAAAGAATACTCACCGACAATAAGTTCATGCTAACTGGTGGATAAATTGTTAGTAAATAATTAAAATTAAAAAGCTAATCTTTTTTATTTTCAAGTATATCGGGGAGAATTAAATGCATAATATATATTTTATCACTGAAAATGAATATTATCTAGGGCTGTGATTGCATCACATCAGTAGCTGCTGGCTACATTCTAAATTTAAATATTCGTTTCAAAATATGGTAATAAATATTGTCAATTTGTCATTGGCTGGATGATTTAACTACTAATTTGTTCCCAACCAAAACAAAGATAAAGAAACCTACAAATTTGTCAGAAAAAAATGCCTTGACTAGTAGAAGACAGAATGGTTACCAACAAATAAAATAAAACAGAATTAAGCATTGATGCTCCACTTACAGCACTTTTTGGGTGTCAAAGTCTACGAAATTTCTATGCTCTATTTGCCTAATAATATTATCCAATTACGTGCACACAACCTAGGCTCTTTTTCTATGGTATTTTTGCTTATGTTAAGAGTTGTTTATGGTTAGTTAAATTCGTGAGTAAAGATTGATAGTTCAAGTCATTTCGAACGTTATTTTTTTGAATTCAAAGTCTGGTGTTTAAAGTTTAAACATACCATCCACTAATATCGCTTGTATTAAAAATTATGCGGCAGTGGCACTCAAGCATTGATACACGAATTACTTATTTGGGTGCTCTTCCTAATATATGCATAAATTAAATCGAAAAAAAAATTTGTTATCAAATTGGGATAAAATAAAATCGACACAATTAAACGACTAATAAATTTTTAATTTGGTTGAATTTTTGAAGAAATTAATCTTAATTGAGGGTGTACAAAAAAAATCATGAGAGACTATATGAAAGTGATTCAAATAAAATAGCTAGCCTTGTATTGATCAATCACACAATCATTTATTCTGATCTCCGTACGTTGTGAACCTCAATTTCTAAACGCGTGTGCAACTAACCGCAACTATAGAAAATGAGTCGGATAAAACCGGCCCTGAAGGAGACGGCACGCGCTTGAATTGCATGATGGACATTGGACTCGTGAAAATGATGACCTTTTATTACTCAAACCACGATAACCATAATTCGGTTCAGTACGCTGCGTTTCGACGGTGGCTTGTCAACGTCATGCCGTTTCCGGAACAACCCGCAAAACGACGTCAAACACTCCCTTTTCCCTCCCTAATTCATAAAACAGAAGCAGATAGCACGGCGAGTTGAAAGCTCAGACGGCGGCCGAACCGAGTCAGAAATGTCGGAATCGTCCTCAACACTCTACGAGCTACTCATCCAGTAAGCTCCACAGCTCTCTCCTTCTCCAAAAATTTTATTATTTTTCTCTAATTTTTAGTATTTTTTTAGATTATCGGATTCAATCTCCGAATCTCTGAGCAAAGCTCCGTACACTCCGCCGGACGACGGCGGCGTCTCCTCGAAAGCCCTAGTGGAGTCTCTCCTTCCTCGCAAGCAACCGCCACGAAACCCTAACATCGACGGCGCACAGTTCCACACCTCAATCAGGGACTTCGCTCTCGCCTGCGCCGTACTCTCCGCCTCTCAGTCCTCAGCCCACGACCTCCTCTCATGGATCCCAAAGGACCTCTCAGCCGCCGCAGACTCGGCTTTTCACAAGCTTTCGGAAGCTTATTCCGTTGCTTACAGCGAAAAGAATAGTAAGAAGATTGCTGAATTGGGATTGAATTGTGGTTCGGTTCCTGAGGGGAAGAGGTTGGTGATAGAATTGTTGCCTGAGGTTCTGCCATTGCTGAAGAGCAGGATTAAGGAGAGCTCCATTGATAAATCGGAGGATTGCGATGAGGTCTCGGCGGCATCCGCCAGGGTTCCGGTTGGCTTTGCCATTGTGACTGCTTATCAGTTTAGGTGGTTTGTTACACAGGTGTGAGCTCTTATATACATACATACATATATATATATATATATATATTTGTATTTGTTCTTTATGAGATGTTGAATTAAAATTTGGTGGCTTGTTAGTATTGTTAATGAAATGATTGGTGCATTTCTTGTTTTGTAGATTGATTATCCTCATTTGGGAAAGTTGTCTAATTTGGTTATTCCTTGTGCATTGACGGCTCTTGATCACTGGTCCGCTGAGATCAAAGTAATGTTTTTGTTATATATTTGTTCAGCTTTCAGTTTTCGTTGTGTTTAAACTGCCAGAAGTCACTTTCTGTGTAATGTAGCAAGTGTATTGTGTTAAGGCAGATGGATGATGCTCATCTTCCGTGCTTTGTTTCAGGGGCAGGGCATGATTAGCTTTATACATATCGCGAAAAATGTGAATGCTGCCGAGCTTGGTTGGTTTCAAGATGTGATTCTTGATGCGTGCTGCCAGAATATTGCTTCTAGTGATGAGATATGGGAACTTGTGGTCGAGATGTCAGTGCTTATTGTGACTTGTACCCAGCAAAGTAATCCTCGTAGTTCATGGTATTCTTGTTTGTCTCTGTGCTTTATGATTGATTACGCTTTTTACTTTCTGTGGATGTTGTTTTAAAACTGAAGGAATGATATGGAGGTTTATAGTTAAACCTTATGCTGAAGGACAGCGACATCTACATAGAAAGTGAAAACATGAAGGAAAAAGTTGTTGTGCCTCTTATGCTGATTGCATTTTTATCACATTACTTAATAGCCTTCCTGAAATATTCTATAGGTTTGATAAGATGCTAAACGAGATGTTAAGTCACCTGGAACGCCAACCTAGGAACAAGGAACGCCGTGTTGCATGGCTCCGTCATATAGAGCCGCTTTTTAATGGTGTTGGTCTGGTGTTACTAGCTCATTTCAGGCGCATTTTCCCTCTTTTCTTTAAGTGGATGCATGCTGATGATGACGAGACTGTTTTACTGGTGAGATCATCTTCCTACTCGAGTGATATTCTCTTGTATATGCGTGTGTGTGTGTGTAGTGAGATATGGTTTCATGCTATTGTTGATTAATAAATCAGATTTTAGCGTCTAGGTTAGGTAGCATGTTCAATACTTAATCTACACTTCCACAAGTTCTGGAGATATGGCTTCTCCAGATGATCGTTTCCTCATAGCGTGTAGGCTATGAATTGTTATCTAAAAATTAATAATTTGTACCATAGTTTTGAAAAATTTATTTTTCTTTTGCTTTTTGCAGGTTCTCAAACAGATTGAAACAATTATAAAGTTAACGTGGGTTAGGAACACAGAGTATGTGGAAAGGTAAACAACACAATTATGATTCAAGTTTGATTGAATTTGAAAGCTTGAAATGACGCGAACACCAGCATTAACTTGATTGAATTTGCATGCACCTTCGGTGTTTTATTGACTTGGTTTTTGTATTATTATTTCATTGCTTGGTTTCAGGTTGGTGGACGAACTTGCTGTTTTGTACAAAGAAGCAGCATTGAAAAGGTCTCGTGAAGGAATTAGAGATCTTGTTATTCGGATGCTGATCCTGCTCCACCAGTAAGGATTATGCCTTCTCCTCATATTCATAGGGCAGTTATATGAACCTCCTCCTTGATTATTGTTTGTTCATTCTAAACCCCTTCCTGTAATTCCCAGATGCAAAGGCATGCAGTTCGAAGCAGCCTGGGGCAAGCACAGAGATGATCCAAACTTAGCACCTATTGGTCCCAGTTTAGGTGAACGAAAAGCAACGGTAAATTAACCATCATGCAGCATATATGCTATAATTTCCCTGCAATTGTCAGCACATAGGCTTAAAGCGATCGAGAATTCAACAATGTAGCCATGCCTTGTAGGCTACTTGATTCATATTTGGTAGTCAGTAACGTGAAAATGTTAGCACATAATTTTGGTAGGGCGTCCCTCAAGCATCAGCGGTTTCCTGTCCTGCTGTTGTGTCAGATGTTCATCTAAATTCCTGTCTAGAGGATTAAATCGTGAAAAGTTCTGATGTTTATAATCCTTGGTGTTGTAATGCAGGTTGTCCAATGATCGTATGTGGAAAGAGTTTAGTCTCGTGTACTGAAGGAGTTTACGTGCAGATGTAAATATGACTCTTGATTATAAGTAACATTTTTTCCCAGTATAAATTGGCAGTTAATTAAACATGGTTTGGCCGAGATTTTGACCTTGCTGGTCATATGTGCCGGTATTTTAGCCGGTCATCCTCATTTGAACTCAGATACCTGAATTTCGGCCCATTTTAATGGTCCTCCTCGACCCGACCGATGATGTTACTATATACTTGCGCTAAAATGCAGTAAGGAAACAATGCTAAATTCACACCATAGCTCATAGCTAATTTATGTAAGCTCAAGAGAACCTGGACAATATGTAATAGGGTTGTTAGGAATTAAATCAATGTTTTTTCACACAAAAAATCCTCTAAGAAATGCATGTTATTGATACTGGGCTTGGGCTGAGCGTTGGAAGTAAGCCCAGCAGCATTTACCTGCCCAAATCACGTGAGCGTATGGCACTAACTGACTAACAGCCTCCTCTCAGCTAAACAACACCCCAGTGCGCACTACGCACCCCGTTAAATCCCATTTCCCGCGCCAAAACTCCTTTGCTCGAACAGCTTTAACAAACTAACAACCATCAGCTTCCACATCACGCCTCCTCACTCTCTCTCTCTCTTCATTTTCAAACCCCAAGAAAACTCCCTCCAAATTCCAGAAAGCTCCAAGAAACCATGGCGTCGGACTTCTTGCTCTCCTTCGCCGTTCTCCTCTTCGCCCTCTCTCTCCTCCCCGGAAGCACCTCGCTTCCCACCACCATCGGAGCTACCTACTCGGCCAGCACCGCAGCCACCTACCCCACCCCTCCGGCTGCCGACCGAGTGGCCCACGCCGTCTCCTCCCTCGGACTCTCTGCGCTCCGACTCGACCCCTCCGACCCAGCCATGGTCCGCGCCTTCCTCTACTCCAACACCACCCTCCTCCTCACCATCCCCAACCAGCTCGTCCCGCCCCTCGCCGCCAACCGCTCCAACGCCCTCCGCTGGATCTACATCCACGTCATCCCCTTCTACCCCCGCACCAAAATTTGCGCCATCTCCGTCGGCAACGACCTCCTCGAGTCCTCCCCGGACTTCTCCACCTTCCTCCTTCCCGCCATCCGTAACCTCCACCTCTCCCTCAAAGACCTCGGCATCCACAGGATCTCAGTCTCCACCACCTTCTCCTTCATCAACGTTATCACCACGGCATTCCCGCCTTCAAACGCCCAGTTCCAAGAACCGGCCGTAGACACCGTCATCAGGCCCCTCCTCCAGTTCCTCCGCGACACCAATTCATCGTTCTTGATCAACCTCTACCCCTACAACCTCTACAAGATGCGCAGCGAGATCCCGATTGGGTTTCCCCTGTTTCAGGAGCACCCATTCGGATTCCGAGACGACCTCACCACCGGCGTCCGGTACCGGAACCTATTCGACATGATGGTCGACGCCGTCATCAGCGCCATGGCCGTCGCAGGATACGAGAACATTCCGGTGATCGTGACCGAGACTGGGTGGCCCAGCTTCAGCACCGATCCGGCCGAAATCGACGCCAACCCGGTTTACGCCGAGATGTACATCAAGGGGCTTTTGTGTCATTTGAGGTCCGGAAAGGGAACGCCGCTGAGAAGAGAAGGGGTTGCCGAGACGTACATTTACGAGCTGCTCGATAAGCAAGTGAAGCAGGGGCGCAATTGGGGGATTCTCTACCCTAATTTGACCAGCAAGTACAAGGAGATTCAGTATTCTGGGTCCGATTGCGGAGGTTTCCTTGATATCTTGATCATGGCGGTTGGGCAATTCTTGGTGTTTGCTTTACTTGCCTGGTAATGTTGCATTTCCGATTCAGTTGCTTAGTTTCATTACTGGGTAGCACGATTTGTTGATTCTTGGAGGGTTTTTAGAGATATTTGATCAGCACAGTAGACTGTGAATTGGGTTCAAGTACTTAACTTTGATTAGTAGGTGATTAGCACAGTTTTCGATTCGTGGGGGTGGTAACCTGCTATTTGGGGCTCCTTTATCAATTGGGTTTATGAAGAAACTGTTGTTAATTACTTAATATTACTTAATTAGTAATTTTGATTCATAGAGATGGTGTTGGGGCTTCGATTTGTTCAGTTTGGGGTTGCTGCTCAAAGGAATTACTGTTTTTGTACTCTGTGATTAGGGTATTTTGTATAGTGTTTGTCATCAAGACAATTGAACTACTAGTTCTTATTGTGATAAACAGATTTTAGTGTTTGTGGCTTAATTTCACTTACTTGGATGTTTCGATGCTCTGAATTTTAAGCTCGAAATTGAAAGTTAGCATCTTTAATCGATGATTTGTACTGTGATTGTTGCAAGTTTCATGCTTTAGTTTTTTGTGCGGTGATTGAATTCTGCAGATGGAATTAGTTTCTGCAAATTGAATTGGATTGGGAATTTGGGTGTCTTAAGTTCTGCAGATTGAATTGAAATTTTAATTACCCTTCTTTAGTAGTAGGTAATGTACTGTAAATGAATAGATGAATAGCATCCTGTAAAGTTTACATTTTTACTGCTCAATTTAGAAGTAGAGGAAGCATACATTTTTACTGCCCAATATGGTAGTACAAGTGGTAGGAATTTCTTTTCAAGTGTTAGCTTTCTTGACAAACACTTTTTGGGAATAGGCTACAGTGCTCGCAAGCATTGAATGCTCACACCGATCTCATCATTAAAATGATGGAGGAGGGAGGAGAGAGGGGGGAAGGAGGGTGAGATAGGTGTGAGCATTCAATGCTTGCGAGCACTGTAGCCAATCCCCACTTTTTGTTAAGAAAATATGTAGTTTTGGCAGCAAATAATTTGTTCTGATCATAAATCCCTTGAAAATGGATGCCAACTCATGATGTGAGAGAAACATGATCACAACTTTTGAAGTAACATTGGATCTTGGGTATTACATATTTGCTTGATTAGTAAGACAAATTGTATTGCAATGGCCAATTGGTTGGAAATAAAAATGAAAAATTATTTGGTGTAATTGTCACACAGACACAAATTGTAGTAGTAAAATACAATTATGCAACAACTATCATACGATGAAACTTAAAATATGTATCATACTAAATTTGGCACACACAAATGGTATTGGTATTGGTATTTGTAGTGTATCCTCGTAAATCCATACTCCGTAGTAGGGGTCTCATGAATTGTGTTTGGATGCGAGCCGTGTTTGTGTAAGCACACTTGTGGATTGAGAATTGATAAACACACACTTTTTTCTCTTGCTGCACACTCTTATTTAATCATGACTATTATTTTTGTCCAATCCATTCAATTCGATGGTCAGAAATAAGAAAAAAGTGTGCAAGAGGCTAAAATAATATGTAAAAATCACCTCTTGAAAAATAACACACAAAAACAATATTAAAATATGACAGAATAATACAATAACTCATTCTATTCCTAAAAATGAAAAGAGTTATAATACAATTTAGTTGAAAACGAAAATTATGTTTTAAATGAATCATCACATTAGGTTACAATATATATATATATATATATATATACGAATTTCGAATCGTATAAAATGTTGTGTCCAAAATTGCTAACCCTAATCCACACCCAACCCAAATCAAGCAAATAAACCCATTTTCCCCCCAGAAAATATAAAGAAGAACAAATTGGACCTCCAAAAATCCAAAGAAGATGACAGATAGAAATCATTTCGAGGGAAAAAAAAAAAAAAGCTACAGAAATGGGCATGGTGGGCCGCTTGTGAGAATTGTTTGACCATGATATTCGGATTGGGCCTATTACAAAACCCAAAAGAGAAAAATAAAATTTTCCAATTGTGCGCCGTCGTTTTCACGTTTCAGAAACACACAGAGAGAGAGAGAGAGAGAGAGAGAGCTTCTGCTTTTTCGTCTTCTTCTCGAAGGCAAAGGGTAAAACTGCAAAGTAAGAATTCCGGCCCTCTTTAAATCCCAGGTATGATTTATCTCCCCTGTTTCAATTTCGTCGGACTTTTTCAATATTTTGTTAGCATGCAAACCCATTGTAGATTGTTTCAAATGCCAATTTTGTGTGTGTGTGTGTGTGTGTGTGTATATATGTATATATATGCATGTCAGTCAAGGTTCAGAATTGTTGTAAAATTATGCTTTTTGTATAAACACTCTAATTGCATCAAATGGGCATTTATTTATTTGCTTCAATTTAAATTGCATTTTCGAGTATTTCATTTTAGTTTTGTGCTTAATTTTTTGTTTTTATTTTGTGTATTTTGCTGCACAATATAAAGCTAGAAACTTGAATTATGAATCTAATGGACATACATTTTCTCTCTTAATCCTTATACTCATTAAGGTTATCAACAACAAAATCAACTGTAAATTATGTAGTTTTTGCAAATTCTTTGGACTGCAAAATAATTTGACGAAAATTAATGGGGTTTTTCATATTTATCTTACAATGCTGATTTGGTGTTGAAGTTTGCCCAAATTTTCATTTCCTTTTTCATCTTGAATACATTGGGTTTGGACTTTTTTGTTTTGAGTTAACGAATTTTGCATTGTATCATGTGCATGCCTATGAAAAATGGCAAAGAAATTGGAATCGATAAAGGATGCATAGCTCATCTAGATCAAAAGCCACCTGGACTCCGGGGCACCGGAAAACATTCTTCGATCTTTGTCTAGAAGAGATGGACAAAGGAAATAAGCCGGGTACACACTTTACTAAGGAGGGTTGGAGGAATCTCATCGAAGGGTTCTACGAGCAGACGGGTATAAGGTACACTAAGAAGCAAATGAAGAATCATTGGGATTTCACCAAGAAGCAATGGAAAGTTTGGGTTAAGCTCATTGCTGAGAGTAGTATGAAGTGGGATCCTACGACCAATCAATTCGGTGCTAGTGCAGAAGAATGGGCTAACTACATACAGGTAATGCTAATTTACTCACAGCAGCTAATGTTGTGCATTCGAAGAAAGAGATGCTGTAGAGGTTTTTCGTGAATTCAGATTTGTAATTGCGAGTGCTTTGTAGCAGGTGAACCCCGAAGCTGCACAGTTTCAGCATAAAGAAATCCCGTGCCCTGACCTATTGGAAATCCTTTTTGTTGGCACTACGGATTCTGGGGACATGGACCCTTGTGATTCTCAGATGAGGCAAAGCAATAGCTCAGACAACTCCCTTCTGCACTCAGAAGAACAAGATTTGGTGACTGTGGAGCTGGGAGAGGAGCATCTTTCAAACGCTATTCCATTAAGGAGTTATGTGGCTCAGTCTGAACACCGTCTAACAACTGCAAGTGAGCAGAGCATTTCTAGCTCATCCCATTCAAAGGCAAAGGCGGTTTGGTCGCCTGCATCCCACGGCGTATTTATTGATCTGTGTCTAGAAGAGACATTGAAAGGGAACAAACCTGGGACACATTTTACCAGGGACGCTTGGAGGACTATTGTCGAATCATTTCACCAAAAAACTGGCCTTACGTACGATAGGTTGCAGTTGAAGAATCACTGGGATGTCACCAAGGAACAATGGAGAATCTGGTGTAAGCTAATTGGCACAACTAGTATGGGTTGGAATCCGAACACCAGACGATTTGGAGCAAATGATGAAGATTGGGCCAATTACTTAGAGGTATGGTATACAACTGCCAGTAACTATTTATACATAGTTGAAAACTAGGAAGATTTTGAATGATTTCAGGTTGTTAAAGCATATTGGTTTTGTTTTGTTACAGACCGACCCCGAAGCTGCTTCATTCCGCTTTAAGGAACCTCAATGCGCTGACAAACTGGAAACCATATTTGATGGAACAACAAATACCGGAGAGACAGAGCCTCCTGCTAGGCGTAGGAAGTACAACGATAACTTGAGTACATCCGTTTTGCATATAGAAGATGGAGGCGTAGCGAATCAAGAGGAGAACAACGTTGAGCAACCGGATGCCGTAACATTTGCTTTTGCACAAGGCAAGCCCACTTATAGCATTGGGGAGTGCATCAACTGTCTTGATGCCATGGAGGAAGTAGAACAAGGAAGTGATCTCTATTTGTTTGCATTAGACGTATTCCTGAAGAAGGAATACAGGGAAATATTTCTTCAACTGAAAAGGCCTAGTGTAAGGATTGCTTGGTTGCAGCGGCTGCAATCCGTCGGTCCGCCATTGTTTTAGGATGCTTCTTCTCTCTTGGATTTCTTTTGTTCTTTGGTGCTTTTATAAAAGTAGTTGATTTTTTCATCATTAACGTTTTTTTTATCGTCGTCACTTGATTAAGTGCACATATTTAGACAAACCATTTAGGCAAACTTAAGCAACACATGAAGAATGATTACCAATAATTATACTGAATTTTTTTTACAAGAGAATACTCAGGGCAGAACTGAGGCTATGTACATGGCTGCACTGATTTCAGATCAGAAATCTCCTGAAAAATCTATATGAACTGCAAATATCAATGGTGCCATCATGGAAAAAGATCTATTTTGGTGTATGTATACGACTGATATTCTACTTTAAACTAATCTAAACGCCAGAGGGGGATTTAAACTCGGGTGTATAAGGGAGAGCAGAGTCGCTCTAGCCAATGTAGTGGCCCGTGTCTGCATGTATGTGTCCTCAATTTGATGTTGAAATATTGTAATAAATTGGGTTTGGAAGCTTGAAAATTCGCTCTCCAGAAACTGGACCTCTTAGAGCATCCATGTGACTGCTTATGGAGGCTATTACGCGGAAGCCTTCTCTCTGCATTGCATCCCTTCGTTTCGAGAAGTAGTCATGGCTCAACATATGCAATTCATCTTCCGATCTGCCGAAAACAGAACAATGAATCGGAACTCGGAAACCTCCAAAGTAATGTTACCTAAAAAAGGCTTAAAAGAAAGAAAGGGTAATGCAGAATAGCAATACCTCATAACCAATGTAGACCAAGCTCTATACCCTGCAGATATAAGATCCTCTATGGAGGAATTTCGCGCTGCCTCCGGCTTTCTTGATAACAGGATCAAAGGCCAACGGCTAGCATGAAGTTCTATGTATAATCTCAGAATACACATGTGCTTCAGATACTTTGCCTCTTCCACACAATCACTGCAACCATATTGATCATATCTGTGCAGAAGGAAACGGGACAGCATGAAAGCCGGAACTATGTAAGAACAAATGTTTAAAGGACTAAAAGGAGATTAAATTACCGGTGCAGTGGCAAATTAATGTGACGGGGATTTGAAGAAAGAATGTCATCTATGTCGATCAAGACCACGTCCAGACCATCGTCTGTTGGGGTAATGCTGCTGAAATAATTCTGAATCATCGACACAGTAGAATTTAAATCTCTTGCATATTGACCTTCTTTAATGTACTGAAGGGCAACAACCCTGCACATTGAAGGGAAGTGATCTGCTTCAACGTTGTTGAGTTCTGTATGAAGAGACAAGATCTGGCAGTGATTGTACTCGAAACTCGGTTTCTGAGTCTCTATGACTCCATGACTCCTACTTTGGCAAGACTGCAGCATCACAGTCAGTGCAATCAGCAAGGTGATTAATAAGAGCCCAACAGTTACAAGTGCACCGATGAAGATTGTCGTAGCAAAAGACGACATGTAGAACCCTGTCTCCATGGCAAAGCTGCTTGCCCTCTCTGTGTCCACGAGATGGAACAATGTCAATAGTTGATTAATTAAGCTCAACATGCTTCTGATTATATGAACTAAGGTCTCGGGGCTCGTTTGGTGCCTAGGGTTGGATTGAATAACTCATTTGTCATACGTTTCTTCCTCCAACATACAGTGAATCTAGTGATCTTAGACACCAAACGAGGCCTAGAGGTATAACATTTCACTGGCCTACCACAACATCATGAAGAAGATCTTGGATTTTTGATAAACTTTTTGACATGCTTCTAACAAAAGGGCTTCTAGCAAAAATGCTTATGAGCAGAAACGCTTCCTACTATCTGCAGAATGTTACCACATACCTGAACCTCCACTCGAAAGAGACTGGGCGGAGTACTCGCGCTCCATATGACGTCCATAGGCAGACATGGTTAAAAGCCAAGAGCAATCACCAGCTCAATTAGTCTGCAACAACTCCAGGTCCCTTCCTGATCACAGAAGGATCACCTGCAGTTTACAAAAGTGACAATAAACATCATAACAACACAACAGCTACCATAATCACTTCTCAGATTCTCAAATTCTCAAATTATTCGCCTAAAACACCGCGAAAAACGCTAAATTTACAAAAGAAACCTCATTTTCTCAATCTAATACTTCAATTTTTCAGATGCACCCTTTAAAGCCTGCAGCTTGTTCATTGTTCAATTGAATCTCATCATATTCCAAAATCCACCATTCAACTATATCCAGTTAGACCAAACTCAATAAAAAAACATCAATTTCATGAAAAAATACAACAAAAAATATATATACATAAAAAACCATGAGTTGGTTGGGACAACAAGATCATCTGCTGATTAGTATATAGACATCTAATACTGCAAAATCCATGTGATTGAATAATGGCTAATCAGATCATTTCACTAATCCAATAATTTTTTTTTTCCTCAATGTGTAAATTTTGGCCCCCACGCAGAAATCCAGGGAAACCAATAATACAAGTTGACAGCCGTATTTCCAACAATTATCGTCAAATCAGATGATATTTAATTTAATAACTGAAGCTACAGAGAGAGAGAGAGAGAGAGAGGGGAACGGAGAATACCTGATAGTGAGGGATACATTGGATTGGAGAGATTTGGAAAATTTGGAAAGATGGATTGGAGAGTTTGTGTGAAACAAGGCAGTGGAGACTTAAAAGAAGTTTCCTTTCTACAAAATATCCATCATCGTGATCATGATTTTACAGGTCCCATGGACCAGTTCGGTCTTATACTATAAAAACCTAAAAGGGTAGTTCAGTCAAGCAAAAGAAAGCACTCTACTACGTGTACTTTTGAGCTGTAGGTTATTTGGCTGGCTACTAGGGTCTTCGTTTGGCCCGTGGCCCATGGGGGCCCGAGGGCCCGCCTGGCTCATTGAGGAAAAAGCTCAGCCCATCCCACCATCAGGCTCAGCCCAGCTCACCATTAGGCCTAGGCTGGCCCAACCTATAATATAGAGGGCTAGGCTTGGATAAGGGTGTTTAAGGCCCGGCCCGGCTCATAGGCTCGGCCCATTTGAGTCCAAGAAGGCCCAGCCCAGCCCACATAGGCCCAACTTGAAAACCAATTTTAGATCACAATTTACATAAATATACTCAAAATAAGAAGTCATAAGTCACTTGCCTCGAACACCTTTTCTTAATAAGGTCATTTCAACCCTGCTCATGTAGCCCAGGGCGTGGGCTGGGCCTGAGCTGGTCCTGGGCCTTAAAAATTTTGAAAAAGCCTAGCCCGGCCCATCCCATATATTTCTATTACTTTATTTAGGTCCAGTCAGGCCCCGCCTAAGCCCATTAAATTTGGGCCAGGCTGGCCTAGCCCGGCCCATTGACGACCCCTACTGGCTACTACAGGTGGCCACGGGTCGGGTGGGTCTAAAATTGGAGGGACCAGACCAGATTCATTTGGAAATAAAATGGGGCAGGATGGGGCGAATGAAAATAGAACCGAACCTAACCCGGCCTGTTTCAAACAGGCCGGTTCCTACGGGTCCATTTAAAAAAAAAAAATTGTCACTGCAGCCGCTGCCTTTACCAATTCATTTGAACCCATCTGCCCCCAATTCTACCTTCCTCAACCTCAACCTCAATCTGGCACTCTCTCCTCAAATCCCTCTGCGCCCCCTCCGACATTGGACTTGCCTATGTCGTCGTTTAGTAGCTCCAAAGCGTGCTTAGCGAGCTCACCGAGAAGCACCAATCTCACCACCTTCTGGATCTCCCAAGAAGTGATGGTCGACTTCTCGAAGATGTCGTTGATGAAGCTGTTCATGATGCCCATGGTCTTGCTGGATATCCCGATGTTGGACCTTGAAGATGTAGATCTTGTAGGTCTCCACGCTCTTCTTCGATCTCTTCTTCTTCTTGTGGCAGGTGGCAGCTCCGGCCTCCTTCGGTAGCTTCTTCCCAGCCGTGGGCTTCTTCTCGGCTTTGGGCGGCATTGGAGAGGTGAGAGAAAATTAGGGTTTGAGAATTTGGGATTTTCTGAAAGTGAAGGGATGTGATTCGATTAGAGAGAGAATGGATGTAGATATTTTGATCGAGCCATCAAGGCCCTCCATTTGATATCCTGCATGCGCCAGGACGATTGTGACACTATTCGGGTGGGGGCTCGTTTGTTTATGTTTTTGGATCCGCCCCGACCTGCTAATTTCGTGGACTCGACCTGCCCCCTCTATTTTTCCTTCTGAAATTTTGGACCTGCTCCAAATCGCTTGGACATGTCTGGTATTCCCTAATAAGTAACTATATAACTCACTAACGCTATCGTTTGTATAAAAAAAATATTAAAACTCAAATTTGAGTTTTGAGTCTAAAACCTTGAATTGAATAATGAAAATTTTATATTTTGTGGTTGTGGGCCAGTTAAGTAGAATTTGCTACCAACTCTTAGATTAATTAATTAAATTTACTCACAAGTTTTGTTTCCATAATCATCATTTAAAAAGATGCATTTGCCTTTGATATTGCAATTTGAAAAGAAAAACCTTATCGGCTCCGAAACATTATTGTATGCCAACTGTCTGGCATGTCGAGCCATCCCTTCGTAATTTTCATATCCAAATGTATCATATAACCGATCATTTGCTGATCTCATCCAATATTATATATACAGGTCAGAATGAACTATATATAATACTATTGTCTTGACATTTGTCACGATTCGATAGGGCCACCAGAAAATTGAGCCAGTAATATTGGACTCTCTTCTCTCAGCCATACTAAGCGCTTTTCCCGTGAGCACTTAATTTTTAAAAAAACACTTTAAATGCTTCACGGCCAAGTCTATCGTTTTGGCCAATTCTTCAGCTGCTCCAACATATTAGTAGGTAATTGGTCAATTAATATTCTTCCCTTGGTTAGTTTCTTCAAATCGTCGTCAAGAACACAATTTTTTTCAATTATTTGTATGTAAATTTGGATTAATATAAAGATTTAGCAGTAAACTTGTGAAACAAAATAAGTCAGAAATTAATATGTTTATGCACTGTTAAAACATGCATCTTCCATCTAGAAAAAAACAGGCAGAACAAGTTTAATATATTATATACTGCATTCACGGGACACCATTGATGTCTATTGCTATGGCGATGATACGTTTTTTATGGATAGAATGGTGTCGATACAATTATCTATGAACGATACGTTTGTGGCATAGCCGGTCAAGCATTTGCATACCCGAAGCTTGGAAATAGTCATGGAGTTATAGGTTTTTTTATGGGGTCAGACTACAATATTATGTTCCACTCGGTGGTGCATAATGTGGAAGAAATTTTTCTTTTTTATAATGTGTTTTTATAGAGTTGCAAAACTTTTTAAAAACCGCGAGTAATTGCTTATAATTTTTGTGAATGATGTGATGCTGAGTATTTAGAAGGTATTTTGCCTGTGCAATAAGAAAAAGTCACACATCACATATATTTTTAAATTTACTTTTTAGTCGAAAATGAAAAAAACAATAAAGAAATACTAGTGGGCCCCATAACTTAGCCAGAACGGATTCTTCCCAATGTTTTGCACTAATTTTAAATGGACAATATTTAGGTAGTGAGTATTATATATACTTATTTTAATGATTTAATTCAATTATATTTTAACACATATTTTATTTATAAATAAATAAAACATATACTATTTAATTTTTCTTGACTTTTAATGCATGTTATCTTTTGATTAGACCAAATCAGAAAGTGAGTATATAATAAGTACGCAAGTATTATCCATTTTAAAAAGCTTAAGGTGCGGTGAAGATGCCACAAAAATAGGTTTTATGGGGATTTTATAACATTTTGCAAAACCAACTGAAAAATGGAGAGTGATTGCTCACAAAAATAGGTTTTATGGGGATTTTATAACATTTTGCAAAACCAACTGAAAAATGGAGAGTGATTGCTCACAGTTTTTTGTGAAAAAAAAGAAAGGATTTTTATCATGGTTGGTATCTGAAATTGAACTTTCCAATTAAAATGGTTATTGAAATTGAAAATCCATCAATTTAGTCCCTAAAATTGGGTCTTGTAAATCAATTTGGTCCTTCCGTTACATCTCCCTAAAGTTTTCTGTTATGTGCTGATGTGGCACACAAGTAGATCTCACATATCCAATTCTATGGTGCCACGTGGATTAACCATAAAAAAAAATTATTTTTAAAAGATTTGGCACTATATAAACACATTTTTTTCAAATTTTTATAAATTTTTTTTTATGGTTAATCCACTTGGCATCATATAATTGGAAAGGTGGGACCCACGTCAGCACATAATAGAAAAATTGACGGAAATGTAACGGAAGGACCAAATTGATTTGCGACACTCAATTTCAGGGACTAAATTGATGGATTTTCAATTTCAGAGACCATTTTTATTAGAAAGTCCAATTTTCTGGAACCAACCGTGATAAAAACCTTTAAAAAAAAATTGATTTTTGGCAAGTTATTTTGTATGCACAATAATAATAATGTTATAAGTTACTTTGAAGCGATCTTACCATTAATTGACACAAAAAGAGGTTTTACAACAATTTTTGTAGAATTCTGCAACTCGATTGCAGAGGCCGAATACACTGATGTGCCCAATTGGCCAAGTCGGAATTCTCTACTTATATTGTATGTGTTGTTATTATGATTCAATTTAATATTTTGCCGAAATGTTGATTTTATTGAAGTTAGCTAGTGTGATTAATTTTTGGAAATCCTTTTCACTAAGGCTTTGTTTGGTGTAGATGATTGAATTTGAATTAATAAATAACTATTTTCAAGAAATGTTGAAAGAAGAAATGAAAATTTTATGACAAACTTGGAGGTAGGAGATAGATAACTCAAAAAGAAAAGTTATCAATTTCAATTATTCCAAAATGGGAGGATTCGAAGGTAGAAGTTTTCTTCATGTCTAATCATCTTCTAATCCATTTAAAATGAAACATCATTCTCCTCTACTTTCAAAATACCTAAATTTAGAGGGTTATCTCTTTCCATTCAATCCTCTATACCAATTGAGGCCTAAAGGTCAAGAACAATTTACATGAAACGGACGTGACATTCCAATACAATAATACATTACCATGCAAAGAAAAACTTACATTTGACAATATATTATTGAATACGGAACATCACGTGACAGTGAACTTGTTTCATGTAAATCATTTTCCTAAAAATCTGATGAACAATAACCAACGAATGGGAATAATACGTAAGCAGAACAAAAGGGCAGTTGGGCACACACAAACTTACAAACAGTGGGTTACCATATCTCTTGGGAGGAGCAGAGAGCAGAGAGCAGAGAGCAGAGCCACATATTTGAGATTGAGAAGCCAATCCCCATGCCTACTTAACTTCATGAAACACAACACTTTGTCAGGACATCTACTCGTCGGCTTCCACGTGTTGAAACGCCATTTCCCGCTTTATCTAGTATCCCCCAACAAGACAAGTACTACTGAAAATTGTTGATCAGAATATCAATCTCTGGAGTAGTATTTTCTAAAAGCATGGAAGCCACCATAGCTTGCTGCTCATCCGCCAGGGCGTTCCTTCCAGCTGCCGGCGGTTCGACTCACCAGCATTCCACTTCACTTGTGGCCCCATCTTTTAGCTCCAAGGTTATTAGCATTTCATTTCAATTTTATGCATGTGTCACACACACACCTTATATTAATACGCTTGCAATTTGATACAATTTTCTGCCTATTCTCGAGATTCGGAATTTTGGGGTAAACATAAAACTTACGGTGAGTATCATCACATGGTGTAATTGGAGCTTCCTAATTGTGATTGCAGAGCCTAAAATTGAGCTCCCTCTTCGGAGAATCACTACGACAAGTGCCACGATCATCGCTCAAGGTTTCGAAGACAAAACAGTCTTCCCATGTGACCAAATGTGCGATAGGCGAAAGCCTGGTGAGTTGCAACTAAAAACCAATTTCTTACAGCATAACTATTAGTATGGAAACTGCAAATTTTGTCTAAGTAACATAGGAAATGTAAATTTTGTATTGTGACGGTAAAAGTTAAATTAATTGTGACTGTAGGAGGAGTTTCTTGCAAAGGCAACCCCGGATAAGGGACTGATCAGGTTGCTGATAAGCATGGGAGAAGCATTGAGGACTATTTCCTTCAAAGTCAGAACAGCTTCTTGTGGAGGAACAGCGTGCATTAATTCTTTCGGGGATGAGCAGCTCGCCGTGGATATGCTTGCTGACAAGCTTTTGTTCGAGGTAATTAATCAACGAAAAGATAGTTTCGGTTCTGCTTGTATGCATCCGGATGAAATATATATTTTCCGGAGATCAGCAGTAAAATTAATGCCTGTTACATTTGGTGCCTTAGGCCTTAAGTTACTCGCACGTCTGCAAATATGCTTGCTCTGAAGAGGTTCCGGAACTCCAAGACATGGGAGGCCCAGCTGAAGGTCAGCAAGTCCTATCTTAAAATTTATTTCTTGTAACGGAGGATGAGATGATCGAAAGGGTGAGCCTAATTATCAAATTTTCCAATACGAGCAGGTGGATTTAGTGTTGCTTTTGATCCGCTCGATGGCTCCAGCATTGTTGACACAAACTTCACTGTAGGCACCATCTTTGGTGTTTGGCCAGGAGATAAGTTAACTGGGGTAACAGGGAGAGACCAAGTTGCTGCAGCCATGGGAATTTACGGTCCTAGAACTACATATGTTCTTGCTATCAAGGGATTCCCTGGAACCCACGAATTTCTTCTTCTCGATGAAGGTAAGATATATATATATATATATATATATATATATATATATATATTGTTCTTCCTGTTACCGTAAAAATATTTGCTGTCACATTAATTTAAACCTCTCATGTTCCAAAAATAAAATATAAAAATTATTGTTCATCAAAAGTATGAGGTACTCAATCCTGCTGGCCTTAAAATCGATATCTCACGCGAATGTCTTGGTCAGGAAAGTGGCAGCATGTCAAAGAGACAACAGAGATTGGTGAAGGAAAAATGTTTTCGCCTGGAAATTTGAGAGCCACGTTTGACAATCCAGACTATGACAAGGTTTAAAGAGCAATATTATTTCATTACTGCATTACTAATCAGTAAATTCTTCACTAAACAGTTTCATTAATTTTTTTTTTGTCAACTCTTTCTGCTTATTAACAACAGTTGATCAACTACTACGTAAAAGAGAAGTACACGTTGAGATACACTGGAGGAATGGTCCCGGATGTCAATCAGGTCTTCTCAACTTCTCCTTAATCAAACACACTATAAACTGCCAATTTCTGTTTAGCAATCTTAACAAGTTTAAAACTTTATGATTTATTTTTGTGCAGATAATTGTGAAAGAGAAAGGGGTTTTCACAAACGTGATATCTCCAACGACGAAAGCCAAGCTGAGGCTGTTATTTGAGGTAGCTCCATTAGGGTTGTTGATTGAGAATGCTGGAGGTTTTAGTAGTGATGGTCATCAGTCTGTGCTAGACAAGGTGGTTGTTAACCTCGACGATAGAACTCAGGTTGCTTATGGATCGAAAAATGAGATTATCCGGTTCGAAGAAACTCTATACGGATCATCCAGGCTCAAGGGGGTGCCTGTTGGAGCTGCAGCTTAAGCCCTGCGTTCCTTTTGTATAATGGTGCACAAATTTTCCAAAGGTGGTGGAACTGGAAATGGATCCATCAAGTTGATTAAGTTATAATCAGATTCAAATGGTTTGCTTGTTATACTTGTATTAGGTATATGTGCAGTTGTGCACCTTATTCACCATACTTGGTGCGTGTTTACAAAGCATTGTAAGGCTTTCAAATTATCTAAAGTAGCAATGTTTTCCATGTGATTAGTATGATGATTAAGTTGTTGGTCAAATTTGCTGGCTTTGACTCATTCTTTAGTTTGAACAGAAGACAGTTATGTCGTCTGCGTCATGTCGAGAGTTACTCATCCTTAAAGTAAAGCCTTCAATACGAGTGATCAAATTGATTTTAAGTTGAACGCTCACATTCTAATATGATATTAGAGCGAGCGTGTTTTTCTTTTTATTCAATGATGATATGGCATTTCTATGGACAAGAAATTGAACACTTGAAAAAACAATCAGATAAAATAAATAAATTCTAATGATTGTACTAATCCAAAATTTTGTAAATTTCTAAGTTATGCCTTGGAGTATCCCCTAATAAGCTACAATTATTTTGGGTTTTGTCTTCCAAAGGTACATGCCAAAACCATACATTGTTCCATAGGACATTCCTTCATGAGTAGCTCTGCTTTCATTTGAAAGACTGTTCCTACAATCAAACTATCTGTAAGCAAAACACAGAAAAGCATGGTACGATTACTACATTCCCTTTTCAAATTTTCTCCGTAAATGAAAACGACGCGATTTTTAAGTCTCAAATCATAATATAGCGACAATTTTCTCTTTTTGGTCACACTTAATTTTCTTGACATACTAACTTATAAACATTTGATTTTGAATTTGTTAAAGTTATTGGTGAAATCGTAGAACTCAAAGTTCCTATTTTTTTCTTCAGGCATCTGAGGCTAGAACTGCAAAATGGCGTGGATCAGTAGGCGGCATTGTTGAAGCTCCTATAGACAAAGTGTGGAGCATGGTTTCTCAAACCAAAAGACTAGCCGAATGGATGCCGATGGTTGAGCGCTGCACTGATCTAGCCGGAGAGGAAGGCGTTCCGGGCTATGTTCGGTTAGTCTCGGGCTTCATGTTCCCTCAAGAAGATGGAGACAGGTCATGGATCAAGGAGAAGTTGGTGTCCATGGACTCATCACAACATAGTTATGCGTACAAACTGGAAGCAAGCAATGTAGGGTTGGATGGGTCTGTAAATTCAGTGAAGCTTGTAGATTATGGGGATGAGTCAACCCTAGTTGACTGGTCATTTGAGGTCAACCCCTTAGAAGGTGCATGTGAGGACAGCATTGTAGATTATCTAGGGTTTCTGTATAAGTCTTGCATTAATAGGATTGAGGCTGCTTTAGAAGCAGCATCCAAGAAAGTTTGAGTAGAATATTATTGTAATTGCACATGTTTTTGTTTAAATAAAGTAAATAAAAAATAAAAATCAACTTTTTGTTCTTTTTCTTTTCCTTTTGGTAGACCTTTACTATGTTGAATTGAAAATTGTTAAGGTTTCAAGGTTTTAGAGAGGCAGTCTACTAGCTAACTACTAATTAATCGAACACCGATATTGTTCTTAACTTAACCACTTGTAGAGTCCAACAAGTGGGAGGCTTTATATACAAGGCATCAATAATATCAGTAGTGAAACCGCTCATCATAGAATGTTATTTTCTTCAACAAAAATAATGGGGAAAAGGAGGGGTTTGAGAATCCAAACTGAAAAAGATGTGATATTTAAAATTGGGGGGGGGGGGAAAGTTGAGATGTTACTACAAATTCCATCTGTAGTCTCCACGTTTTGAAGTTTCTGGACAGGACAACATGCCATATCTCAGTCCATGAAAACCATTCCTCAACCATTTTTCACTTTTTTATTTCCCATTTTTGGTCTATTTTCCAGTTATCCTCCGTAGTATATATACTATTCTGGAAAAGTAAAAGCCTTCAAGCTTGGCTGGGTTTTTTCAAGGAATTCAATTAGAAAATAAAGAAAAATGGTGGAACGTTCCCTCATGGAACTATGCATTTCATTAGTTTTCTTCTTGTCCTCTGGCGATGTCCATGACCTAAAAAAGGTTTCTTCCAATTCAAGTTTAACAAATCCACCCGCGGCTGGCTAGCCCCAACGGTGAAAAAGATTAAGATTAGAACAGGTGATTGATTCGTCGATCGTGACGATATATTGTACCAAAAGAACAGTTATAACAACTAGAAAATAGGAATATATATGGGAATAGAATTGGCAATAGGACTTTTTGAAAGCTAAGGGTCCGTTTGATAATCATTTCAGTTTTTCACTTTTCGAAAAAATGAAAACTGAAAACTAAAATCAAGCCAAATTTTGAAAACTCACAAAAGTAGCTTTTAGTTTTCATTTTTTTTAAATGGAATTATTATCTAACAACACCTAATGAGAATTGTTATAATTTATCTTGGCTAGTTACTGGAAAATATTAATTACTGATAGATGCATGCCCATATATATTAGGGAAACTCAACGTGAAAATCCATCAAAACAAACAGGCTTATCTTCCACAGAGAGAGAGAGAGAGACCTGTGCAGCTGAGCAGTAGGTTTCAAAGAAAAAGGCAGCAAGTGCAGGGAATTGCTTCAACACGGACAGATTACTACTTCAATTGTGTAACATGCAAGAAAACTTTAGTACAAGCTAGAATATATATAATATATACATTATATGACTCACATTTCTCATTCACCTACCACGCGGCACCCTAAAATAACATCACATTTTTGAGATTATTTGCTTCTTTATATATAAGATTAAGGTGGTCGGTCACATGTATATTACTATACTACTCCATATCCATATAACAACAGCAATTCACACACATCTGAGAGCTCCGTGGCAAACATGGAGTTCTTCGGGCTTCGATTTCGAACAATGTTGTTGTTGGTTGCCTTCTTGTATCCGGCATTCGTTGAGTCCTCGATTCGACACTATAAATTCAGTGTAAGTACATTCAAGACGTATAAATCCATGTATCTTGTTTCAAATTAACCTTACATTATTGCTGCAGGTGGTCTTCAAAAACACAACAAATCTTTGTTCGTCGAAGCCCATTATCACCGTGAACGGGAAGTTCCCCGGACCAACCCTATACGCAAGGGAAGATGATACTGTAATTGTAAGGGTCACCAACCATGTGAATCATAATGTCACAATCCACTGGTGAGAACTATTCTATTCCCACAAATATAGGAGAAAATTTTATGCGGGACTGTTCTTATCACGTGACAATACTGAATGAAAAAACAGTTAAATTAAAAGATGATCATACACGTTCAAATTTGATGACCAAATATTTGTCATCTTTTTACTAAACTGTACTGTAATCTTAGAACAGGATTATGAAATCCTAAGAAATGATCGTATACTTTTGATAATGGCAGGCATGGGGTGAAGCAACTTGGAACAGGTTGGTCAGATGGGCCAGCATATATCACACAATGCCCCATACAGCCTGGCCAAAACTACGTCTACAATTTCACACTTACAGGCCAAAGAGGCACACTTCTTTGGCATGCACATAATTCTTGGCTAAGGGCCACTCTACATGGTGCTATTGTCATCTTGCCTAAGAGAGGCACTCCTTACCCTTTCCCCACACCTGATGAGGAAAAAATTATCATCATGGGTAAGTTGAGGCGGTTTTCAATCGCAATATGTTGTATTGTTGTCTAATTTAATATGTTTAGTCCCAATGTTTATTAGCTCACAAAACAACGACCGGAAAATTAGTCCAATTTAATTGAAATAGTCCAGTCCAAGGCGAGCCACCAAACGAGCCCCAGTGATTGCAGCTTTGTTATTTGGTAATTTGACTTTAGTCTTTGAATTGCAGCTGAATGGTGGAAATCAGATGTTGAAGCTGTGGTCAATCAATCTATACAGTCTGGCCTGCCACCAAATATCTCAGATGCACACACCATCAATGGCCATGCAGGACCTCTTCCTGGTTGCTCTTCTCAGGGTACTGAAATGGGGTATACTTAGTACCACACGTGATTTGCCAAAACTAACCTTACTTCCTGAACAAGCAAGTGATCAAAACAATTTTGTATTTTGCATACGTGTAGGGGGCTACACTTTACATGTTGAAAGTGGCAAGACCTACTTGCTACGCATCGTGAATGCCGCGCTGAACGATGACTTGTTCTTCAAGGTAGCCGGGCACAACCTAACCGTTGTAGAAGTCGATGCCTCCTACACCAAGCCGTTCCACACTGACACAATATTCATCAGTCCAGGCCAAACCACAAATGCAATTCTAACAGCAAACCAGGGCATTGGCAAGTACTTCATAACAGCCTCTCCTTTCATGGACGCGCCAATTGGGTTCGACAACTCAACTGTGATCGCAACTTTGCGCTACAAAGGCACCCCGGCAAATCCCACAGCCATCTTAACCAGCATTCCTCCTCGCAACGCAACCTCGTTAACAGACACTTTCGTCGATTCCCTTCGAAGCCTCAATTCGAAACAATACCCTGCCAATGTCCCATTGACTATAGACCATTCGCTTTTTTTCACCATTTCAGTTGGCGTAAATCCATGTGCTACATGTGTCAATGGGAGCAAACTAGTAGCTGCCATGAACAATGTTAGCTTTGTGATGCCATCTATCTCCCTTCTTCAAGCATATTACTACAACATAAAGGGAGTCTACACACTTGATTTTCCGGCAAACCCTCCAAATCCTTATAATTACACCGGCATGTCCCCGGCGAACATTCAGACCACAAACGGGACAAGACTATACCGGCTAGAGTATAATTCGACGGTTCAGATTGTGTTCCAAGGCACTGCTGTCATATCACCAGAGAGCCATCCAACCCATCTCCATGGCTTTAATTTCTATGTGGTTGGTAAAGGATTAGGTAATTTTGATCCAAAGAAGGACCCAGAAAAATTTAATCTTGTTGATCCAGTTGAGAGGAACACAATATCAGTACCCACTGCTGGATGGATTGCATTCAGATTCAGAGCAGACAACCCAGGTAATAAATCTTTACAATATTACTTCCGTGTTCTTTATTTTTCTCCGTTAATGGCATGTTTACTTGCTTGAAATGGGTAATGGACTATTCCGATTCTTGACTTCCATTGTGTAGCACATTACAATTACAATTTATAATCCAATACCTGAAAAACCGAGAATTAGATTGATTAAGAAAGTAGTTGATCTCATTCCCTTTCCTACTCTCCCATATTCCCAACTTCCTCGATTCCAAGTAAAAATGTTATACAATAGTAGCAAGTTCATTTATTTGAGTGCTAAAATGCTAACAATTTTTAAAGATGAAAAATAATTTCATAAAAACTTGTTTTTGGTGAATGGTAGGCATTTGGTTTCTGCATTGTCACCTGGAAGTTCACACAACATGGGGACTTAAGATGGCATTCTTAGTGGAAAATGGCAGAGGACCAAATGAGTCTCTGTCGCCACCGCCGACTGATCTTCCAACCTGCTAGAATTTCCGACCTGAGCGGCTTTCGAATTGAGGAGTGAAGCTTTACACATGAGAAGAGTGTGCAGGGTAGAATATGAACTGGATTGAGAAGCACACAATTCATCGAAAAGGTGGTTTGGTGACAATAAGAAACAAGGAGGAGGAAAATAAAAACAGCTGCTCAAGAAGAGCGAATAAGAGCATTATCCTGCACCCGAAGCTTTGTATTCGAATTCCCCTCTTCCAGAAGTACTTGTATAAAAAAAAAAAAATTGGAAAAGAGTAACTATTTGCGCGCTGTGTATAAGTAGAATTTCTTGCACTTAATTTGTCAATTTTTTGGGGTTGAAATTAGTTCTGTAAGAATTGCTAGTTGTCTTTCTTGATGGAAAATTCTTGGTTATACCTTTAATTTGTAAAAGATAAGCATTGACTGAGTTTGACTTTGACTTCTGCCAAAAAAAAAAGGCATTTGAGGACAAAATAATGTGTAAGCGCGCCAGATAGGGGTCGAACCTATGACCTTCTGCTTAGGAAACAGACGCTCTATCCACTGAGCTACAGGCGCTTGTTGTTAAACATATGCATTTGAGATATATTTAACTTCTAAAATCTGAGTTGGCACAAGCCAAACGAACAAATAATGGAAAAAACGAGAAAGACACACCAGTTTTGTCCTCCAACACACCATTGTTTAATCTTGTTAATTATTTTCGTTTGATTTGTTCAATTTAATAGCTAAAAATAAAGACAGTTTGTGAAAATCACCTCTCCAAAATATTTCTTATGGGAAGTTGGAAATGTGGTAGCATTTGATCTTTACCAATAAAAAAGTCAAACCGCATTGTAATGGTTTTATTCGATTGCATTTTCGAGCTTTTGTAGTACTGATATAGGCTAATAACCAGATATGTATGTTCAATTTGAAGTCGAGTGAGATTTTAAAGCAATTGATCTTTTAGTTGTAAATAAGGTAGTGTCCTAGTACTTCATACTATTAAATACAATCACTTTTTATTGTCTTTTTAATTAATGTCAACTATTAAATTAAACACGAATCAATCCCAACTGTTTATCATCTTATAGTATCTAATAATGTGTAGCACCAAGAATTTTTTCGTTGAAACTATAGTAGTTATTGAGCTTTGAAGTTTATGTGCTAGAAAATAAAATACATGTAGCAAGTCATAAAACTATTTTGTTGAGATTGAGTTATGTGGTCTTGTCTTTCGACAATGACTATAAACTAATGAATAATACTTTTAAAATGTCTTATAAAAGCCACAACAGAACACAACAGAAAGCCCAATTTTTTTATTAAAAAAAAAACTTAACCACTGACTGAGGAGATAGATAAACATCCGAATTTTATTCCCCGGCAAAAAAGGAGAAAAGAAATCCAAAACTTATTCAATTTAAATTTCTCTTTTTCGGTAAGACAGTTTCTCAACAATAAGAGGGAATTTCTGACTGGTCATGTCTCCACGGTCCAATCTCACCAAGCCACGTGTCCCGCATCATCTCGCTCTCCCCCCACCCCCCAACTTATACACTCACACAGCCATCACAGAATGCAATACTTGCTGAAGTGGTTCTGATTAATTTCTTTGATTCTCGCTCTCCTTTCCCAGTCTATATGTGCACCTATACATACACATTCATCTTTTCCTCTTCCTTCACTTCAAAGCAACGAAGCCAGTAAATCTTTTTCCCGCTTTTCTCAGCCGTAATTCCCCTAGAATCTCTCTTTTTCCTCAACTGGGTATTTGCTTGCTCTTCAATCCTTCATCTTTCAGTCTTTTGCTGGTTAAATTTCAGAAATTTTCAACTTTTTACGATGTGGGTTGCTTTCAGATTTCTATAAAGCCCTCACCTTTGAGCTTAATTTCGTTCAAATCCCAAAATTTCATCTGGGTTTTGTCCCTTTCTCTCTCTGGGATTATACCCAACGAACCAAATCAGATTGTTTTCAGGGCTTTCCAAGATTCTCCCCGATTCCCAAAAAGTGGATTCTTTCCAAGATTCTTTTGTTTATGCTATCAATGAAAAAGGAGATTCTTGATTCCCAGTAAAAGATTCTGATTTGATTGCCTTTTTAAGCTTTACTTCAATGGCTTCCGACTGAATATGTGAAGCAGTTGCTGCTTATTTCTACGAGTTGTAAAAGCATGGAGACCTTGTGTTCGGCTTCATACGTGGCGGATTATGATTGGTTCTTCCACGAGAGCCAGGCCTCGGAGTGGACTAAGGAGGAGAACAAGATGTTTGAGAGTGCCCTGGCTATGTTCGATGAGAAAACGCCGGACAGGTGGCTGAGGGTGGCGGAGATGATTCCGGGGAAGACGGTGATCGACGTGATGAAGCAGTACCAGGACCTGGAGGAAGATGTTTGTGAGATAGAATCCGGGAGGTTTCCAATTCCTCCAGGGTACCCTCAGTCTTACTTCACATTGGAGTTGGGGGATGATCGAGATTTCGATGCTAATCGAAAGAGGCCGGTGGCGGCGGCGGCGGCGAGGGGTTCTGATCAGGAGAGGAAGAAGGGAATTCCATGGACACACGAAGAGCATAGGTTTATCTCCATCCATTGTTTTTTTTTTTTTAAGAATTGTCTTTAATTTTTGTGCTAGTTCTAAATTTTATATGTGATCGAGTAAAATAGGTAAATTCAAGTAAATAGAAAAATTAATAGTTAAGGAAAAATTAATACGAAAACTCTAGTTCAATTTTAGGAAATCATTGTGTGCAAGACCTATTTGAAATTATTATTTCATTTTTCTATGAAAACAGAGGAAAATATGTGGATGAAACTTTTGTGTTCTTTAATTTTCAATTAGTTTTTATGACAAGACGATATTCTAAGCTTACTCTAATCAACGGAAAGAGAATTCAAACCCGGGTGCAATGGGATGGTGGATATATCGTCATAGCCAACTGACATACCTAACCCACACCTGTAATTTCCAACTAATTTTTATGAACCAAATGGAATTTTCCACCACTCTGGCTTCATATTCTAGATGTAGTGGAGTGATTTCCGCACTCCTAGTTTTACCGTCTACTCTCTTCCGCCTTAATTATGTCTCTTGATTCTCCTCGAAGTCGAAGTATGGCGGTGAATAAATTATGATAAAAGACAATTCCACATTCAGTACCATGTTAGTCAAATCCCAAGTGTCTAGAATATAGAGTTTGATTTCTGTGTGTGTTGCTGCTATTTTTATTGACCCAAATTGCTGGTAATGAATCGCAGGCGGTTTCTGATGGGACTTATAAAATACGGGAAAGGGGACTGGAGAAACATCTCTCGAAATTATGTGGTCACTAAAACTCCCACACAAGTAGCAAGCCATGCTCAGAAATACTTCATGAGGCAGCATTCAGGAGGGAAAGATAAAAGGAGGCCAAGCATCCATGACATAACTACTGTCAACCTCACAAGCAATACTCCATCAGAAACTAACAGGTCTCCTTCAGACCAGTCTCCACCGGAACAGAAGTCAACTGAATCGCCGAACGTGTTACTTGACTGGAATCCGCCTGATGATGGAGGAGCCGCCGTGGTTTTCGGCTCTACTCATGGCAATCTCTTTGATCCATCTTCATATGACATAGCTGCAGATGGGATTAAAATGCAGTTGCAGAAGCTATACAGCCGCGCTCGTTATGCTGCTCATGCCACGCCTCAAAATTCGCTGTATCTAATGCAGTCCTCAAGACATCAGATTCATGGATAAAAAACAGGCCTTGTAAATGATCTTGTTCAGAATTTCGGTGTTGGTTTTATTTTTTACGTGTTTGTGTTGGATTGATTTAGCATAATAAGGATTTGGTTTTCGTACATAGTTCTTGAACATTGCAGAATGGTAGAAGTGTAATGTCTGAATTGTGACATGGAAATGAATGGTAAATTGCTCTTTCCCTTGTAAAATAAACATGTATACATCGCATCCCGCAACTATCCTGCAAGATTTATGCCGCATTGGAGGAAACCCCCTAAATATTAATATATGCATGTATGCATGTATGTTATATCATTTTTGTTTCCGCTGTATAATCCTTCTATGGTCTTCATGTGGATGCAGATTGAATATTTGCATGATTTGAGTGACAGAATCCGAAACTTCCACATCTCCTGAATCCTGATCAATCATATAGACCAAGACTAAAGTTACAAATATCTACTGATGAAAATTGCCCTTTTTCATAGTGCGTTTTCACATTATACTGTTTAACTAGAACATCTCTCTTACACAGTGGTACCAGTGTGGATTCAAATAAGACAAACACGAAAAATTTTATATTTTTATGACAATTGTTGTACATATGGCATGACAAGTGTTGTACATATGATATGGTTCCTCGTGAATTTGCACTTGGAATGGCCGAGGCTGATCATATCACGCTGCAGGTGCATCACACGTGGAATGATCTTGCAACCACAAGGGAAAAGCAGCCATGTCATTGGCTGATGTGGCTGCTGACTCACTCTGCACTCTTTCCACAGTATCTAATATATATTGCTTTACCTTTCTTCTTTTAATAAAAATTAACTTTCCGCCATTGTATTGCTTTTTATGCAAAATCCAATATGTGCAAATTGACCGAGTGGCCCTCCACTACTAAGATGCTGAGTTTGCATTCCACTTGATAAGCATCCATCTTGCCTCATTCCATCGTAGGATGCAGGATCTTCCACGTAAGAAATGCCAATTTGCATTTCGGCAACTTGGCCTTTTGCTTTGATATTTTTTCTGTTGGAGCCAATACCATTATTGATGGTGGCTAGACTTTTTGCATCAGCATAGTGCCATTTGTTTAGGTCTACCCAAGCATCATGCTTTGCTCTTTGCATAGAGTAAAAATTTGTTTGATAACTATTTCGTTTGTAGTTTTTAATTTGTTTGATCTTAAAACTCTAATGTTTCTTTGCCAGTTTTTCATATGTGTGTCTTCACGGCTAAATCCGATGCAATTTGAATCCAACATAAGGTGGGGAGAAGCTCAATGAACCCATATAGGTGAAAGTTTTATTTCAAAAGATCTCGGCATTGTTAATAGCACGCCCTGATAAGCAAGCCTTTCGACGAAAGCTCTACTATGTTATGATGATCCAACAATTAATAATCCAATGACCACGATTGTCAATCTATAGTATACACCGATGCATACTAAAAAATATCTTACAACTATTACTTGTATCGAGCCACACAATAGTTATAGTATACACTTATAACTATTACTTGTACAATTAGAATTTAGATTCTTCTATAACTATTACGTGTATCTAGCCACACAATAAACAAGTCTCTAAAATATGCCTAATGAATATGGATTTGAGTCCACTAGAAATGTTCTTTTGGTTACCAAGTGATCAAAAAATTCATGGTCACTCACGTTTAGATTGATATCAAAAGTGGAGAATAAATGAACGTTCTCAACCGTTAATATCAAATTTAAAGATAAGTTACCATTAGTCACCATGTAATAAAAAGAGCGAGACTCTTGATTCCACAAATGACAAACTATGTTGTGTAATATGGTGCGACTGTGTTTGTTTTATTTGAGTTGGTTTTTTCTACCAACCAAAATGTATCCATCGACTAATATTGTGTGAAAACAACTTAGTGCGCGTAATTGTCACTTTTGCACATATCAATTTTGCAAACCACACACACTCAGCATTAAAAAGTTCCAAAGCAACATGAGCAATTTGATTATCCTTTTTAACCTTTAATTTTCTAAGATTAGTCATCTTTCTGCAACTTGCATGAGAAAAGCATTCTCGCCCCTTTATTCCAATTTTGATCAAATCCTTGTGAAAGTTTAACCGTACACTAGGTGCCAATTTTGATGATGTCTGATTTTAGGATAATCTTCCAAGAAAGATTGTCCATTTCACATATCAAATTAGACAGGAAAAAAAAAATAGGATACACCGACACAATAGTGTCTTATTTTATATGACATTGTGTTATTAGATAGGGAAGAAATTGTGGCAGTGCACCCGATTCTAAGTTGATCTCCAAATTAGCAGACAAATTCGTGTAAAATTTTGCTCACCGTGTTATTTCTAGGACATGGCTCACAAAAGTATGTGATGTGACTGTTTGTGTTATAGTTGCAACCAACCCCCCTCGATCTTAACTCAGTGTGAGACTCGTCCTTGTCAGGCAATGCTACCGAATATATTCTCTTAAATTATATTGCGGCGAATTCCAGGTCCGTATTCCACAAGGCTTGTCCTGAATTCTATTCCTAGTGTTGGTGAATCACACAACGATGGCTAAAGAGAAGATGAAATGCCTATGTAAGTCTTTCCAGCTCCGAGAAGAGTGGATTGATGCGGCATGGCCACCAGTTAGTCCCCTTTAAAAAGATTAAAAAAAAATAAAGGATAGAATTAGGTGACCATGTATTGATATATTATTAAATTTAACAACTGGATGCCCGAAAGAATTCTAGAAAATTCAAGGGATGTATTCGAGTCACCCAAAACATAAATGTATAAATACATTGTAATTTTGCAATTTGCCTAATTTATCACCTAAAGTACATTATGGTATTGTACTGTTATCAAAGTTCCAAATGAAGTCAAACAAGTCCATATTAGAAAATAAAATTTTTTTGGGTGTTTCAAAGTACACAATACTCCGGATATTTTAATCGTTAGATCTTGATTTTTTGTATTTTTAAATGAAAATCTAACCATTGAAATACCCGTAATACCGGGTACTTCGGAGCACTCAAGAAAGTTCCATTAGAACATTCCCATTTTAATGGACAAATTGATGCCCTCTAGTGCACCATCTTGTGTGCCAAGAAATTTCATTATTTATTTTATTACAAGTATATTACTATTTTAGTTTACGTTAAGAGAGAGGGGATGATTTAAATTCAGAACGCGGTGCATTAAACAAAAAGACTATTCACCAAAATAATCCACCACATACATGTGTAAGAAAGTTTTGAAGATTTCAAAATTCTTTAGAAGTTTAGAACATAGAAAATTATAAATGGAAAGTAGGAGAAGAGGGTACTAATGAAAATTCAATTGAAATGAGAAGTTGTGCATCCATTATCAATTGGAAATTGACTTGATCCCAATGGAAGTCACCCACTAATTGCCACCTTTTAGGTAAAGACTTAAAAAGTCATATAATCATGTTAGTATTGATACGTTGACATTTTTCCCTTCTGATTTTGAGTATTAATTCCTACAAAAATTCTAAACTACGTATTGTTGAATTTAACGGCTGAATGTGTACCGAAGAATTTTATGAAATTTAACGGTGAGTCTGAGCCGCTTAAAAGACAAAGATATACCACACATTGAACTCCATAGTCTAATACCTTGACAAAAACTTGTATCTACGGGGTCAAAACTTTGTTCATGAACAACCAACGATTCTTGAGTGTCACTAGTTGCATAGAATCATCTATCTATCTTTCTCGACATGGATGATCAAGTCATGAGACAGATGGACACATATGACTCAATCAACTGCTGACGGGGAAAATTTCCTCGACTACAAGTTGAGTTGCAGCTGTCAGTTCATTACCAGGGACGAGGGCCCAACCTTAGCTTAGCCATTAAAAGAGAGATTTTGCTACTTGTTCCTCACCTGGTTTTGCTCCTAGTCCAACACTGAACAAAGATGAGAAGTGTTCTAACTCTAAGCTGTTGGCTTAACCTTTTGGTGTCAAATGATCGACAAGTTGCCGCTACATTAGCGGCGCATAAACCATGTTGGTCAACCAAGTTTGTTCGGCCATCGGATTTGATGCTCCGATCCAATCGAGTCAGATATCTCAAGAACAACCAAGGCAGAATCAACTTAAAAAAGAATAAAACAAAGACAGAACCAAGAGTTGTGGAAGCAAAATCACTCTTCAATTTTATTCACAAACCACAGTAGCTTCCCAGTAAGACTCACTCGGCAAACAAATACCAGTCGTAAGATTGACTCGGCAAACAAATACCAGTCACCACTGGCTTGAAATTGAAGCAAACTGGCCGGGAAAGAGGACCGAAACAGTTCCGGATCAAAGAGTGCAAGTGCTTTCGGGTTACACGGTAACTCAAACTTATTACAGAACTAAAGTCTAGAAATAAAATTGAAGTTTGAAATCGAAACGCTCTTAACCAAAAGTAAAAAAGTTAACATGAATCTATAAACAAGGCGTGGTAAGAAAAGGACTGCTTGTGGAAGAAAAAAAGAGAGGTTGTATGTACAGCTCTAGGAGGTGAGTAAAGATGCCGGATCCACGGGAATAACAGTTTCTGGACAATCTGTTCTCGGTCCAGCAAGTGAGTAGTATGCAAGTATATGGGCTGGATGCTCGACCACTAATGTCTCCCCCTGCTGATCAGGAACATCAACTCGTCTAGGAGGAATCAACTCGATATTCCAAAACGGGCGAGCCATTGCCAAAAGGTCGCGACCAGCAGCAGATCCTCTGTACCCCTGCACCCACAGGTACCTAAGGGAAGTTAGTTGCATTACTGCATCAGCGAGTGCACGCTCGCTGAAGCAGCAGCCCCTCATTTCCAATTTTTGCAGGCTAGGGCAACCCTTTGAGAACTCCAAAAGCCCTGCATCGGATTCCCCAACATAACCCAGAAGCATCCATCTCACATTCGGACTGTACTGGCCAACATAACTCAGTCCCAGATCAGTCAACCCCCCAGCACGGAGATACAGAGCAAACCTTCGAAGCTTCTGGCATCCCCTCAAAAGAGATCGAACCCCATTGTCAAGTGGCAAATCTGTTATCGTCTCTTCTCGGTCAAGCAAGACAAGGCGAAAATCACACAGATTTTTGGAGTAAGTCCCAATGTATTCCAAAGATGCATTGGTGATGTCCGATACATAAACAGCCAGGTATTCGAGATCTAGGCAGCCCTGAGCCAAGGCCATCAGACCCCGTTGTGAAACAACACCTTCTTCGTCCTCCATGCCTTGCTCATCTGCACCCCGCTCAATTCGGAGCCTCCTTAGTCTCTTGCAACTCCGAGCAAGAACTTCTAGTCCTCTATCTCCAATAACATTCCTTGTCTGCCCATGATTGAAACAAATTAAAGTTGATATGTAAGTTTCAAATACGATTCCTACTCCAAAGCAAAAGCATTCAAGACACTCCTGATGATGTATGAATGTGAAATACATCTTTTGGCATCTTAGAACTTAAAATCTAAATAACTTATTTTTTATCAAAAATCCTCGAAATAACTAAGCACATTAAACAGAGCATCATTTGTGACCCATGTGAAACATTTGATTTAGAACAATACAGCAAGGTCTAAAGATCGTGGTAAACAGATAGGTAAGGTACAAAATTGTAATCCTACCTCAAGAATTTCCAGGTTGGGGCACCTTTGAATTAATGTGCAATGGTCCTCAGTGTCCAGCAATGCATAAAGGAGATCGAGCTTTTTGAGAAGGGTTGCAAATGGGAATACTATTGGCATTTCATTCTTTCCCATGTACGTTAGACCCAGACGGCAAAGTTTTTGGGGTAAAGTTACAACAGAGTACTTCTCTGATTGCTCGTTGAAGAAACCCCCACAAAATTCTTCCAGGACAGCTGCATGACGGAAGAAGCCCACCAGTTCCAAGATTTCGCAATCACTAGTTTTGACAGAGGATAAGGAGAGACAGTTTTTGGCTATGAGTTCAAGGTCTTCGAATTTGACTTTGATAAGATCTGTCATATAAAAATTCAGAGTCTCCAGCGCAGTGTTGTTCACAGCAAGCTCGTGTAGCCATTGACCATCTTTCTCAACTATGGAGCTCTCTTCCAAAAACAAGGTTCTCAAATTCCTGCAAAACGTATAACGTTTAAAACAATCAATAACGTCTCTCCAAATCGCAGTTACAGAAAAATATAGTCTATTTCAATGATTGCAAGCTGCATTAACAGTCTACGAGAACAGGGATTTGCGTGTATGCGTGTGCATGCATGCGCATGCGATGTTCACTACATGCATGCCACCCGAAAGTTCCAAAATGCAGCATGTGAATTTCTCTTCCTTGTCCATAACCATGATACTACGGGTGGAAGAAACAGGGGAGTCGAGGATCCCAAATGTGAAACCTCGAGAGTAAAAGACCATCGCTCCCGAGGTTTCAGTGAAGTTGGGGGGTCAGTCTTAAATGAGAGGTGACTTATTTGGGCACCTGCAGAGGCATTTCTTATGCAACTTCAAAATTTTGGGGATCACACTTCACAGTAGTGCTAAGAACTGCCCGAAACAAAGCTTTCACCGAACAAATAACAAACGAAACAACATGCTGAATTGTGTGTGACATAATGAAAGAATGAAAGACCCATAAGCAATCCCTGCAACTAAAATTTTTAATCAGCAATGCAATCCATACTGCTGCAGTCAGGCTATAAAAGTCCCTCGTCCAAACATAGCATTATTCCGATTAATCGATACTCGAAAGAAAACTTAAAGAGTAATAAAACTATGCAGCGTGAAAGAAAATAACTTTGTTCCTCAATTTTTAGCAAAATAATGAATGCATCCAACGTTTCTGATTAAACCCACAACAAAATTCACAGGAAGTAACAAAATTTCAGATAAAGTTGTGAACTTTACTACCTGCAGGAGCGGCCGATGTGCAAAAGCCCATCGGTGGAGAACCCTGAGCACTTGTCGAGCTTAAGCGCCTGGAGCACGCGCCCACGCGACTGAGCCAGGAGCTCCAGGTCCGAATCCCTAACAATCATCCGCCGAAAGTGCAGACACTTCAAGCGGTGGAAGGACTCGGCGATCTCCTTCACCCACGGCTTCACAAACCCTCCCCAGTCCTCCGGAATCAGATTGAACATCGCCGCCCTCGGCTTTCCCTTCAGCTTCAGCGACTCCAGGTGCTGAAACCGCTGCCGCAGCCGATCGGGGCTCGTGGTGTAGCAGAGGGCGATGGTCACGTGCTTCCGCGTGAGCGCGTCGAGCTCGTACCACCGCTTGCACACCAACGATACGGCGTCGCGGTCCTTCGGGTCGTGGAGATACGGCATCACGCAGTCCATTACGACGTCGGAAATCCTACACCGCACGTTTCGATCCTCCATCGCTAAAAAGAAACGTCGGCGATGAAAATACTCTCACTGAAAACACTCTACTGCTGCTATTTATAACCAAAAATTTCAGAGTCAAAAGTGGAAAAAGATTTGAATTCTTTAATTCAAGATCGAGTTTTCGGAGCTCCGAATCCCCAACTCCAAAATATTTCCGAAAATAGAAACTGGATTTCCAAAATCACAACCCTAAACCGTTATATTTCCAAATCCAATCCAAAAAAAGAATCAAAACGACAACGCAGCACCGCCGTTTACAAAATCAGAATCTCAGAGAAACGCCGCAACGTGTCAAGAAAAAGCGGGGACAAGCGGAAAGAGAGAGGAGCGAGAAAAAGCACGATCTACGAGAAGCTCGTGCGGAAAACGAACCAATCGGATCGAAGACGGCGGAGCAGGGCGACCAATGGAGGAGCGCGGGAGCATGAAGCCGGCGTGGGAGCGAAGCACATGATCTGAGAAGACGGATCTGAGAAGGACGGTGGGGATCGCTCGGGGCGGAGCGGCGATTGGATCGGACTTTCAGTTACTAGGGGTCTTTACTAATAATTATGCGCCTCATAGAAACAAAAGGGACGGGATTGTAAAGGATAGCGGGCAGGAGGCGGAAAAAGATAAAGGCAAGACGACAAAACAAATGTAGGACACAATAAAACGTCGTCGTTATGCAGTGAAAGTTGGAGTGGGATGAATGGGAAGTTGGAAGCGTGGCGGTTTGGGATTCGTTGGTGTCAGGTGATGCAATTGCTCTGTCACTGCAGCAGATGCTGTCTAGGAGTGGTTTAACTGTGATGTAAGTGGAAGGATAAAAAAATTAACAAATTAGTTTGTTTTTCGTATTTGATTTTATTCCAATGTCAATCTTTGGATACTATTGTTTTTCTTAAATTGGTTAATAGCGATTTTAGGGTTTTAAGTCCCAAACTTTGATATTTAATGATGTCAATAAATAAAATTAAAGTTGAACATCGATTGAGTATAACTAAAGTTTCTTTAGGGATATAAATTCTTAATCTAATGTCATATTTGGCAAGTTAAGCTACTTAATGTCATTACTTTGACTTGTGATCAAAAATTTAAAACTTGCACCCGATTATGAATTCTGCTCGGGACCCTGAAGCGTAACCCCCGGCCATCATAACCTGAATCCATCAAGACATATTTGAATCAATTGAGCCCCTAACTCATGGAACTTGACAATTATAAAAATGTAGATAAAATAAGGTATTATTATGGTACTTTGTATTATTGAATACAATCATCTTTTATTATTTTTTTAATTAATATCAACTGATAGATTAAACATGAATCAATCTCAATTATTCATTATCTCGTAATACCTGATGATGCGTAGCAGTAATAATTTTTCAGATAAACTAGCTTCAACTTTAAGCAAGGTTTTAGCTTTGTTTGTTTTCCATTTCTTAAGGTTTGTTGTTGCTTTCATTATTTTATCAATTTATGGGTGGTAATGACGTTCATAACTTACCTACTTACAAGATCAAATGAATCCATGAAAAGAAAAAAATCCAATAATCCAAAGTGGGCAATCTTTCAAAGATAAAATCTGAACACTTTTCTATCTCTGCTTGGTCACAAATTTGATTTAGGGCAAAAGTAACAGTTGAGTTGAGAGAGAATATTTGTCGTAAATTAAAATGAGTTATATATTTTTATGATATCAGTTTTATATATGATGTGATTTGATTTTTTTATGTAAGTTTTTTTCGTAAAAATAGAGTTAAAAACGTTAAACAATTCTCAAAACATGTATGAATTGCAAAGTTTGTGATCGACGTATAGATGGGTTAACAATGAAGTTTAGAAGTATGAAAAGTGCAACTCAAACAGTGTTTAAGGGAGGTCCGAGTTTAGTTGCTAAACCAAAGAATCAATGCACATGTTTACGCAGCATTATTCTTATATAGTTGCGGGCCCACGTAGACACGTGGTACGGTGTTTTGCCGCCGTGACCTGATCTTGTTGGAATTAGACAGGTGGTTTTTCGTTTACAAGATGAGTCATTAAATGAAATGGGGAAAATATTGTGTGACGTGGCAAATAGATTTGATCTTTATTTGCGCGTCAGCGACGCATGATGATCCGCAGCGTTGGTGCTGTTGGTGCTGCAGCCTCAACCCTCAGCTGATCCGCAGCGTTTTAGTCCACTCTCGACTGTTGAGTCTTGACTTCTTGCTCGATGCTGACATGTTGTTGAGTTTGGGTGGTTTGTTTGCCCTAGCTAGATCTCTCACTCTTTCCCCATCGTTTTCTTATCTACAATTATATTTATCATCTTATCACATTTTTACTTATTTGAAATCAAGGAAAATAAGAGACTTATTTGAAATCGAGGAAAATTTGAGACTTATTTGAAATCGAAGAAAATTTGAGACTTATTTGAAATTGAGGAAAATTTGAAACATGCACATGTAGGAATGTGTGGTCATTCGTAACGAGCATGGGAGAGTTCATTACAACCGTAGAGCATTATAACAATATTACTTGTAAAAACATATAAAAGTAAATTACATTTTGTATTCTCAAGTTTAAATATAATTGCAATCTCTTACATTACTTTTTTAAATATTGCAATGTCATACGCAAACTTGTATTTTAGTTACAATTTCATATATATGTTGGTTAAAACGTCAATTTAACAGTTAAATGATGATGTGACAATTGCGAATCTCACTATTTTGCTGATGTGGCTGCCACAAATATACCACACAGGAAAAAATTAAATATATAATTCTTTTACAAATGTTAATTTAAAAAAAAAAAGTTTTTTATTCTAATTTTCTTTTTGGCAGTAGTTGTCACATCATTATTTAACTGTCAAATTGACAAATTAACTAACGGATGTATGAAATTGCAATTAAAACACAAATTGGTGTATAACATTGTAATATTTTAAAAATAATATATAAAATTATAATTGAACTCAAATTTAAAAGTATAAAAGGTAATTTACCGAATATATAATGCACGGATATTCGACAAATTGTATTGCTAGCTCCCAAGAGTAGTCCAGATGGATTTGAGGACGACACCCACGTCGGTAGCTAAAAAGGAAGAGGTCAAATCAGTATATAACCAGAGCAAAAAACCTACTAAATCTATTCACTTCACACTCCAAGTCGGATATTTTAGTTAATGGACATTGTGACAAACTTGTACGCACACATGGATTTCAAATTACTTTCGATGTAGATAATATGCATCTACAGAATTGTACTGGACCTCATTTCTAGACGGATAATACTTGGGTACTCACTAGTGAGTACTCTATATACTCACTTTCTGATTTGGCCCAATTAAAAGATGACATGTGTTCCTTATTTTTAAAAGCCCAAGAAAAATTAAATAGCATATGTTTTATTTTTTAAAACAATAAAATATGTGTTAAAATATCATTGGGCCAAATTATTAAAGTGAGTATATAGGGTACTCACTAGTGAGTACCCAAGTATTATCCTTTCTAGACGTTGTTGTTGTTCCACGATCGAAAACATGTGGATGCCGAGATGGCAGTAGCAGTGAGCTTTAGTTGAAGAAACTCTCGAATAAACTTATGTTCTACTAATATGTTTATACAAGGCTCATTTCATATTATATTTCAACCATTCATTCGAATCGTTTATTAGTATTTTTTTTATTCTATCGAGTTAAAAGGGAAGTATAAATATATTTTTGTTTACTTTTCTCTTACATGTGGCAAATTCTATGGGAAACATGGATTCAATCAGATGCTCCAAAGAAAATATGAAGTCAATCACACATTTTAAAACTCAAAGCAAAGGTTCTCCTCCCATGCTTTGCCGTACATTTTTTGCCTCAGTTGTATAATCCGTTTGCATGCCACCAGAATTTTGAGCAAAAACTATTGTATATATGAATAAATATCCTATCAATGGATGGCCCATGGCTTTGGGAAAAAAAAAATTATACGTCGAATATATGAATATTAAACATGCAACTTGCATGCGGTATCGTCTACAACTCAATCTTGCCCCACAAATGTTGGTTATATGTGGTAAGCTAATCCCTTGTTTAATTAATCTAATTACCAATTAATTTAATTTGAAGCTACCTTAAAGGTTTGACCACTATTTGTAACACTAATGGTGGATGATATGTGATTATTCATCTTCATCCTATATAAACAAAATTATTTAATTTTTTACATATAAATCACAGTTTGACACATATATATAAAAGTAATTTATTTTGATCACAAAACGAAAATATAATATGCGTACGTGTCAAACTTTTTAATTAATTTTTTATGCAAAATAAATGACTTCTTACACATAAATATCCAAACTTTTTCTTGTGCAACAAGAAATTAATGAATATTATTTCGAGTGGAGAATATATTTCTCATCATCTGTATTGGCATAGCACATAGTATATTATGTAGATATATTTTCTTCTGTTTTCAATTGAGGCATCTTAGTCAAAATATATGCCCGTGTTATCAAGTTATCAAACAAATTAACCTCTTTTTGACATAATTAGTACAGGACAGTTACTGACACATCCCGATCCCGAACACACCAGGTGTCGGGAAGTGCTGGCCGACACGTGTTAGGTGACGAAAGCCAATTATGCAAGAATTAAGTGAAAAGTAAGAATTTCAAGAGTAGAGTGCGGAAGTAGAAGTGTGGTGAGGGTTAAAAACCCATAATACAGGATGCATAACAGTCAGAGCAAAGTAAATAGTGCAGGAGTATAAATTATTCACATCCCCGTGAGGATGGATAAATAAAAGTTAAGTACAAGTAGGAGTGAATCCTACATAGTCTGAAGAAATGTCAGAACCGTCGACCACCGCCGAAGAGAGTCCTCGTGTCACCGATAAGTGAACCGTCACTAGGTCCTGGAGGGGCGCAAAACATAAAACGGTGAGTGGGTCAAAAAGCAAAGTTTGATAAACCGTTGTTTTCAAGAGTCTACTAACCCCTCGCTGGAAAACAAGTATAGTTTTTGAAAACACGTCATACCCTCAGGCATGAACCTCAAAATACTATAATAAAAATGTACGGGTACTCCCCAATAATGATGTACTGACATGTTCACCCATATGTAAACACACAAGTCCAAGTGGCTAAACCACAAGGAACATGCTAGGTATAAAAGTAATACGTTGAGTACTACAATGACGCGAGTCTAACGCTAAGCGCTGGTGCACAAAGTGCAGTCACACAAGTTAGAGTTGCCTAGTGCAACCTAGAACAGGCTAGTACCTACAATGGATCCAAAGCTGCGTAGCGGTACTGGTCGTGACTACTCCAAACGTCAAGGCTAGTCCTAGCCACAAGACTGAGTACTAATACATGGGGTGTATACTGATGAGCAACAGTATAAAACATGTATGGCAATATAATACGAATGTTCTACCTCCAACAAACGTATATGATATGAGTTATGCTAACAGTTTGAAGAAAGCATTGAAAACCATACGTATATATACATTTATCAAAACAAAGACCCACTCACTCACCTGTAGGTAGCCGGGTCGTAGCCCCCCTGTCCTGGGTAGCCCTGGTAGTCATCTGGATAGGTCTCACCTATATGAGATATCACTGTAATAATGATTAAACTCATAAAGGTTACTAAATAACTAATTAATTACACCTATCCCTTGTTTGCTCAACCAGGAGGTCCAAAACACCTCGAAAAATATCATACGTACTGCCCCTAGGTAGTACGCGTCGTCACGAGTCGCCTCGCGAAGACTGAATCGAAAAAAGAGTCCCCACACGCCCCCACGCGCAGCTCAAACGCGGCTCCATGCGCTGTCACGCGCGGCTCAGCCGAGCCAGTCAGCGCCGGTCTGAACTGGTTTGCTGACGTCAGCAAGGCCGGTCTGACCCGATTTGCTGACGTCAGCACCGGTCACCTCTGGTCTTTTTCCGGTCACCGCCGCCGCTCGCCGTCGCCGTCGCCGAAATTTTGGCCGATTTTCTGGGTAATTTTAAAGCTCTATATCTTCTTGATTTCAAGGCCAAATTTTACGTGCCATATATCAAAATGAAGCTGGAGAAGAGTAGAATCACGATGTACCTTTGGATTGGTCGTACAAGCTCGGGAAAAAGCCTGTAATTGCCCCGAAAGTTGCGGTTCACTGTAGCTTTGTCGATCTACGTCAAAACTCAACCAAATCAGGCAAATGACCTATGAAAATTCATCTACTCAATGAGAGGAACACAATGGTGGTAGTTAGAAACCTCACCTCGGTCTAGATTGGCCGAAAAATGGTCGGAAAGATCTGGTTCTTTCGGTTGCGTTTCCCATCAAACGGTTGGGAGTTTGGACGAACGGTTTGCACCGTTGAGTCCACGGCGTCGAGACGAAGAAGGTGGTGATTTTCGTTCGCTTCGATTCGACGGGTTTCCGTCGGTGTGCACTGTGCACACACGGAGAGAAAAAGGGAGAAAAGCCAAAAATTGGAAAAAGAAAAAAGAAAGTGACGGGGAGAAGGAAGGGGAAGGAAAGAAAAGGAAAAGTGGGGTTTTTGGGGTATTTTGCACCCACCAAAATAGTAAACTTACACGCTCATGTGTACGAAATAAACACGCACGTGTAGAAACTATTCCCCAGAAATTATTTTATAACAAACTTTTTACGGGATGTTACAGTTACTTCCACTTTATGACTAATAATGCAAATAGTTTAATAAAAACAATAAAGCTAATCTACTTAAGTTTGCTGTCATGGTCCACCAAAAGAGGAACAATAAAGCCAATCTAACGGTTTTCATATCTAATTAATTAACTAAAATAGGAACAAAGTTTTGGCGAGAGATTATGAAAAATTAGTGGAAAAATCTTGAGTGGTACGGCTATTGAATGGTTCCAGATTAATTTGCGGTGGGCTCCAAATGAATCTTAAATCATTCAATAGTCGGATCATTGAATAGTACGTACCATCCAAGTTTGATTCGAAATTCGTCTACCAACTAGCATATGGTATAGTGTTAGTTGTCTCCATTCAGTTGCAAAATGTCTTAAATTTGACTTTTATAGATGAACAAGATGATATGTATTTGTGACAAGTTTAAAACACAACTCTGAGTCTCTGAGTAGCCAATTATAATAGCGTAATTTTATTATGATGACGTAACTTTATTGTCGTGAGTCAATTTATAGTAAAAGTATCTTTATAAATATCGAAAAATTCTTTCATACTACATAGTATAGAAATTAGACTCGTAATTATCATACTATTTGTGCATAATTAACTTAAATCATGCATGAATACTGGAAGTTAAAGTCGTATATTAAATCTTGTCGATATATGCACGTAAGGTAATAATGTATACTGTATACATGGAGAGAAATATGGTGGGGTTTCCTTGCAATCCAGAGAGACAGAAACCAGAAGCTCACATGAGTACGTGGTCGTCCACTTACTACACACTATGGTCTCTCATGCACCCAGAAATTAAGATTAATCAAGACATTTACACTTAACTACCTATAGTAACAGTACTACTAAGTTAACTAGCTAGCTACATATTAAATCAACTATATACTTACATGGGTTCGTGTACACTGCAAAGTCATATTGAATATGGAATACGAATACAATCAAATAGTTACGATTCTGAGAAAAAATGACAAACTCATCAACCTAATAAAGTATTTACATGTAAGCATATTTTGTTGTAACATCGCGTAAAAAGTTTGTTATAAAATAATTTTTGAGGGATATTTTGGACACGTGTGTTATTATTTTGTATATGGGATCGTGTAATTTTACTGTTTTGGTGGGTGCACAATACCCCTAAAACCCAAAATATCTTTTTCCTTCTCTTCTTCCCCGTCACTTTTCCTTATTTTTTTCCCATTTCTCTTTTTTTTCTCTTTTTCTCTCTCTCTCTCTCTTCTCACCGTCTGTGCACAGTGCACGTCGACAAAAACCCGTCGAACCGAGGCAAACTCAACGATGCAAACCGTTCGTCCAAACTCCCGACCGTTTGACGGGAAAAGCACACAGAACAACCGGACATTCCCGGCGATTTTTTCGCCATTCTAGACCGAGGTGAGGTTTCTAACTACCACCATTGGATTTCTCTCGTTGAGTAGATGATTTTTCCTATGTCGTTTGCTTGATTTGGTTGAGTTTTGACGTAAATCGGCAACGCTACAATAGCCGCGGCCTTTAGAGGCAATTACAGGCCATTTTCCAAGCTTGTATGGCCAAACCAAAGGTACACCGTCATTCTACTCCTTTCTAGCTTCATTTTGGTATAAAGAACGTGAAATTTGGCCAAGAAATGAAGAAGTTATGGAGATTTGAAAATTCTCCAGAAACAGGCCAAAATTCCAGCGCTAGCGACCAGAGCTAGTTGCAGCAACGACTGGCTTGAACCCAGTTCAGACTGGCCGGTGACGTCAGCGATGACGTCAGCAACTTGTCTAAACAGCCAATATTTTTAGAATATTCCTTTTAACGCCGTTAGGAATATTCTGTTAGGTTTAACGGAGATGCTGGAATATTCTGTTAGATCTAACACCGTCAACTGATGCCGTCAGTTGACTGGCGCGTTGACCCAACGCGTGAGCTGCACGTGAGCCGCAAGTGGGCCACACGTGGGACATTGTTTTTCGACTTTTGTCGACGCGAGGCGACGCGTACTACCTAAAGGCAGTACGTATGGTATTTTTCAAAGTGTTTCGGACCTTCGTGTTGAGCAAACAAGGGATAAGTGTCGTTAATTAGTTTAATTAGTAACCTTTATGAGTTTAATCATTATTATAGTGATATCTCATATAGGTGAGACTTATCCAGAGGACTACCGGGGCTACCCAGGACATGGGGCTACGACCCGACTACTTACAGGTGAGTGAGTGGGTCTTTGTTTTGATAAATATATTATTATGTATGGTTTTCACTGCTTTCTTTAAATTGTTAGCATGACTCATATCATATGCGATTGTTGGAGGTAGAACATTTGTATTATATTTGCCATACATGTTTCTATATTGTTGCTCATCAGTAGATGTAGAACACCCTAGGTATCAGTACTCAGTCCTATGGCTAGGACTAGCCTTGACGTTTGAAGATGTCACTCCCAGTACCGCTACGCAACTTTGGATCCATTGCAGGTACTAGCCTGTTCTAGGTTGCACTAGGCAACTCGAACTTGTGTGACGCACTTTGTGCACATCGATTAGCGTTAGACTCGTGTCATTGTAGTACTCAGCGTATTACTCATATACCTAGCATGTTCCTTGTAGCTTATCTACTTGGGCTTGTGTGTTTACATATGGATGAGCAGTCAGTCTGAATTTCGGGGAGTACCCGTGTTTTGAGCAGTCAGTCTGAATTTCGAGGAGTACCCAGTTAGTCTGATTTTCGAGAAGTACTCGTGTTTTGAGCAATCAGTCTGATTTTCGAGGAGTACCCGTATTACTATTATAGTACTTTGAGCAATCAGTCTGATTTTCGAGGAGTACCCGTATTTTCAAAAACTATACATGTTTTCCAGCGAGGGATAATATGCTCTTGAAAACAAAGGTTTTATCAAACTTTGCTTTTTGACTCACTCACCTTTTTATGTTTTGCACCCCTCTAGGACTTAGTGGCAGATTCGATTTCCAGTGAAACGTGGGCTTGCTTTGGCTGTGGTTGGCGGTTTTGACAGTTTCTCCAAATTATGTAGGATTTGCTCCTACTTTTAGTTAATTCCTACTTATCTATTCTCACGAGGATGTGAATGTTTATATTCCTTGTACTATTTACTATGCTCTGACTGTTATGCACATGTAATAATGGGTTTTACCCATCACCATTCTCTTACTTCCGCTTCCAACTCTAAATCTATTCACTTTTTCTCATATACATGCATAATTGACTTTCGTCACTTAACACGTGTCGGCCAGCACTTCCCGACACCTGGCGTGTCAAGATCGGGATGTTTCATTTGCACCATAAAAGAATTCATGCATATTTATTTTCCATGACTCTTTTTGAGTACGCTAAAAGAGTCTCCGACATTTTAGTCTTCTCTTACAAAGAGAAAATTGTCAAACAATATTTCATGTAAAAAATTGATATGCTATATTAAAATTAGAAAGTTGCCCACAAATGGCTCATTTGGTTGAAATATCGTCGAGGAGAGGAACAAGTTAGTCGATGCCCTCCTCATCAAGTTGGGGACTTAGAAATGGAACGAGTCGTCCTCCTCATCATCATTATCATAGAAAATTCCGGATAATGAACCCCACAATTAAGTTCTTCAAAAAACTAGTGGTTGCAGCTACAACATCTTCTGGTGGGGTAAGATCTTTAGGGTCTGTTTGGTGGATTCAAAGGATTTGTCAACGATGAGAGTAGGGAGTGAAGAGGTTAAAGATGATGGAGTTTTTAAGTTTTTTCTTTGAGAATAAATGGAATAATGATGGGATTAAAATGAGAGTCTTTGATATTACTATTTTTTGTTGTTGAAAGGATATTACTAATTTAGGAGGTTGTTTATAGTCGAAAAAAATTACTATTTCCAAGGTTGTTTATAGTCGGGAGAAAAAAAATATTACTATTTCCAGCACTAGAAGTTGTTAAGGGATTTCTCCTTTCCCTAATTAGGTATTCCCCTAATCAACAAATTTATAAGGTAAGACTTTGATTCTAATATGCAAAGACTCTTTTCGACTATTTTGTTGTGCGATATTCATTTCTTATTTAAATTTCGGAGAGCATGATTCAAATTTGGGTTTAAAGGAGGTACATTGTCCTAGCCATCATGCAAAGCTACAAATTAGGATATGTTTTTATTTGTGAGATTATGATATGAGAATGTGATAATCATTGTATTGATGTAAGTTTAAAGAAAGTTCTTGGCGTACAGCTACAATCGTATATACGTAGTTTATTTAGCAATCACATATTTTCTCCAACCGTACAAGTTTCTACATCAAATATATATTAATATGGCATACATTGTATTCTGAGAAACCCCATACAGAAAATATCATGTTACTATGCAATTATGATTACTTTTATAATAATCAAGTTAATGGTGTGACTTGACCGTACAAATTTATATACAAAATAATGAAACGATATAAATCAACAAAAAATATTGATTTGTAAATGATAAGGTTGATAGGGTATCCAAATCAGCAAAAAGTATACTCTGTGACACGCCCCGACCCGGATGTCTAGGTGGACACCAAAAAATCGAGGTGTGTTGGCCAACACCCCGTGAGGTGACGAAAGTCATTTGAAAGAATGAGTGTAATTTAAAGTAATAAAAAGAGAAATTTGAATAAAATAAAGGTGAGTGTGCAGAAGTGTGTGTGAACCAAAGAAATAACAACAGCTAGAGGAACTAATTTTACAGAATAGAAGGTACTAAAGTCACTACGATTACTAAGAAAAGATTTTCTACACTGAAGAGGAAACATGTCACCGCGTCCTGACGTCAAGAGCTCCAAAGTCAACTAAAACCTAGAGGGGTGCAAAAGTGTGAGTGGCCAAAAACAATAATTTTTCTAAAACTTTGTTTTTTGAAAGTACTAACCCCTCGCTGTAAAAACCCATAATAATTCTCAAAATCATACTACATACTAAGTTTGAAAATCATCATAAAAGTGGAAAAATGATTATTTCCCAAAACGGTTAAATAACCATAAACTTCAATATAAAATACTTCAAAAAAAAAACTAACACATGGAAATTAGCAAGTGAAATCCAAAATATAACACAAAATTTCATGGCATCAGTGAAAGCCGGTATATCACAAAAATCACAAATAAACAACAGGGTTCGCTTACTAGGCGATGCAAACACACGAGCTTATGTAGAAATATTCTACCATGAATAGACTGGGTGTAATAATCTACGCTCGAGTACTACATACACGTGAAGTTGGCGCTAAGTGCATCACAACGAGTTCTAGATGCCAAGGCAACTAAAATAAGCTGGCACCTACGATGGATCCAAAGTGAGAGTGTCGGCACAGTGTGAACATACACGTGAAACTCGTCCTGACCTAAATAGTACTATAGACACCATGTAAGTAATCCTAATTAAGCGGTATATGTATAAAAACATGCCACGGGTAATAACTTAAATCTCGTATCTCGTATCTTAAAATAGGTTAATGCATATAGCGTATCGTTTCTAAAGTAAAGCTAGTAGTGAAACATTCTCAAATGGTATTCACAAATACCGTATTCTAAATACCGATAATATGCTAAAACATTTGAAATTCTAAAACCAAGTAAAGTAACAAAGCAAGTCTAAAATTCGTTTCAAAGCATAAATGTAAATCTCATTTCACAAACATATGTAAGATATAATTTTAGAAAGAAAGGCCCACTCACAAATTGTAGCTGTAATTTCTTTGCTTGTACACGCTCCGTACTCCTCAGGTTGTCACTCCTAAAGAAAAACAACCACATTTAGTAAACTAACCGAAAACTACGAAGAATACGAAGTACGAAACTCAAATTAAGAGTTTCGGTGTCTAAAAACTCAAATACGCCGTTGCCGGCAGCCGTGCGCCGCCGCACGTGCCGCCGTATGGTCTCACGCGCCGCTACGCGCTGATGACACGCAACGCTACGCGCCGGTGACACACGTCGTTAAAGTTAATAGCATGCCGTTAACTTTAACAGAATATTCCGTTAACAAGATTTCAATTTTTAATATTAAAAAATAAAATAAAAATTAAAACCTGAAAATAAAATAATGATCAAATAGCCTCTTAGGCCTCGTTTGGTACGCCGTATAGCACACTGGATAGAACTAATAATCTGGTCTTGGGTGTTTGGCGCGCTTCGTACTAAAATAGTCACCTGACTATTTAAACCGGGCCCACCATTTAGTACCCCTCACACCCGACTAATTATACGCCCAAAAACCTCCGTATAATTAGTTGGGTTCGTCCCTCTCGCTCTCTTGGTCTAGCTTGAAGGAAAATATTTGAATTACAAGTTCATTTGAGCAACACTTAAGCATGCTATTAACAAATTAAAGGCTCTTAGTTAGCATATTAGCACTCAAAAAAAACTTTGCTCATAACTTTTGAAGCCTAAATGTTGTGAATCAAGACATAACTCAAAATCACATTAGTAAGTTGTAGCATCCTATATCTTTGTAGAATCTTTTTTGCATAAGTAAATGCTAAATACCCAAGAGGACCTTCAATCTCATCTTGGATGAACACCTTTACTTGGAGGAGTTGTGGTTGCACCTTAAATCAAATTGAAGGTTACCTACGTACTTCGTCTGCTATGAAGATCAAACTTTTCGTAGTTCTTGCATGTGATGAGGATTTGAGTGAGTTTGTATAAAGAACAAATTGTGTTCTTCACACACACTTAGGGCCGGCCAACCCAGTATAAATTCAAAAAGCGCGTAGAGACTACATATGAGGAAAATGCGAATAGAGACTACATATTAGTCTAATACTACATCAAACGCTTGACTAAAATAGTCAATTCAGTCTGAGCTACCAAAAGCCTTAGTGTCGTCAACTATCAAGCTGTTAATTTTCTTTGCATTATGTCGGTTGGAATAGACCGGTCACTGACTCTGGGGGATGTTTTATTGAAGTCCTCCACAAGACAAGACTATACAGTACACATATCTACCGATATATGTTATCCTACCGCATATTCTGCTTTAGATTCCAAACCAATGTTTGTCATATAGAGTGGGCATTTGACACGAAGATGCTGGAATCCATATAAATGCCGAGTCAAAGTTCAAAATAAAAAAAATGTTGATTAGCACTGCAAAATTGTCATTCTGAAGTGAAATTTAGTAAGAGAATGTGTTAGATGATTATTTTTGAGTGCTAATAATAATGTCGCGAAATGAAAAGAAATGGGTAAACTGCAATTTACATCACAAAGTTTGGGAGTTATTTGCAAAATTAGCCACGAGGTTTCAATTTTTACATTTTATACCACATGGTTTTTGAATTACACCAATTTAATGTCTCCGTCAATTTCACCGTCTAATTAGACGTTAAGTGGTGATGTGTCATAAACTTGACTCACATTTTAAGCACTCGTTGACCGTCAATTTTAATGTTTAGTATTTTACACTTTTAATCATTTTAAGAAATTGATGGCCAACAAGTGCTTAAAATGTGGGTCAAGTGTATGCCACTTCACCACTTAACTTCTAATTAGACGGTAGAATTGACAGAGACGCTAAATTGGTGCAATTCAGAAACCATGTGGTGTAAAATGCAAAAATTGAAACATTTTGGCTCATTTTGCAAATGACTCCAAATCTTGTGGTGTAAATTGCAATTTACCCAAAAGAAATTATATGTGGAGTATTTCGGGGTCCTAACCCTCCTATGCAGCTAGCAACTTGTGTTTAGTGGGAAATGAAAAACATATTCTTTTTCTCTTGTTTCATATCCTTATTTAATTATGTCTGTTATTTTTAATTGATTTATTCAATTTGATAACCACAAATAAATAGGCCCAAACTAAAAATGTGTGTAAAAATCATCTTTCCCAATTGATTGTTTCTCTAACCACCACGGAGTGGCTCAATGGTTGGAGTGAATTCTAAGCTCGTATTTCACACGGCTTGTCTTGGATTTAATTCTTGGGACTGGTGAATCACATGATGGTAGCCAGAGAAGGCTGAAATGTCTCTATGAGTCTTCTCGGCTCTCGAAAGAGTGGACTGTCGTGGCTTGGCCACCAACTGGTCCCCTTTTTAGAAAAAAAGAAAACAAAAAAGAATTGATTGTTTCTCTATTGGTTAGCTCTTCTAAAGTGTCAAACTGATGTATTGAATTAAATACATAAATTGGCAAGTTTTCTTCCTTGGATTATGCCAAGTGCTGGTTTGTGGCTCGGTTTTGTGACTCGGCTCTAGTGTGTTTCGCGAGTTGTAGCTCCTCCTCTTCAGTCTTGCCTATTTTCTCTTTATTAGGTATCTTGCCGCTTTCTATTGTGGCTCTATCTTTTATTCCAGTCCATTAGAAGCTGCCTATGGCAGGTTGGCTCAAGGTTAATATTGATGGGTTTTGTGTTAATGGATGTGCTGATTTTGGGGGGATCTTCGCTCATCGGAGAGTAGTGTGCTTGGTGCTTTCGCATCAAATATAGAATTTGTAAGTTCAGTTTCTGTTGAAATTCTTGTCCTCATTGAGGTTGTGCGTGTTGCTTGGGTAAGAGATTGGAAGCATATATGGATTGAAACAGACTCCAAATTAGTTATTCATTATCTTTTCAAGGCGCCTAATGCGGCCCCTTGGTGTCACGCCCCGAACCCGGGATCGGCAGAAAAGAAATAAAATAAATAAACCCCGCGCCCGGCGCGCGAGTAAAATAAAAACAAAGAAAATAAAATACTACTCTTATTTTACATTACAAAAGTTCTCTAGACTTCTCATGAAATTCGACTACTTTTCAAGTCTTCAGCTCAACACCTGTCAATAATTCATATAGGGTGAGCTACTAGCTCAGTAGGGCAATAACCACAATTCAATGTAAACACAACGGAAGCAATAATGATGCATGAATGTAATGTTTCATCTTCACCTTAATTTTGTTAACCCAGTTAACAAATAATCCCATTTCTTTTCATTAGTCATCTTGTCAAACTCTCAGTCCCAAACCCGAAACCCGAATAGATCGTTTTATCGGAATCTAACCGAAAAGGCTTCACTCCCTTATTTGTGCACGTTGGGCTGAACATAAATCTTGGTGCCCCGAGAGTGGACTCAACTACTTTGTAGTTCCATATTTTCATAAATCACATACTTTCCCAATTTGGGACTCCAACAAATGATCATGCAATGATCATCGTTATTCAATTCCATTGATGTTTTCCCAATGATTCCACAATGCATGAAATAGATATCATTCATGATGATTAACAACAGATATCAACATGACATTCCAAACAAACAATATTATTCAAGAATCAAAGATATACTCATAAACACATGAATCATGTTGATCAAATAGTCATACAATTTCACCAAATAACACATATCAAATATCACATGTATAAAGCCAAGTAATATATAAGGGTTCCCCAAAAATTTCCCCTACCTGGATTCCAAAGCAAAGCAATAGCATAGCTCCAAACTAATAAGACAAAAATCCATCACTATGATAAAGCACCTATTCACAAATACAAACCATTACTAAATGCATACTCTAAGCCTAATCAAATAATTGGAATTATTTCACACTACTAATTCGAAAGTCATTTTGGTTGATCAACTCCAAACACATGCTTTACTTGATATAGTTGAAACTATATACATAGACATACACAGATAGTTCCATGCCATGAAAGTAAGCTTGGTTTACTCAGGCCTATACAAACTTATATACATGAACACATACCGTACACTTGAATAATATAAGAGACTAATTCCATCTCTTAAACAAATTACTTGGTATCTATAAATATAGAGTAGTTTGGCAAAATAGCAATCTTACTCAATCGGATTTGTACTACTAGTTTATATAAAGGGTATTCAAAAACAGGCCATCACTTTAAATGGTATTCAAACGTTTAGTACCAGATGGCCAAAATAGTTTTATTAACAAAATAGCTAATATATGATCGAAACCAAACTATTCAAACATCTGCACAAAACCAGTTTTGATAACTGTGGCTAGTCCACGGCAGAAAGTCTAATACTGCATAAAATTAGGGTTCCTTAAAACTAATAAGAAATATACAAATAGCTATGAAATTATACATGAGCAAAGAATCTTTACCCAGGTATTGCAATCTGCCGGCTGAATAAATGACACCAAAGTGATGATGCAGACAGAAGAAATCAAACTCCTGTTCTTTGCTAGAACGAGAAAGAGATACTAAGAACACTTCTATTAATCAAGACGTAAAGGAAAATTAATGGAGGTAGGGTTCTGATATAATTTCCTTTGGCAAACTTCCAATTTCATCTCTCTGTCTCTGTTTTCGTTTCTTTCACTCGTAAGGACGAGTTGTATGCTTCAGTCGGTTGGAATGCCTCTTTATCTGATAGCTTAAGACCAATACAGGAATGCAAGCATTCCAATCCTACACCGACTCAAAGATGTAGATAGAATAAAGAATAAAATATAAAATATTTAGATTTTTTTATTGACAAACAAAATAATATAAAATATATATACCATATATGTATAAATCGGTACAATAGGAAATGGATATAAGAATATGTAATTCTTTATAAAATAATACCATATTTAACATATAATTAACATGTAAGTATTATCTTTAAAATACCAGGTCTTTACACTTGGTTTCTTATGGTGGATTGTAAAAATTGTCTATGGCGAGAAGGAAATCAGGTTGTAAATGCCTTATCTTCATTTGGGGCATAAAGTTGCGCTTATCAATGGTGGTCTACGGTTTCGGCATTTGTAGCTTCTGCCCATGCTCGGGACATTTTGCTTTTACCTTATTATCGTTTTCGTTGATCTTTCTGTCTTTGTGGGTCTTGGCTTCGTCCCCTAACTTGTATCTTTTTGTATTATTTAAATAAAATTTTGGAGATGGGGGATAAGGGTTGTTCTATCGGAACGTTAGCCCTTTCTAATCGCTCTAAGCGGAAAGGAAGTAGCCTACTTTTGTAATTAATGGCTATATCCCGGGTCTTGGTTCTTTATGAACGCTTTATGCGTGTTAGAGAGTAAAACTACTTTTGTAGCACGATGACCAAGCCTTATGAATAGTTTAACTAGCCTAATCCTTCGTCATCCTCTTTTAAAAAAAAGGCCAATAGGGTTATACTATGTTGTGCTAATTGAAGTTATTGAACATTTTAAAAGCCAGAATCTTTCCCATTTGGATTGCTTTGGAAATTCAGGCAAAAAATCTTGTAGTACGTAGTAGTTTTGTTAGTTAAGAGTATTCACTAGTGTATCCTAAATCTCAAGTTCAGTCTTCCTTCCCCAAAACTAGTTTGTTTTGGAATTTTAGGAATGTGGCGTCATTCACCTGTCAGCATAAAATCTGGTTTTGGATGAAGGTCTCCACATAAGAATGACAGTCGGAATTTGCAAGTGGATCAATGTGACATAGGAGTGTCTCTGTTAAATGGGTAATCCACTCGAAGTCTAATAAATCATTTGATTAATTAATCTAATTGTGTCAGAAACCCTAAACAGGAACACTTAGTAAACATTTAACTTAACATAATCATAATCTGATTAGGGTTTGAGGGTTATCTACATTGGCAACCGCAGTACGGACCCCAATGCACCAGCATGGCCACTCCCATACACACCTACTCCAATTATTTATGAAAAGGATTAATATACATATATACCTTTTGTATGGATGACGGACGAGGAACTTGAACTAGTAAACCTGACGCAACCAGAAGATAAACAGAGGGATCCTCACGTTCACCCTTAATGATTCATCTGGAATCCACCAGAAAATTGAGAGGGAATTCTCAAAGACTGTATTGGTTAATCTGGAATACAAAAGATGCCCCTAGAACAACACTTACATTGCCTATTTATTCTAATTGCAATACACCAGATTAATTATACATATTGAATGCTATTTAAATCATGGTGTGTAACTCATGACCTTTTGGTCTTCACCCTGCGCCTATCAAGCTGTGCTTCAAATTTCCCCGCTAAACGTTCTACGTCAAAACCTCTGGACATTAATACTGCCGGTGGGCGGTGGTGATAAATTATCTTTTTGTATTACTAATGACAGAAATTGACACATAATTATATACAACTTGTGAACATTCAAGAATATATTCTTTTGTACATATAACGCATCATTATTCTCTTAAAAGATGCATTTTTAACTTTAATATTTACTCATTGACATTGAATTATGCCTCGCATATTTAAAAGCTCTTAATCCCATGTCTCAGATTTTTCTTTTTTCTTAAGAAATCTCGGTACGAGAGAGGTTATTAATTGTTGAAATCAAACAGATGTCGAGGAACATACCATCAACCAGGAGAGCTAAGAGAGAGAGCGTTTTGAATTAAATCAGGCGACATCTCACAAAGAAGAAGAAGAAGAAGAAGAAGAAGAAGAAGAAGAAGAAGAAGAAGCAGCTCTTCTTGTAGTGCAATTATAGCAATTGGATTTAGGTGAACTTGGAAACAAACATTTAAGGTCTGTTGGGGTTTAGGTGAACTTGTTTGTTCATATACCTCAACATTTTTATTTATTTATTTTTCAACTTGGAAAATAATATTGTCTAGCTTCAGCAACTGAGTTAGGCAGCTTGAATAATGCAGTCACTCCCACTGGCCATGAATTATGAATTGCAAAATTTGGTTTGCAACTTAGCACCAGTAAGATAATATTCTTCCTTATCGAAAAAAAAAGGATAATATTCTTCAATAATTGCAATATAATTGTCCCGCGAGACGGAATCAGGGAAAATAAGTGACGATTTTTCAGTTCGAGGGGGCAAAGTGAGAACAACGTAATGTAACAAGAACAGGGAAAGGTTATGGACAGAGGACGGTTCAAAAATAAAATTTCATTAATTTCATATTTCTAAGCATGAACACTTAACAACATGGAACAAAGCCATAGGCGGTGGGCTTTAGCGCTAATTACACTTCCAACGCCAAAAACTACAGCAACCTATATCTACATTCTGTAAAGCTGAAAAACAGAGACCTACATAACAAAACAACAGACGGACACCAAAGGATTATTCATCACCCCTCTTTACCCTAAAATCCGAACAGAAGGCGGCACCCTTGTCTTCCGAACAAGGTCCATCCAGCCCACTGGATCCCTCTTCCTGTATATTAAAATTGTCACGGCCGCTACAATTATCTAAAACACTTACCATATTTGATATCCCAGGCAGAGAGACCATACCCATGGCTGCAATGCTGTTTGCGATTACCTCAACGTCCCTGGTTCCACTGTAGAGACCCCGGCTCCCAGTAACAAGCATGTTGCGATTCTCGTGTGCACTTGTTATCATAGCAGGCAATACATCTATCAGCTGTGAGCTATTCTGGGTCGAACCACTGATTAGCAGTCGTCGAAGAGTCTCTCTGGCACCCTTCTCCACCATAGAATCAGTTTCGGGAATGTTCACAAGTTTTGAGTGCAGGGGAGATATTGCAGTTGAAATAGCAGGACCAGCGCTGACCAAGTATCCTTGACCCGACGAGCAAATATCCATGATTGGAATGTGAACAATTGGGTCGCACATCAAGGGTGTGAAAGTTGGGATCTGCTGAGAAGTTGGCCTTGGTACCCTAACCAGTGGGTCTGGGAAAAATGCAGGGAAATCGAGCAAGGGGGAATCGGCCAAATTAAGAGGTGGTTTTGTTGACAACATGCTCGAGGGCATATTGGGCGGTAATAAAGATGAAAGTGGTGGAAGCAAAGCCGATTCCATCGATGAGCGGGGGAGTTCAGGAAGTTCTGATGAGTACTGCAAATCCGATGAACCTGGAGGGCACCAACAATAGTAAGGAGACAGCAGAGGGGTAACCATGTAAGGAACTTGTGATGCAGGGTTCAGGGTTGGTGGAAGAGCCAGAGACTCTAGGAAACTTGAAGATGATAACGAGCAACTTCTACTAGTTTCTGGACACCTGGCACTTTCAGCATGATTTGAACAAGATGAATCGATTGTGATTGGTGAAGCAATTGTTGGGTTGTCAATGGCTGAAATAAAGATGTCGCTTCGCCTCCGTAACTTCTCCCTGGTAATATTCCTCAGAGAAGACAAGGTTCTGGGCAGATCTTTGAAGGAACTTGACCGTGGACTCAGGCTACCCTGAAATGATGAATTTGATTTCATGGACTGATTGACACCATGTCGGGAACGCAGGGATTTTGATGATGTGGATGAGAATTGTCCATCTTGAACTGCATCAGATGGTTCTGTGGTGGTATCCCAATCAGAAGGTGAGCCTGCAGAACTTGATGCACTGCCACCTACTGTTGATCCCACCAGATAGGCACGTAGGTGAGTTGCAAAGCAACCCAGGCGAGATTCACTGATTCCAGTTAACTCGGCTATGGAGGGCTTTCTCTTGAGCAGATCCTTCATCTGTTACAGGGGTGAAAAATCAATTAGCAACCACATTACCAGACGAATACACAAACAATTTACATTGAGTTTAAAACTACTGTTGGAACCAAAAACATCAATCAATCTTATGTAATTTATATTCTTAAGCATACCTTTGAAAGCAATTCAATTCCCAAAAGTCGCGATGTCTCAGAGCACCAAAAGTATAAAACCTGGCCATCTGGGATTTTAATAAGGAAAGACCGGCCAGAATTGTCTGCTGGAATTTCATTGATTTCTACAGCAGAGCACTGGGATTTGTTATGTAAGGTGCAGAGTCTTTCTATACGACCATCATCCCCAACGAATGAAAGGCGTAAATTTGAAGTTGGCAAAACTGTAAGATTTAAATTGCCCCTGAGACAACATAAAAAGATAACGAAAGCTTAGAAACAGTATATAGACATAAACAATAAATAAATAAACACAAAACAACTCAACCAGAAACTACATTAGCCAGACAGTTATGCTTTGCTAGTTTCAAAGGAGAGAAAGAAAGCTAAACATGCAAACACTAAGATTGAAATTATTTCTTTTTTTCCTGTTGTGTTTTCATCGACAAGAATCCAACATAATTTGAAGGCCTCACAGAAAATGGTATCTGTTTTCCATTCTAAGATAACAAATCACCAAGCAGGATCACAAACATTGGCCTTGAAAGTTAAAATATGAAGCCCTTTATAATAGCCATCACAAAAACTATTATTTAGAGATGTATCAAAGTCAATTTTGTATCTGGAAGCCAAAAAATCCTAAAACCTGATGACTAAGAGATTCATCTCCAAAAGTTGAGCTTGCCAATGGTCAGCATAAATGTAAGGTACACAACCAATGCAAAAAGGTATATCTTCCTGTTTTCCACTGATAAATGGGTTATGAGATAATTGTACTTCTATCAACCAAAAGCATTTCACACAAATGTTTGCCTGTAAATATAGAAATAAACAGAAAAATCAAGTAACACGTTTCAATGCACCATATGACTGGAAGAAAGTAAAGACATAAAGTAGTACATTAATGTCCAATTCAATTAAGAATAGCTCGATGTTAATAAGGAAACATATGCTTGCAGAACCAAACAAACTTCTGGAAGACGGTAGGCAGAAATGACATAACTCTGAAACACAACAACCAGTCACGCTCGATTTTGATTTCCATCAAATGTCAATCATTTATATTTAAAAAGCAGCAGCAAACTATATAATATATAGGATCGTGAAACTACCTTTACTTCCTCTTAATTCAGAGATCATAATAGAATACGCCCACATTACCTACAAGTCAAAAGACATATTTACTTGGAAGAATGAACATTGTCACTATTAATAAGCTAGAATAGACTCCACTACCTACGAAAACATTAATTACTAAAGATACACTCCTCACAACATAAGATTTGTTCACAAAATCAATACTGTTATCAAAATTCCTTCTACTGAACTTTTGTTAATTTGTAACCACTAACGTCTTAATTCACCCGCAAGTTAAAGTTAACGATACATGCCAATGATATAAATAATAGTAAAAATAATAAAAAGAACAACAAACAATATCAGAATAGCCATAAATTGATTTATGGACAAAAGACTAATAAGCAAATGTTAAGATGCAGAACATTCAATGGAAAGTATATGCTTCATCTGAAATCATTCTGCTTAATACTGTAAACAGATGTCCCTTTCTTCACTTAAACTGATTTAACAAGTACATCATTAAAACTAACCTCCAGAACGTCTCTCCATGTCCAAATGCAGAAACCATCATGCAGTACAAAGTGACATCAAGATGTAGTACTTTTTACAACAAACAGAAATCCACAAGTCAAACATGGTTAATATGATGGTATTTCCCATGGCTACCACAATATGTGACTACCCTCAAAATCCACAATTAGGGATTCATGACTCCAAAAATTTTGTTAACACTTAATTATATGCTAATTTAGGTGATCCAAAATATCTACCATCTTGGCTCTTGTTAATGATTATTTGACACGAACATTTCCGAAGGAAAAAGCCAAAACAATAAAACACATTTGACCTAAGAATGTCTTCTCGCATTCAAACTTGCAATTGAACATTCAGTCTATATAAGTGAAACCCCATTGTTCATTGTGCCGGGTAGGTAACATATCGCATTCCCATTCCCATTCTATGATCCATAACAATCCGGGTTTAGGAAAATAAAGTATGTCCCAACCCATATGAGCTTTCCAATCAATTTCACAGATAAATATAACTAACAAACATACACAGCAAAGAGTTGCTCCGCTGAGTTGTATAATTATCTGAACAATAATTCAAAACCATCTTAAGTGAACATTCCTAAAACATTCTTTAAAGATGACAAATTAAAATGCATGTATACAAAAAATCAGAGACTATTACTTTCTTAAGTTGTAATCAACACGAAAAATGCACTCCAGTCTCCCACACGCTTCACAAATGAATAAAAATCAAACATGCACAAGCACACAATACTTTTATACATGGAGTCCTGGGAATTAATATAGTACAAAAATGAACTTACAGGCATAAATTAAATGTTTGATTAACTGCGAAACATCAGACATTACTAACATCAGGAATATTTTATACCAGCTGCCTGCATGAAATGTTAGAAGCATGACTGTATATGCAATCAAGTAACACAAACAGGTCCAACACATATTTGAATTATCATATATGCATCCAATGCACAGATGTAAGGCCAAAAATCCTAGCATAAAGACCAAACAATAATGTAATACTGGCAAATCATAACAATCAGGCTTAGGATGGTAATTGATTATTTCATATCGAAAATAGCTTTTCCCCCAATATAAAATAAAGTGTCGAGTGGAAGAGACCAGACTCGAAATGTGATTCTGGGTTATTCCCAGTTCAATCATATGTCAGCTAAACAATGAATAAAATTCCATTTTCTGAAGTTATGGGTATATATACTCCACTGCAATCATACGAGAGCACATCGCTAGACATGAAATTTTTCAGTAAAATGAAAGGGGGAAAGAGCGAAAAAAGATACACAGCAATTATATCGAAAGTCGACGACTTCCAGCAAAGGTATCTAAATGCACAGACAATCAGTTCTTCTCAACTATATAAACAACCCAAAAAAAAAAAAAAAAAGAAAACATACAAACAAACAAACACACCAAACAAGAGCACCAAGGGATATCGATAGTCAGATGTTTACCTAGCAGCAGTGGGGCACAAGAGAGTCCCTTGCTTGTTGATCTTCCCCACACGAATAGAAACGAGAGGTATACAGAAGCACCTCGCAAGCATTCCAACTTCCGCCGGCTCGAAATGCTATTCATTAAACACAAACTGTGAGATCATCAATTTGCAAAACAAGAAATCAATACAATAACCATAATCCCCAAAACTATTCCCACATTTCGACAGATTTTCATCAGCAACTCATCCAATTCACAAAGTATTTAGCAATTACTCCCACCAAAAACCAATCTAGAGCTTCAATTCAATCAAGTTCGATCATTTCTATCATACCTGGCTCAATTGAGCTAACAATCGATCCTCTGCGACGTCGTTCGATGCATTCATCTTCAACAACGGCTTCAACCTCTCGTCGGCACGACACGCGCCCATAACCTGCATATCAAGCGCTTGTAGCCACTGCAAAACGTGGTCCTCTCGATTGCTCTGCTGCAGCAACAGATCTCCATCCCCTTCGTCGACCAGTATCCCCGTCAACCGCTCCTCGAGCCCAGTCTCGCTCCTCGACGCCGGTCCAGCGCCGGAGCTCTCCGCACCGGTCGAAGACCACGAGCCCTCCATTTCCCCACCGTTCGATTGATCCGCAATGCGATCGACGCCGTCGATCTCGTCGTTCGCATGTAAATCTCGGTCTCCACAGTTAGTCATCGCAGATATTCGGGGAAATTTCCTTGAAATCTCAAATCGCCTTGATAGATTCGAAACCCTAATCGAATTTAATTCTTTTTGTTAAATTAAATTAAATTATTTAAATTTTGGTTTCCAAATCTGAATCGGAAGCCCCGGAGCTGATTGAATCGGGAAAGGAAGATTGGATTGCCGATTGCGTGGGTGAGGAGAGAGAGAGAGAGAGAGGGAGAGAGAGGAGATAAAGGAGGTTTTTTCGAGAGAGAAGAAAATATCTGGCGAAGAAAATAATAATTGGTCTCTGTTGCAAAAAATAGAAGGACACGATTGGCATTGGGGTCGGTTTTCATAAATAAATAAATATACAGCTGGCAGGGGACTGGACTATTATATGAGGCGGACTTGAAAGCCGCCTATCAAATTCGGTTATGTGCTCGGTCTTCAGATCCGGGCGTCATTGCATAGGCACCACGTCAGCTTATCAAGCTCCTGTGGGACCCGTGTTGTCCATTAGAGTAGGAAAAGTTAAATAAGTTCACGGCCATATGACATTTGTTATTTAATAATATATTATTACATAAAAAAAATTTATAAATAATAGTAGAGAAAAAAAATTATATGAGAGTGAACTTGTTTTTTATAAATTTTTCTCGCTCTCTTGGGGGTACCACGTCAGTCGCTTAGCGGATCATGGTCATTTAATTCAGCAGCTGAAAGCGAGTGAGCGGCAGCGGCGTCGGATAAGAGGGTGGCTGCTAGCGTGCGCGCTGGATGGGACGGTTTGAGGAACAGCAAAACAAAGATTAATTTATATGATTTTGATTTTTTCTTCTTATTCCTTTCTTTTCAATTTATATTTGATTGATGCTTAGTACCATTAATTTAGCTGTGTTATCGATAAGCTTAAAGCTTTTAGTCTCTTTTTTTCTTCGTATTTTGTTTTAAAGTACGAATCTTTTTTAACACAAGTCGGTACCTCAACTTATTTCACTTGAGGTAGCAACATATCAATACTCATTTATCAACACACAAAACGCTAACTTACTATCACTTCAGGGACATCCGATAAAATTGAAATTGAAATTGAAATTGAAATGATAAATGAACAACCCCTAAAAAACTATATTTACAATGGGTTCCATGATACTTGAGGTTTTGCTTGGATTGCATTTTTGTGCCCACACTGAAGATGAGTATCACCACTGCATTGATTATGTTAAATGAGTGTTATTTAATGTATCTACTACACAGTTAGAGTAGAAAGAACAATCTATCTACTGCCTAAATCTCAAAATTGGACTCATCTAACGACAATCGATATAGTAGTATCACCACTAAAAAAAGGTGGTGAGCAAAAGTATTTCAGGCTGCTTTTCTTATGTTTACCATTTTGTTCCGTTGATTGGGGGTGAAGGATAATACAATAAATTCCAATCCAATGATTCCCATTAAACGAAAAAAACAGTTTGATAAGAAAAGGAAAAGGTTAGAAAAGGAAAATAACACCGAACAGGCATAAACCATAAGATCTGAAATCATAAGAAACACGCCTTTTACTTTTCTTTTTGTCACTCCAGTCACAGGCAGAGGTTAAACAAAAGAGTGTTAACAAAATAACCTAACTGTTAAATTTCATCAATGCATCCAGTCTTCTAAACGATGAGATATAAGTTTAAACTGATTTCGGTTCTAAAGTTACCGGTGAGAAAAGCTAAAAATTGCCAAGGAGCTACATCTATAATCACGTGACAACTAAACTAAAGCTCTTTCCGTTCCAACCAGCTTCTCCACCAACGACGATATGAACTAGTTTCCTATCACTTCCTCTTCTTTGGTTCTCTCTGATATTCATTTATTAGTGCTTCGACATCTTTCCAGAAGAGGCCCTCTACCAAAACTCCATCCTTGGTGAACCTGAAATGTTCCCAAATGTTGAAAAATATTGATTAGCCATCCATGTGTGTGTGTTCATCTCTATATGAGTATGGTCTTCAAAAGCGCATGTTCAAGTCTTGGTCTGTGTGTGCGCGCGTGCATCCGGGTGTGTGGGTGTGTGTGTGTGTGTGAGAGAGAGAGAGAGATACCACTGAGTAACACTCTTGGTTAACTGCACTGGTTGATTTGCAGAAATAGATTTGGGGTCTGAACTTGCTATCACAAGTGTGTACATATCAGAGAATCTTGGTAATTTGGAAGAGACCACCAGTCCAGTGCTTGTGAATGAATCCTGCGTGAATAATTTGCAAGCTTTCACCAAGTCAAAAGTTTCACCAACATAGAAGTTGTTCGTGAAAGAGTACAAAAAGAAAACAGTACCGTAAATTGCTTATGCATAGGGTTAGGTTCAATATGTAAATACTAACAAGAAAAAAGAACTATAAGATCATATAAATCAATTGATAAGAAAAAACAACATATATGTGAGAAAAGAAAGAGTAATTCTGTTTTACTATAAGCTACGTCAAAAAAGTCAGTGGTATGATTCATGAAATTCAAAATGTCATTTTAAATATTCTTGCTCCTAGCAGGGATAAACATGTTGTCTCAACCAGAGAAGAAAACCCAAAACCTTCCTATCATCAAGCAAACCATCGGTCTTGCACACATAACACACATGTAAAGTTACCTAACAACCATGGACTAACCCTTAATACGCATCTTGGCAAAAACACTCAACAAAGGAGGAAAAGAAGTAACAAGAAACTCTCAAAGAACAAGAATATATCATAAATTATCATCTAAGACATTCGGGTCCTTTAGACTTTAACAAGTCACCACTCAACCTCCAGTCAAACAATACCAAGCAAACACCCTAACCTAAATTGCCGGTGATAGAACAACTGTTCAGTGGCAGAAGGTAAAGCTTTGAAATCAATGGGCTGTCCAACAAGGATTGCACCCACATTAAAGGCAACTCAATATTGGTTATGGACAGTGTCACGGGTTCCTGCCCTGGAACCTATGGAAATTGAGTATGGATGAATGCAATAGCGATATAACAACGGATAAAGATACCTAAACATAGTGTGTCCTATTATATAGGCTCATATCAAATTCATCAAAGCACACCCCTATTTGAAATTAGATTAGCATTTATCATCGGCAGGCTCACATATGCGCAAAATTCAGTAACCTAAAAGCAAAATACCAACATGCAATCCAGCATTTGTAGCTACATTTCCAATCCAAAAGAGAAAACATACCGCGGGAGGATACGTAAAGAGGATGGCATTCTTCTCCTTGGTGAATATGATGAGCTGCAACAGCGCATTGAAGACTATATACGTGCCAAGAGTCAAAGATCAAACACATTTGAACCCAACATCAATACAACGCCAAAAAGAAAGCAAATCGAAAATTCGGCAACTATTCAGCCGTTTTCTCATCAACCAAACAGAAACTCAAAGCAATTAAACAAATACAAACACAAACAACAAGACAATTAGGATATAAGACGATGCAGAGGATGAGAAAATCTCGGTTTTCGGGGAACTTCTTCTTGTAAAACTGAGCGAAGAGAGCGATTGCGATGATGATGGTGCCCAGAAACAGCCTCACATTGCTCATCCGCACGTCCTCCACATATCCGCGGCCCGTCACGATCTGCTCGAATCGCAGAAACAAATTTAATAAATAAATAACCAAAAAATTGAGAAAAATCGAAAGGGAAAACGGATCGAAAGGGAAGAGCAAGTGACCGACCTCGGTGACGGACTCGTCGAGGATGTGTTTGATGGAGTGGTGGTCGAGTAGATTGGCCTTCTTAGGGTTTTTGTTGGCCGAGTCTGATTTCTTTTCCTGCATTTTTTTGGGGGGATTTGGATTGGAGGACTGGGTTTGACGGGTTTTGTCTGAAAATGGTGGAGAGTGAGAGAGAGGAGAGAGAGAATGGATTTGGTGGGTACAGTTAGTGAAAATTCCTATACACTATTTGCACCCACAAATTTTATTTTATTTTTATATTTTTTTTGTAATGGTCTTACGGCATCCAGCTTCACTTGTTAGAGTTAAACGCCTTAAATTCGACTCGCATGAGAACGATATAAATTTATATTGAGTTTGAGACTAATTAAGTTCTTTTCGTGCAAAAGTATAATTGTTGTTTAATCTCTAGCATCAGATTGTACTGTGTGTTCATTAAGAAGAAAACCTAGAACAAAATTTATTTTTTAACCAACAAGAGGGAGAAAATTGAGCAGGAGACTATTCCGTTTTCAGAAAGAGAACTACCACTAGACTATTCCGTTTCGGAAAGAGAAATACCAATAGACCAGAAGCTGGTGGGCAAATACCAAACTTATGATCTTATTTGTTGATTTTATTCATGTTATGCATTGTCTCCTTGTTAATACACAATTATTCATATGTTGAATTAAGTCCATATGTAAAATAAGGGTACACTAATCAAATTATCCCAAATTGATCCCCCTAAAAATTCCTTTTATTCAAGGTTATCGGTTTGCCAATAATGGCAAATACATTTCAAATAACAAATATTTGATCCTGCAATTCCTTGACAACAATTATGAGATGAAATAATTGGGAATCGGGGTCGAAGGGAGTGACCGAAAAAGAGGGAGGACGACAGGTTCACGACTATGGAGGCTTTGATTTTACTTTGCTAGTGAGCAAGAACCGAGCACCCTTGACAAGTTCCTCCTTAATCATGAACAGAACGGCGGCCGCCAGTACACTTTGTACTATTTTCGTTCCCATCCCTTTGTAGAACCCGTATAGTCCTTCATACCGAATCATCTTTAAAATAGCATCTGATGTGCCTGAAAGTAAACAAAATAATATGCAACATCATAATTCATGAACACGAAATTTTATCCAAAAATATGCAGAATCGAAGTTTTGAGGTTTAGTTTCTCAATGTAAAACATAATTTATGCAGTATATGATATGGTTAACAGTGCAACGTTCAAACCTTTATAGTGTTGCCTTTTGTCACCATTTGTAACCTGTTTTGCTTGAAGCCTCGACTGCAACAACACAAGACTCAATAAGAAACTGAAACAATTTAACATAAAAATACTAGGAAACAATGGATGAAATCATAATATAACGCTAATGCAAAGCAAGTCTTGTCTATTCCCAGTCCCATCTTCTCCTCAATCTTTTTTTATTTAAGGAGCTTAAAAGTTAAAACTTCAAGATATTTCAGTCCGGTTCACTAAGTTGAAAGGGTTTGACCCAGATCCAGCATTCCATTCACATCATAACTCAAGTGTTCATTGCTTCACAAATATAGATCTGTATGTGTGCTTTACCTTTACAACTAGAAGAGGATATGTCACAACCGTAGCCCCTAGTTTCGCCAAAGCACCAAGAAGAAATATCTACAGAATTAGGCAATCTATTAACTCAAAGGAAAATCGAAAGAGTGAGTAACATAGACTAATACTTAAGTACTCGGGTTAAAGGTTATCATGAAACATTTACAGAAGGTTAGTAATGATGAAAAGTTTAAGATCTAAATGAAACCTAACCTCTAAAGCAGTAACCCCGTTGTTACCCTTCTTAGTCAAGGCACGCCTTTGCTTCAGCTTCTTCAACATAGTTTCATACAGCATAAATTGCATGGAAGGATTACTCACCTGTGATCAAAATTAAGAACAATTAGTCGTACTCCCTTACCCTGTATAAAGAGTCGCTTCTCACATACCATGATCAATGTCGGGAATACACCTCTCCAGAAGCCGAAAACTCCACTCTCATCATAAACTTCCTGAATCTGTATGTGTTCCATATAGAGTTATGAACAGAAATATTTGCTGGCACTGAAGCCAAACTTGTATGAATCAAAAAACCAAATTCAATATTGAAATCAATAGAAACACTACTATCCAGCCCACTCCTCAATAATTATTGTTGTAAATTACCTACGCAATTATAAATTCATCGTACAAATAAGCTAATTAGCAGCAGGTCAAACGGTAGTCATCCTAATATAATTCAGTGTCTATTGAGCATGCACTTCCTTCAGCAGTACTGCTACTAGGTAAAGGACCAATTGTGTTTACCATCTCTTTGAAATCATGCAACCGTTACATCAACAGCCAGTTTAGTTTCAAAATTCGAGCATTTGATTTTAACAGTTGGTTGTAGTTATTTGAATGTTCTCTTTTGTTTCGAATCATCTCTTCTACAATTATCCGAATGATTTCTCTTAAGCATCTAAGTGATATCACCCAGTCCTATGATGTTTAATACACACAGTAGATAATGTTTGAAGCCAACTTATATGGTAATATGCAACTATATAGTAGTTATTCATCAGCAAATAATGGCCCAGTTACAACCCCCCCCCCCCCGCCCCCCCGCCCAGGCACGCACAGGTAGGGGACAGAATTAAGTGTAACAAAAAACATAACACTAACCGCATGAGTAGTCCCAAAGGGAGGAGGCTCAGCTGCAGCAAGGATTGCTTCATCTGGAGCAGTTGATAGCTCCTGACCAGGCTGGGACTTCTTTGAGGATTTTTTATAAGTCTAACAGTGCAAAATGAGAAATTAATAACATCAAACCATCAAACTTGTATACTTAGTGTGAGAGATGCTTAAGCTCAGGTTTGTTAAATTAGCTACACAGAAGGATAAGATAATTTGGTTAAATTGGTAACTAACATCATAGGCATTTCAAAATTCTAAAATAAGTTCTAAATCCTGGAATGCAGTGCTCTTTAAATGTCACTTTTAGCATAAGCATAGATAAGGGAAAACAAAACTACCCAAATAAGACATACAAAGATAAACTATCGTGTCACTTGATTTGAAGATTCAATGAAATTTGAGGATAATGTCAATTAGCTCTTTCAATTTTACCTGCATACGCGTAACAACTACCCATATAGGATTTGTGAACAGCACATTCACACACCTGCAAGAATAAAATTGTGAGAAGGTTTTCAGCAATAAATCACATGAATAAAAAAGATAATAATAAAACAACATAAATACTGTAATGATGCCAAATCTATACTGTTCCCTTGATTCTCACTTTCAGAAAGAATGAATGCAACTAATTGAGGAAATGATGCTTTTATAGCTTTGGATATAGTAGGAAACAAACAATGTCTTAAGGCCCATCGTCATATGAAATTATGAATAAAGAAATACCCAGATAATGCAGCAACCAAAAGTGAAGAAAGCATTCCAACAGATCCATCACCAACCCCCATCTTCCTTCGTTCAAGTGCAGCAGCTTCAGCCTTGTTCCTGAATATTTGATAGAAATAATAGTAAACACCCTGTACCAATAAAATCGCAAGTAAATAAGAAACCACATAACCAAATATAAAATTAATGATGCAGATTTACACAATACAGGGTTTATAGGTAACCTACTTTGTGAGATAAAAGAATGTAAGTTGCTCTATATCATGTAACACTAAGGAAGTTCCGACTTAAAAGACACTACAGAAAGATCATTGAAGTTTATGTCGCTAGTGTTGGGTTAAGCACATTGCAGCTGGCAGTCACTTTGTTATTCAGAGGACTGCATAAGCATAAACAATATGCTAAGGGCTGTCATCATATTAGCAGATCAAATGCTTTCACTGATGATGCCAATCAACACAAACTGTTACCATCACTAACTCGCAGAAAGCATTTATCTGCTAATATTGACCTCTTAAACATTCTGAACTATACACATGATTTATCAAATGGACTCGATTTATAAATGCTAATGAAATAAAAGATAACTGCGCCAATACGCATAACATGATTTGATTAGGTGTAGTGATGGTCAGGGCAAAAAGCCAGAAATGCCTCCGTATGTTTGGGCGGCTTCATGCACACAACCTAACAATGGAGGCCATATAATTTTGGGATGACAGAATTGCAGTCACTAGTACTAATGAAGAGAATAACTTAATCAATGATATCTGTCATTTTGTCCTACAGGATTTTGGCCAATCGAAAACCCAAGTTACACCGTTGCTTGGATGGTATAAGAGACATCTGAAAATAAGTCCAAACTCCTCTACAAGATATTTAATTCAGTTTCCGTTCCGTTAAAAACTGTTCCAAATTTTCTGCTCTTTCCCATCCATTCCTCAGCTAGCAAACAATCAATGTCAACTTTACGCAATACTTCCTACAAGCACGTATAATTTCGCTCACTCCATCCTAGTTTCTAATCCTTGTAACAATTACTATTCGAAATTTCGAAGAAATAAAACAATCCAGCAAATAGATAAAGCTCTGCTCACCTGAGATGCTGCCGTGCCCACCAACGATGGCGTCAAACCTCCATACAACCGTTCCCACCCTTCATTCTTTATAACCTGCATATCAAATTCACACACGCGCCAAATAATCAGATACACTGAAACAGACAGATAAATGTCTCATTTTCTCAGATTTTCCCGTCCATTTTCTCAGCAACCAAACAAGGTAAAGTTTATATATACTTAAAACAAAGCTGAACTTTGAAAAGAGGAAAGACCTGACATATTTGCTCAACAGTTCCGAACTTCTTCTTCTCCTTCTTCAGATCACGGTCTGTTTGTTGACGAGTATTCACCTGCAGCAGATCAGGACCCAAAATTCAAACAAAAATAAAGGAAGATTAAAGGCTCAAGGAAAACAATCACAATAGGCATAAGAGTGGAAGAATTTGTACAGTCTGAAGAGGATATGTGATGAGCTGGGCGATGATCCCGCCGCCAGCTCCGGCGAGTCCATTGATCAAAGCGTCCGACATATTTTCTCGAGAAAATGTTTCTGAGGTTTCTTATTTTCTCGGGAAAATGTAGCGTGCCATCGAGAGTTCGGAGATCTGAAATTTTTTTTTTTTTTTGTTTGGAGAGAGGAAGAGAGAGAAAAGGCTATCTCTGACTTTGGCCTTATCGAAGGTAATCAGAAAGCAGTCATGCTGATGGCACTCGCTATCAGGACGCCTCATCGGTTAGTTGTTCCGTTCAAGAAAGCATATGATGTTTGGTAGGGGCTTTTGCTTTTTGACCATTTTGCCCTTCAATCTTGTTTATGTTTGTCAAAAACTAAAATGAATCTACAAGGAGAATATTATTTAAGGGTTGTTTTATTAAAACCAAGACAATACTTGGGTACTCACTAGTGAGTACCCTATATACTCACTTTTTGATTTGGCCCAATCAAAAGATGACATGTGTTCTTTATGTTTAAAAGCCCAAGAAAAATTAAATAGCATATATTTTATTTTTTAAAACAATAAAATGTGTTAAAATATTATTGGGCCAAATTCAAACAGTGAGTATATGGGGTACTCACTAGTGAGTACCTAAGTATTATCCTTAAAACCATACATATTGTTGAATACATCTCCACATAATCAAAATGTATCTTAATACACCTCACATACTTTTGTATAATACTCTCACACCCCACACTCTCAACATACACCCCCACATTTTGTACATTTATACATCCCACACTCATCATATCTTAAGTGCAAATACATATTTTATGTTTTTATTTTTATTTTTTACTTCTGTGTGAAACCGGGTTGAAGAAGAATATGAATGTTTAAATTTGAGAATCCATCATTGAAGAAATTTTTTTTTGAGAATCCATAACTTTGTAGTAAAAAGGATCTAGAAATGCATATCCTAATTGGTTATGCGCATTAACTTCATAAATATCATTTTTGGGTTGCTTCATACTTTCCCATAAGTAAAGCTTACTCTTTGCTAATGGTTCTACATACTTTTTTTAAAGGCATATCATTCATAACGCAACTGTAGACATGCCGATGTCGTTGAAATCACTAAAACAATGAAAAATATGAAATCTTACCTCATATGAAGCTTCCAAAATGTGGATTTCATGTTTCATTAATAAAAAATATTTTCTTTTTCAATTAATGTAGTTTCATTGGTTAGAGTTTTGTTCTACAATGAAGGATGAGAGTGGTTTTGAGAGTTGAAGAAGATAAATAATCTTGGGATATACACGTTAAAAGTGATTTGGGGTTTGAGGTGTATTTAAATTTTTTTTATTTTTTAAACCTTATGAGAACGAAATTGTCATTGCATATTAGGGTATATAAATCATTTAATATTAAATTTTAATATGAGATATATTCAACAATATGTAGAGTGCTAATAAAAAACCCTTATTTACTCACTAATAGGAAGATATTCTCAAACACATATTGGGTTTGACGATGAGTCATACAATTAGAGGTCGTTTGATAGCTATTTCATTTTTAGCTTTTAGTTTTTAGTTTTTCTTTTCTTTTTTTAAACCGAATACTCGTTTGTTAACTACTTTTCAGTTTTCAAAAAACATAAAAACTAAAAACTACCAGTTTTCAAATTTTGAGTTTTTATTTTTTATTATAAACTAAAAGTAGATACCAAACAAGTTTTCAGTTTTTTTAAAAATTAAAATTAAAAACTAAAAAACTAAAAATTAAAAACTGAAAACGGAATGATTATCAAAAGACCCCTTAGATTTTTTACTGCTAACTGATTATTTGAAAAACACTTTAAAAGTAATTTACATCGTCCACAACATACTAAAATTAGTGGAGATCGATAGCGTTAGTGAGTTAGATATTTTGTTGTCAAGAGGGAGAAAAATTAGTGGAGATCAAACCCGCATCATAGTGCATAGGCATAACTATTTTCTATTATTGCGGTAAAGTGTCATATGCTAATGGCATCCAAAGTTTAAGCAGCATGTTCGACTAAAGTGAGCACCTTAAAGTGCTTTGTTATTGTTGCTACAAAATATTGATTTGAGTCTCGCTTAATCACACTCCAACCTTCTACATTTAAAATCACTATAATGCTTATAAAAAATTTCACATTTGACACTGCAACAATATATCATTCAAAATTATTAAATTGATGTTTGGTATATAATTTTATTCAATGGATATACAATTCTAGTCCAATTTTAGGTTCTCGTCCATTGTAAATGTCGGTCAAGACTATGTAAAACTGTTATTATCACTAAGGCAATACTTGTGTATCTACCTGTCATTGAATTACAAACTCATAAGTACCACTTTAACTCCTTTTTCAAATTAATTTTTCAATTTTTTTTAATAGAGCGATAACGTTAGTAGGTTAAACAGTTAGTTGTTAGAGGAACAAGAATCGGTGTGGATCGAACCCACACCAGGATGCATATGCATTATTACTTTCTACCACTACGATAAAACATCACCTGCTTTGGAAAATAAATTAAAGTTTCTTGTACTCGTATTCCAATATTTCAAATATTAAAAAAAAAGCAAAAATAAGGAAAATAAAGCGTCAAGTTTTATGAATCTTTAAAGGTAACATTATACTTGTAAGTGAGATGTTTTATATTCGAATCTCGTGGATGACAAATTCGATATCTATTTATTCCTCCAACCCTTAGTGTAAATATATCGTTGTTTAAAAAAAAATGATAATATAATTTTTGTTTTCCATTAGTAAGGATTTGGGGGTGGGAGGATTCGAACCGTTAATGAGGTGGGTATTAACTTGGTTGTGGTGCCACTGCACTAAGCCCACATTCTCAAAGTAAACCTCATGTATTGAATGAGGCGGCCCATGACCGTTCTAGTTTATTGGTACCTCTGCCCTTGATTAATGAATTATGAGGCCATGGTCAAAAATTATTAACTGGCACTGAACGACGTGCTAATTCGTTGTCTAATTCATTAAATTCTTCTCTAATAAGGTATAAAATTAACGAGGACAGGCTTATTAATGCACTAACACGTATTCGTATATCTTGATCATTCATAAATTCATGAATATGTGACGAATTTAACGTCACATATTAGACTAAACATGGTATTATGGGTTGGTAATATACGATGCATAGGGCATCACATATGCGGAAATTAAGTGACAACCGACCAATTCGTCACACATACTTTGACACGTCCCGATCATGAGAAAACAAGTGTCTAGAGGTGCTGGGCGACACGTGCTAAGTAACGAAAGCCAATTATGCGAGTGATTGAAAAATGAGTAAATTTGAGTCGGAAGCGGAAGTAACGTGAAGTGATGGGTAAACCCATTATTATAAATGCACAACTGTCAAAGAATAGTAAAAAGTGCAGGAATATAAATATTTGCACCCTCGCGATGATGGATATTACAGAACAGAAAACTAAATGTAGGAATGAATCCTACTTATTCTGGAAAAGCGATAAGAACCACCAACTAGCAGAAGGGTGCCCTTGTCTATTGCTACTCAAGACCGCTACTAAGTCCTGAAGGGGCGGAAAACATAAAAGGTGAGTGGGTCAAAAAGTAAAGTTTGGTAAAACCTTTATTTTCAAGAGCATAATATCCCCTCATTGGAAAACATGTATAGTTTTTTAAAATACATCATACTCCCCGCTGTGATCCTCAAAATACTGTAATAGTACAAGTACTCCTAAAAAACAGTGGTAAAACAATACTGGATTGCTCGAAAACAAGATTGAATGCTCATCCATATGTAAACACACAAGCCCAAGTAGATAGTCTACGAGGACAGGCTAGGTATATAAAAGAATACGCTAAGTACTGCAGTGACGCGAGTCATAACGCTAATCATTGTGCGCAAATCGCCTCACACACAAGTCCTAGTTGCTTAGTGTAACTTAGAACATGATGGTACCTACAATGGATCCAAAATTGCGTAGCGGTACTAGGTGTAAACCTCTAAACGTCAAAGATAGTCTTGACCTTGGGACTGAGTACAAATATTTGGGTGTTCTACATCTACTGATGAGCAACAATAAAAGAAATGTATGGCAAATATAATACGACTGTTCTACCCCCAACATTCATATATTATATAAGTTATGCTAAAAATTTAAAGAAAGCAGTGAAAAATCATACATAAATATATATTTACCAAAACAAAGACCCACTCATTCACCAATATGTAGCCGGGTCATAGCCTCTATGTCTTGGACCTTTGGATAAGTCTCACCTATATGAGATATCACTATAGTAATGATTAAACTCATAAATGTTACAAATTAAACTAATTAACGTTACTTATCCCTTGTTTGCTCAATTCGAATGTCAGCAACACTCCGAAAAATACCACACGTACTGCCACAAGGTAGTACGCGTCGTCACGAGTCGCTTCATGTCAACGGAAGTCAAATAAAATCTCTCACGCGCCCCCACGCGCGGCTCACGTGCGACACACATGCTAGGTCAACGGTCAACTAACTTAGTTAACGCCGTTAGATCTAACGGAAGATGCTGGTATCTCCGTTAAATCTAACAGAATATTTTGTGTCATTTACCTCTCTGGCTCGCCAGAGCCCCGCTACCGTCTGCACTCACCGTAAAAGTGGCTGGTTTCTGAAAAAATTTCAAATGTTCATATCTTCTTCATTTCTTAGCCGAATTTCACGCTCTTTATGTCAAAATGATGCTAGAGATAAGTAGAATGGCGGTATACATTTGGTTTGGCCGAAAAAGCTTGAAAAATGGCATGTATTTCCCTTGAAAGGTTAATGCTACTGTAACTCTTCGATCTCATCGTTTTCACGTCGAACGAGATGATTTCTTCCTTGGCTTCGAGTCTAAGGACATTGGGGAAGATAGTGACGGTGATTTCAAGGCTAAACTCGGCGAGATCGTGCCAAAAAAAGCTTCGAAACTCTACAATCAAACTGTGTCCATTCTGGGGAACTCGGGGCGAGTTTCACACAACCAAGGGCATGGTTGCGATCATCTTGTCGAGTGGAACAAGGTGGTGACTTTGAATTGCCTCAGTTCGTCAGCTTTTTGACGATGTGCACTGTGCACAGTCGGTGAGAGAGAGAGAGTGAAAAAAATGAGTGAGAGAGTGACGGGAGAGAAGATATTTTGGTTTTTGGGTGTGAGGAACTTCACAAAACCAGCTATCTATTAATAGGAAAAGCCATGAATTTCAAACCACACACGTGCACCGACCATACTGCGCAATCGCATGGCACACAATGCCAAACACTGTACACTATGTGTAAATATTTAGCATGAACGTGTTCAAAATATTCCTAGAAATTTATTTACAATAAAGTTTGATAGGATGTTACATACTTTACGTGACGCTGCATTGGTGACGCCTCTTATGACCCTCACATTGGGTATAAGTGACATATTTCAATATATATGTGATGTTTTCGAGTCCAACATCAGTGGTACGTACCATTGAATGGTACGTACTGTTAAATGGTTAAGATTCATTTGGGGCCTACTGCAAATTAATCTGAACCATTCAATAGTCGTACCATTGAATGGTACGTACCATTGAATGGTACGTACCACTCAAGATTTTTCCGATGTTTTCCATTCTTTACAAAAACCATGTTTTCTTTGTAGTGTGTATTGGATGAGGCTCAAGGCCCATGACCTTTCTAGTTCATTGGTACCTCCGCTCTTAATTAATGAATTATGAGGCCACGGTAAAAAATTATTAACTGGCATTGAACGGCATGCTAAATTTGTCGTCTTATCCATTAAAATTTTCTCTAATATGGTCTAAAATTAATGAGTACAACTTATTAATGCACATATTATGCACTAACACGTATTTGTATATCTTGACCGTTCATATATGATCCAACGACTGAAATCGATAATTATTGTTCAAGAAATTTATTTACAACAAAATAGCTAGAAAAGTTGTAAATGTCATTTTAAGAATTGTAAAGACTGTCAAATCTTATCTCACATACAAAGCACCTATTTATCTTAGCGAAACAGGGTGAGGGAGTTCTCAAACATTGTGTGGAGGAACGCAAATACGTTATTACATTCAGTCACCCATCTCTTCTGGTAAGTCCATTGACTTATGGATATCATGTTTCGTTTTAATAATTGAGATACCATGGCTGACACTGATTGTGTACAAAGGGTGTACCTACACAAGGAGAGCCTTAAACAGAAAAGGCCTCCATCATTTTTTGTTTTTTTGGGTGAAATTTAAGTTGATTTTTTTTTTTTTAAAATGTTGCTTTAAATATCCTTGATTATTGTGATTTTTCTTTGTTCATGTTTAATTTGTATCTGTGACATCTCACATCGACCAACGAAGAGAATGTGATGTGCCTTATATGTACATACCCACCTCCATCTAGCACGAGGCATTTTGGGAGCTCACTGACTTCGGATTCCATCAAAACTCCGAAGTTAAGCGAGTTTGGGCTAGAGCAATCCCATGATGGGTGACCCACTGGAAAGTTGTTCGTGAGTTCTCAGAAACAAAACCGTGAGGGCGTGGCCCATAACGGACAATATCATGCTACGGCGGAGCCGGTCCGAAATGTGACAGTATCACCCTTAGATCCTCAAATTCACATAGCACTAGAATTTCTGAGTGGTAAAACTTGATATCAATCTTTATAAGTTAATTTGTGTGAAAGTTTTAATCACTTGACAGATTTAAGACATGCATTGAGAGTATAGTTTTTATTTATTTTTTCTTTATTCTTGTTCTGGTGTGTAGCAAATATGTTCTAACATTTTTTTTTATTTTTCTGCAAACAAGGGTCTAGTTTTCATTTTTGCTCAATAACTTATAAATCTAACTGGCTTGATTTGTATTTTTCTTGAGAAACCTTGATTTGAAATTTTCTTGAGAAACCATAAAGGTATGGAATTTTTATATATTTGAAAAAATTACGAAATTTTATAGAACCCTTTTCCTATATATTTTAAATTGTAAAGAAAAACTGTAATACCTATTTTTATTGCTTTTATTTTTGTTTTATCTCCCTATATTATACGCATCACTTGTTTACACACGCGATTTGTGTGCAATGAGGGTAAAAGTTGCAAGAGAAAAAAGAAAACTGAAATGTCTAGATGAAAGTGATTTTGTCAAAAGTAACCGTAACTTTTTTTGGTTGAGTACAAGCATTATGTGATATAGTATAGGTTTGTTGATTTACTTATTTCTCTTACGAATCTATGATATTCTCGATGTCCAATACGGAAAAATATACAATTGTATATAGGAAGGATTTTGCTTGGTTTTTCTCTCTCATTTTTTGTTTTTGTTTTATGCCTTCTATATAGCTAATATATTAGGTCTTAGTTTTTCTATACAGCTTAGCTATATGGCAAGGATGATGAACAATGGCATAAATAACAGCAACAGAGCGCTGAAGAAGAAAAGGATGATGAACAAGAATGATGAACAAGAAAAATACTCGTACTTGGATGAAGAAGTCGTTTTGAGTGTCGACATCTACCATGCCGAAGGCATCGACGACCCTAGTTACAATACATTATCTTGTATTGATAGACACTATCAACTTGTCTTATGGGTTGAATCCGATAAAGAATACAAGTCGAAGCTTGTCTACGGCTTGCCAAACCCTAGATGGAATCAACAAGTGTATTTCAGGCTCAGCGCCAGCCTTTTGGGATGGGGATCTCTGCACGTGGAGATCCTAAGGTTTGGGAAATTCGAGTCCGAGCCGAGGACCTCCAATGGGATATCCAGTGTGAGCAGGACTAGGATCCCATTGCCAAAGATGAACCAAAAAAAAGAAGGCCGGTTTGGACTGGTAAAGAGCGAAGGGCATGTACTGAAAGCTGAAGGGCACATTATTTTGTCGATGAAGCTTAGTCAACATATAAGCTTAGATGAGTAACCTAACTAGTTAGATTGTTGTTGAGATTTTGGATTTTCTAGATAGTTCCTCATTAAATCTGATGAGGGTGACTTATACTCAGACAATTTCTTTTATTCTAATTGCAATTTTGGACTTCTTGATGATAAAAAACTAAAACTATATGCATACGATGCTTAATTACTTTGAACAAACGAAGTAAATCTGGAATCTTCAATCTCCTATGATTGGATAGATTCTAAAGCTCTGAAAACATAATAAAGATCATATTACATAGATTGGAGATGCATATAACCACTTGAAAAGAAAACACAAAAATTAGAAATTAATAACTAGTAGACGACAGGGGACGGACAAAATAATTGCGATTATGAATATCCGTGGTTATTCGCCCATATAAATTTGGCAAGTAATGATTATAGATAACCGTTTATCTAAATTTTATGATTATAGTAATAGCTTAATGTTTTTTCCAAAGAAGTCTCATATGAAATGTTCATGCATTGTGACTCTTTTAAGTAACCTACTCCGAATACCCAACTTCTTGTTACTTAGTTATGTACCATTTGTGTTGAAATTTATATGAAAATGTTTAGGTAAAATTAATATTTGGCCAGCATATATAGTAATAACTTAATAAATTTTCCAAACAAATTTCACATAAAATATTCATGCATCTATCAACAAACAAAAAAATGCATGCATTTTATTTTATCCAGCCATGTTCACGTTATTGCTAGCTTGTTACCCGATAAGTACCATTTATATTGAATTTTATATATATGGAAATTGTTAGGTAAAACATTTCGGCCGCATAATATGAACATAAATACCTATCGCCATATCAAAAAAGAAAAAAAAAAACACTAGTGAAGGATACACACACCACACATATAGAATAAGCATAATCATTGCCACGTCATTTTCCTAGTTAGTCAGTATGACATGGTTGACCAATCATTGTGTATTTCAGACATTGAATTGACGAATCCAAGATTGCCATGTTGGCAATGCTTTAAAGCGTGGCCAACCTGCCTGACCGAGACACCACTATAAATTGGCCATGACTGTAATCCTTTCTCAATTACACTTATTAGGTTGAGATTATATCTGGTTTGGCCTTGTTTTGGAGAGAAGTGAAAGAAAACGAATGCATCATTCTCCTCTCGAATAGGAAGAAACTCAAGCATAAACATGTTGTGGTTCAAATGATGAATAAGAGACATTACATCGCATCAATGATTTACCAGACAATTTATAAGAAAAAGTGAGTAAGATATAATTTGGTATTGTAGAAATTAAGATTATGTTTTGTTTCTCATTTCTGCTTTTATTTTTCGTCTTCTTTTGACCTTAATTAGCTGCCTTCGTAGTTATACCTTATTTCCCATATGCATCAACTTTATCTTTGACTCATACATAAACTCATTTTTTCATACAGTTTGGCTATGGCAAGTCTGATGAGGGCACATCATAACATGAACAATGGAGCAACTAACTGGACCAGAGCCCTAAAGAGGAAAAGAGTATCTGCAGAAGAAGAAGAGTGCTACTCATACCGACAAGTGTCCACGTCTCTCATGCCGAAGGCATCAACGACCCTAGTTATAGTACAATATCTCGCATGTACTGATAGACACTATCAACTTGTCTTATGGGTTGAACCCGGTAAAGAATACGAGTCGAAGTTTGTCTACGGCTTGCCAAACCCTAGATGGAATAGACAAGTGGATATATATCAGGCTCAGCGCCAGCCTTTTGGGATGGGGATCTCTGCATGTGGAGGTCCTGAGATTTGGGAACGACGACTCCGAGCTGGAAACCTTCAACGGGATCTTCAGTGTGAGTAGGACTAGAATCCCGGTGCCGAAGATGAACCAGAAAAAAGAAGGCAGGTTTAGACTGGTAAAGAACGAAGTGGATGTACTGAAAAATGAAGGATACATTATTTTGTCGATGAAACTTAGTCAACATATAAACTTATATAAGTAACCTAACTAGTTAGATTGTTCTGATTGAGATTTTGGATTTTCAGATAGTTTCTCATTAAATCTGATGATGGTGACATATAATTTTGTAAAGAACGAAGGGCCTGGACTAAAGATTGAAGGACATATAATTTTGACAATGTTATAGAGGAGTAACCTAACTGTTACTAATGATGAGTTGAGTTTTTGTGCACAATCAGATTTTTCTGATTAAGATTTTGGATTTTAAAATCTGATGAGGGTAACTTACTTATGATAGATGTACTCCTACAGTTTACTTTCTTCTAATAATTACAATTTTGGACTTGTTGATGAGATAGAATTGTGCATATTCAATTGTAAAGTAGTATTTAAAAAAGTGTGAAGTATTTAGTTTGAAGTTTTAATTTAAAAAAAAAAAAGTGTCAAAATCGTTATATCCCATAACGTATTTAAAAAAGTGATAGACATGTACAATACTAACCTAATTAATCAATTTTCTACACGATAAGTTACCGTGAATATGTGGGAGTAGGCTACGGTGCTCGCAAGCATTGGATGCTCACACCGATCTCACCGTTAAAAGGAGGGAGGAGGGAGGAGAGAGGGAGGGGGGAGGAGGGTGAGATCGGTGTGAGCATCCAATGCTTGCGAGCACTGTAGCCAGTCCCGAATATGTGAATGTATACAAGTCTCTCCTAATCCAAGCAAAATTACTTTAAACTATGAATATCCTGCCAACGAAGGAAACATTAGCATACAAGTGTATAGGTTAGAACATGTAATGGTTTGTATTATAAACGCTTGAGTACAGCTCTTCGTGCGTAAACTATTTTAGCATGAGGGGTAACAATTGCGTCGAGTGGGCATGATCAGCCGCCTCTGGTCCTTGTGCTTCAGCCTCGCGCCTTTGATCCTTGTGCCTCTGCCTCCTTTGATTTTTCTGCCTCTGCAAACCATGGCTGTTTGGTAGGCCGCAGCGGTTGTTGATCAAGCCAGTTCCAGGCGGATTCTGATTTCACGGCCTCCATGGGCGTGTCTGTGCGAATTAGAGAAAAAGATCAGGATTTTCTATTGTGGTGAGATGCAGGCAGCGTACCTGAACCTAAATTGTACTCTTAATTGTATATTAAAAAAGATTAATTAAAAATTAAAATACTGTTGAATAAAAAGAAAATCAAGGACCAAAACAGGATTTCATCAAAATAGGCCAAAGGATGGCGATCGGAGTTGCTACATTGAGGAAACAAAAACCTAGAGTCCTATCAGATAATAAGATTAACTTTGAAAGTGATTAATAGTTAGAATCGTGTAAGTATTTTAGCCGGATCCGATAGTGAGATCGAGAGCAAAGTTTGAAATAATGCGCGCGCAATATCGCTTAGCAGATAGAATTTTGCGACGTAACGCAAAAATTTCACGGAAGTACTAAATATCGTACTCTATTTGCATGATATCATACACGACACGTTATATTATACACTATTTACGCGTCATTGCGGAAATATTTGTAACTTTAAAAAAAAAAAAAATTTAATCCCAAATGACCCCGTTTTGGGAAAACCCTTGATTTTCTCTGCCCAAAACGATACTCAACACCCAGTTCTCTCAGTCTAGTGCGCCTCCACGCCCGACCTTCCTCCACATTTGTGAGTCTCTGACCACTGACCTCCAAGACCGATGCCTCCCTCTTCCACACCTCCGTCAGCCAGAGGTAAACTAAAAACCCCTTTTACTTAGTCGACAACTTTAGACCCTCGTAGGATTTTGACTAAGGCTTAATTGGGATTTCGGATTTCCAGTTCCTACTAGAATTTGTTTCACCGTTTCTGTGGATTCTAAAGAATCTATATAGGGGATGGTTTGTATATAGATTAGACTTTGAAACAGACTTGTGAGTTGTCAGGCAATGGAATCGCATAGGTCCATCTCGCCACTTGCTGTTGCTTTTACAATATTTATTTACTATTATTTAGCATGATCTTCAAATTTATTAGAAATATGTTTGAGTTTCTGCAAATTCAGTTTGATTAGACAATGTGATATATTGTGAATCATCTTTATAAGATCATCATTATGTTTGGAATATTTGGATTTTTATTTAAGTGTTTTGTGTTGTTGAACTTGAACTATATGTATTTTGGTAGTTTATTATGCATTAATGTGAAATTATTGTAAAATTATATGTGTTTTGGTGTAAGTATATATATTATTTTCATTATTATTTTACGCTATGTAAGCCTCAAATAGCTTACGCGAAACCGTGACATAGCGCGATATTGCATAGCGAAACCTTTCACGCGACGTTATTTCAAACCTTGATTGTGAGAGAGAATGAGAGATTTTTTTGAGGATTTTTTTTGTCAAAGAGAAAATGAGAGATAAAGTTCCTGCCCAACCAATTATTAAGACTTCCTTAGCCATATAAATTCTTCCCAATATCAACTACCTCTCTCACTTATACATACACACATAACCTAAACTCTTTTTTTCCCGTACTAGTACATAGTGCATATGGCGAGGAGGATGGCGGCACACTGTAACAACAATGGCACCACTCGCTGCGGCAGCAGAGCCCCAAAGAAGAAGAGAGTCTCCCTGGAAGAAGAAGACTACTCGTCGGAAAATCTAGAACGCCAAGTCGTTTTGAGCGTTCACGTCTCCCATGCCGAGGGCATCGACAACCCTAGCGACAGCACCATACCCTGCGATGACAGGCGTTACAAAGTCGTCGTTTGGGTCGAGCCCGACAACGAGTACAAGTCGGGCAAAGTCTACGGGTTGCCAAACCCTAAATGGGACGGAAAAGTGGATATCAAGTTCAGGGCTAGCCTTTTGCGCGGGGGATTCCTGCACGTGGAGGTCATCGGGCCCGGGGACAAGTCCGAGCGCGGAACCTCCCTTGGGATGGCCGTGAGCAGGACTCGAATCCCATTGCCGAAGTTGAACGAGAAAATAAGAGGCCGGTTCGGACTTGTGAGGAGCGGAGGGCATGGATTAAAGGCTGAAGGACACATAATTTTGTCCATGAAACTAAATCAACCGATTAGCTTATCGAGCACCTAATTAAATATTTTCCTAGCTAGTTAATTTGCTTGTCTCACCCTTATTTTTGTTTTCTTCACCCAATTTTTAGTGCTATTAGATGGCTGTGTTAAGTTGGGTTAATTAGTTCCTCATAAAATCTGATGAGGTTCAATTACTGATGCTAGCTATGTCATACAGTTTTTCTATCCTTTTATTTTTTTCTAATACAGTTTTGGACTTGTTGACCAGAGCAGTTTTCTTTGTATTGATCAATTGAGCAAGAGACTGATAGCTCGCTCGTTTTTGGTTAAGCACATTTAACCCTACGCCCAACCCAATGTCTTGTGTTCAAATCCTTGTGATCCTATATTTGTTGCATACAAAAGTTATGTACTTGAAGTAATTAGCATTGCAGGACGAGCAAGACGTTGATCTGATTTAACCAAAATAATGACAAATTGACAAAGTAACTGCAAATAAGTCTGCAGTGCATACTCTTACTCTTATTCCATACACAAATTAAACAAGTTGTTTCAAATACATAAAGAAGGGTCTGGCTCCAACGATTTAACCGTTGGATTTTCGAACTACTCATTTATGTACTATGGAATAAAGCACATTATATCAATGTTCAAGTAGGCAAGCATGTGTTGATTGCTCTAGTGATTAATTCTAATGCACTCGGATCCAAACCCTCTCTACACTCCTTGGTGTAACTTAGATTAAAACTATCGCTTTTAAAAGAATAAAAATCCAAATTAGGACTACTTTAACAAACAAACAAAAAATTCAAGCAAAGTTAATAGGAAAAAAGGAACAAAATCCAAGAAGATCTTGCTACGAATTGTAGCCCATTTATGGCCCAACAGACCCAATTAGGTCATGCCATATCAAAAGGAGAAAAACTTAGACTATTCCGGTTGTATTTACGTTCACACATGCTGATCCAAGATTCACAAGTGGGGTGGGCTGAATTTTAAAACTAAATTTCATTAGTGATATTTTTTTGTAGAGTACTTTGTTTCTATTATTTTTCTTAATGTTAAACATATTAATGACTTCCAAATACAACATAATATAGAAAGTAAATTAAGATTAAATACCAATTCAAATGGGTTGGTTGGAGGTTCGAGTAGAAGAAGAAGAATAAGAACGAAAAAAAAAGTGTAAACAAATGTTGGATATAGAAAAAAAAACAAAGAAATTTGGTATGAAAATTAATAGGTTATATATAGTACTATGACTATTTTAGCAAGATTTCATGATTAGTCGAAAGTGGCAAGGCACTTGGTATAATTGAAGAAGGGGTCCTGGGTTTGAATAGGCTTGAGAGTGCAAGGCTTTTACGTATTTTATAAATGTAGTGGGTTTCTTTTTTTGGGCTGAATAAATTGAGGTGACTTAAATGGGCTAATATAGGTAAGTAATGGCTATATGAAATAATTTTCGGATGGACCGAAGCCCACCTCAACGGGGCATGGGCTCATGCCTGCGTTCACTTGATGACATATATATAAAGACTATAATGATTTTAATTTTCACTTGTGTTTTTTTCCATTATACGACGGTTCAAATCAGAACTCTCCCAAGCCAATCAAGATTACGAGTTTCTTGTTTTTCTCTCTTAAAATTCTACTAACAAGGGATTAGAATTAGATCATGTTACTGAAAACTAGATTTCACCTCCTCTAATCTACAAACAGGAAAGTTCTTAATCCCTAATCTACAATAACTCTCCGTGATAAGCTAGAAATTTAACTATTTGTGTTACAGTTGAGAAACGCGTTTTCTCTCAGTAATTTTCTATTTACTTTTTGCTAAGAAAGTTAAAATACAAGGGAGGGTATTATCGTCATCTTCATGCGCGCACCCCCTTGGAGTATGCCACCCTTACTATCCCACAACAAAAAATCAATCCCATCTCCCCCTTCTGGCCCATTATCCTACGCACCCTCAGCACCGTCACCACTCGCGCACGTTAGCACAGAGACGCCTAACCTCATGGCTTCCTCCCGCCCTCCGCCGCAGAAGCCTCTCGATCTCGACCTCACGATCGTCTCTGCCAAGCATCTCAAGAACGTCAACTGGAAGAACGGCGACCTCAAGCCCTACGCGGTCTTCTGGGTGGACCCGGACCGCCGGCTAGCCACCAAGTCCGACGACTCCGGCTCCACCCACCCCGTCTGGAACGAGCGGTTCACCGTCCCCCTCACCCTCTCCCTTCACGACTCCTTCCTCACCCTCGAAATCTTCCACTCCAAACCCTCCGACACTCCCAAGCCCTTAGTCGGCACCCTCCGGGTCCCACTCAAGGACCTTCCCGATCAGGACGACTCGACCCGAATCCGGACCTTTCAGCTTGTCCGTCCCTCCGGCCGTCCCCAGGGCAAGATCCGCGTAAAGCTCGCCGTTCGAGAACGACCTCTGCCGCCAGATTACCATATTACCCCTCCTCCTAGCTATTTTTACGCTAGTCCCCCTATGCCCCCAGGCCCCCCACCGCCAGTTCGCGACTTCAGGTCATACTCGCCGTCGCCGTACAGCTCTACTTTACCAGCTTCAGCTCCTAGTCCAGCGGCTTCGCCACCGCCTCCGCCTTACCATTACAGTTCCTATTCCGATCCGTACTCGAGTTACTATCCAGCGTACTACTCCAGCGCGCCGCCGCCTCCACCGAGGCCGTTCTTCGACCGACCTGTGAACTACGGCGGGCCTAGTGGGCCTGGTGGGCCTTCGGCGCCATTGGACTACTCGAATTATGATCAGAATCAGAAGCCCAAGAGTGGGAAGATGGGATTGGGCACCGGATTGGCTGTGGGCGCAGTGGCCGGAGGTCTTGGTGCACTGGCATTGGATGAGGGGTTGAGGTACGAAGAAGATAAGATTGCGGAGAGGGTCGAGAACGACATGCGTGAGCGTGATGATTACAGCTATCGTGCCGATTATTGATTGAATCGGGGTTTAGGTATGGTTTAATTACTAAAGCGCAATGTTAATTTGCGGTTTCAAAGTGTATATGTATATATGGTTTTATGTGGAATTTGGTTTGGGGCTTTTGGAGGGTTGTTGCTGGATGAATTAAGACAAAGGTTTAAACTTTAATGTTAAGTCAGTGTTTTATTAATGGAATAAATTCTGGTTTGCTATTGAAATTTACGTGGAGCTTGTAATGTGATTAGTTGATTTGTTTTAGTGGAGTTAGTGTTTGTGTATCATGCAATGAATTGTTTGATTGATCATCTTGGGATGAATTGTGTGATTGATCGTCTTGGAATGAATAGCGGGATTGATCATCTTGGAATGAATTGTGTGATTGATCCTAAATGGTTGGTACAGTTCCGGGTTTGGTTGATTGGTTTACTAGCAATGTTTTGAGCTAAAGGATCATGTTTCAGGAGGGGGTTTGGTACTTTATGTTCCAGGAGCATGTGGAAACTTTATATAAAGAGCGTAGTTTTCAGCATGGTAGAGGAAAGCATATATTTGGTTGAAAGTACCATTTAGGATGAAGAGGAATGCCAGCCTCAGTCGGCGTTGAGCTTATGGCTGATTGAGGTCTTTTTATGGAGCTTAGTTAAATTTTTATCCTTGCAACTATGAACGTTGGATTTCTCTGTACGGAACCATTGCTAAATATCTCTTGCAATCGTTTCTGTGGATCTTAATTGAGCTGTTTAGATGACAGTGGTGTATGAATCAAGGTTATCTTAGGGCTACTTTTTAGTTTTCCTTGTTTTGCTAGAGATGGAAGGGAAAATACATGGGAGAAAAGAAAGATGAAGGAAGGAAGGGTGGAGGAATGATGATAGGAGGGGTGTGTAAGAAATGCATTTTGAATGGTACACGAGATGAAAATTAAAAAACAAAACTGAAAGCAATTTTAAGTTGTTTACAAGTTTTTGTTTTAACCATTCTCCTTCGTTTCTCTCACCTCTCTCACCACTATCCCTTCACCCTCTTTCATCCCTTTTTTTCTCCTATATTTTTCCTTCTGCCTCTAGCACAAGAAATTAGGGGTGGTTTCGGTTCGGTAACCGAACCGAACTCCCACTCCCGAATACCGAAACCGAAACTTCGGGGAGGAGGTTTTTAATACCGAAACCACCAAAAAAATTCAAAATTTTTGGCCTATTTTATTCAATCCATTCACATATTCATAATCCATTCAATCCATTCACATATTCATAATCCATTCAAATTCAATACATTCAATCCATAATCCATTCAAATTCAATACATTCAATCCCTTCAATCCATAATCCATATTCCATTCAAATTGGCTAATTCATTCCATTCAATCCATTCAATCCATAATCCATTCAAATTCAATCCATTCAATCCATGCAGTAATCACTCATCTTCTCATACACACACTCACTCACTACATACACACACTCACAAATAATTCAAACAGCAGCATCAATGCAACATATAATTCAAACAATGCAGCAGCAATAAGTTTTAATAGCTGAAATATTAATAGCTCTCAGTTTTTACTAATAGCTCTCGTAGTTTTTACTTTTCTGCATCATTCAATAAGTTTTGGACCAAGCATCCTGCTATCCTTTGAACATGTAGTTCAGAACGAAAATACTAGTTTCTCAGTTTCACAAGTTCGTGCTTCCTACCTAAATTATGAGAATTTAATATGGAAGCCGTAGCTAACGGAGGCAAACGAAAGAGAAGCAACACAACTAGTAATGATAATAGGCACATATTAGGAAAACACAACCCAATTGTTCAACATGGAAGAAGAACTCTAAATAGGAAACCCCATGATAAGAAACGGGTATTATCACTTATGAAAGAAGGTTTAATTCTGCACAGCAGTGTGACTGATCACAGAAAAATAGCATAATAACAAGGATTACAGACTTCAAAGAAAAATGTCAAGTTCGATTATGTTCCCTAATTCCCAGTACCCAAGCATTGCATTTAAGCTTCCCTCGGATACGAAACGACTATAACAAGTATTAACAACGACTACATTGCATTTATCACAGAAAGAAGAGCTCCAAATAAGAAACCCCGCAATATGAAATGTCTATAACTTATGAAAGGTTGAATTCTACACAGGAGTGATCACAAAAATATATCATAATAACAACAATCACAGTGCAATTCCATGTTCAATTATGTTCCCCAGTTCCCAGTATCCAAACATTGCATTCTCTGTAACCTAACCCCCAAATTTCATGCCAAATTTCCTCAAAATCGGATTTTTCCGCCAAAATTGAACAATTGAATGAAAACCCATTTGCTTTTTACAGAAGCTACACCTCATTCTGATTAAACCATATGGTCCAGATGGATCCCCATCCCCCATCCCCCAATTGAAACTTATTATCAAAGAAAAAAATAAAACCCATAAAACATTCAAACAAAACAACCACAAATTTGCAGAATTATTCCGAATTTCCCCAAATCCCGCAAACCCAAACCCTAATATGAAATTACTACAAGTTAGAACTTACCAAATTGTTGCATAGCTGCAGAACTTCACACAATTGAGAGTCTGTCTGAGACAGAAACACAGAGAGCCAGCCGGAGAGAAGAGAAGAAGAAGAAGAACGTAAGTCGAGTGACTCGAGTCGGGAAACTGGGAAGTCGACTGACTCAGTTGGATTCAATCTCAAACCAACGGTTGAGATTAAACAGAAAACCAATCCAACGGACAAAATAATTACTAGATATATATATATATATATATAATTAAAATATATTAATATTATATATATATTTCGGTTCGGTTCGGTATTACCGAATAAACGGTAATAAGCTCCCGAACCCCGTACCGAACTTTCGGTATTTTTTCGGTTTCGGGTACCGAACCATTCGGGGCCTTTCAATTTCGGTATTTTCGGTATTAAGTTCGGTTTTTTTCGGTACGGGTTCGGTATTTCGGTACAAAATTCCCAGCCCTACAAGAAATGAAAACTAAAAACTGAACGGACCGTAAGTTTTCTTCGTCCTACAACTGTTCTTGTGGGTGGTGCAGGAAGGGCTTCCTATGCTTTTTGATATTTGACAGTGATAGATTGGTTCCATGTTTTCTGAGCCTTTCCTATTCTCTTCCCTTTGTGTGTTTGTGCACTTGCTTGGGTGTTTGTGATTGACATTAGGGTACGATTTGGTTCTTACATTAAAACTGTTGGAATCATAAAAACCTTTTCAACCTTATGGAGTCCAGTCCACTCTGTATGGACCTCACGCAAGACCTCTATACAGTTTCATGTCCATTATTGCAACTCAAGCAGTAAAAGGACGCGTCTGCGGCATGTAAAATGGTTTGCTTGCCCAGAGAGGAGACGATAAAAAGCTTAGGGACCATTGGCCATACATTAACTGGAGTTGGGCAATTATTGTGCTAGTTGAATCTCATTATCATCCACGAGATTTGAACCTACAATCTCCTACCTGCACGTGAAGTGTAATATCACTAAACCGTACCTTAACCGTCCAACTTAAGTACCCACATTAGGGTTTAAGGTTTAGGGTTTGGGGTTTGGGGTTTAGGGTTAGGGTTTGGGGTTTAGTGTAATATCACTAAACCGTACCTTAACCGTCCAACTTAAGTACCCACATTAGGGTTTAAGGTTTAGGGTTTGGGGTTTGGGGTTTAGGGTTAGGGTTTGGGGTTTAGGGTTCCGACGTAGCCACCTTGCGTATCTGAGCCCAAAACCAAATAAACACTCTATTTTGGGCGTAGTCGAATGGGCTTACCTTTAGAACCACTCGAGAAAGAAAACGTCGCTACAGCCCAAATCACAACCCATGTCAGGGCCCTTTTACTAATGTATTATTATTTTTCTTGGCACGTTGCAAAACTCAACAAAAAAAAAAAGAAAGGAAAATACTTGCATCCCTTATTGAGAAAAATGCTCGTAGGATGCAAGTATTATCTAAAATAAATAGAAATTCATCATGACAAAACATAGAACATATGATATCTACTTAGCTTTGCCTCTACTTTTATTTGGGAATGTTTACAAATTTTGTAAGAGCACAACCACTCAAAAGGGACACGACAAAACACATATCAATTCCGAAATCTCCACTTGCTGTAAGAAGAAGCTATATATTATCTTTGCCTGCAAATTACTTTCTCGCATGTATGTTGAAAAATAACTCAATTATATTAAAAAGTAAAAATAATAAAATATACGGTCATGTCATGTCAAATTGTAATTTGTCTAACTCCTCTCTACAAAGTCATTTGTTTTCTTATTCCAAATGAGTGGAGCGCACATACTAGATGACTGAAGATTTGATCAAATTGTCTTTGAGTTTGTGCTCCATAAACCACAATCATCATATACATTTCCAATTCCCCAGCACATATGCGTGTGGAAACAAAATCATGGTGTCCAATCTACTTGTCTCAAAAAGATATTTATTTTAGGCTAAACTGCCGTTTGACCTCCTGAACTATTACTCCAGTTGAAATTGACCCCCTGAACTATTTTTTTTGTAAATTGACCCCCTGAATTATTTGAAATCCGCAAATTAACCCCTCACTGTCAGATTCAACAAAGTTTCATCCACTTTGCTGTCAAATACTAACACATGTCGTATTTTAATTGGTAGATCTAGCTGAAATTCTAACGAATTAACAGCAAATTGGATGGAATCTAGCGGTAGGGGTAAATGTACTAATTTAGGAAAGTTTAAGGGGTTAATTTACCAAAAAAATAGTTCAGGGGGTCAATTTCAACTAGAGTGATAGTTCAGGGGGTCAAACGGCAGTTTACCCTTTATTTTATCTTGGAAAGAAAGCTCAAGTGGAATTGGAATTGAATTCCAATCCTCTTTCATGTCAAGAACTTTCTTTCTTTTTTCATTCCTTTTTTTTGCTATATATAAATTATTGGATGAATGATGTTAGACATGATTAGATTACAATAATTAAACAAAGTTAGCTTATCCACTCGTGGGGAATAAGAACATGATGAACATCTTCTAGCCCCGTTCAATGTGTGTGTCTATATACACACACACGTAAGACTCATTATCCTTGTTTTTTTCTTTTTTCTTTGACTTAGATTGATTGTGACAAAGATAGATTAAGACGGTTTTAGAGACTACAGAAGACAAAACAGACTATGTGATCATGATATACAAGCTATTGTATTATTTCTTCGTTCAAGACAACATTTAAAAATATTTACCTGAATTCAGATATTTTAGAAGGGTATATGATTTATCTCGTAGTTTTATAAATCAAAAGCTTGCTGCTTCGGATTATTGGAGTCTTTTTTACTGGTCAGGCTAACGGGATATTGCTCATCACTGCTTGTTACATTATTCATTTGAACATTTGTTTGTTCTTGATTTGAGGAACCTGTGACCTCATTTTAGACTTATTGTTGGAAGAATGTGATGATTAGTGAACTTATATATGATGCCCTTGTGGTGTGTTGTGCTTCTTCCTAAAAATGAAATCTATCGATTTATCTTAAAAAAAAAAAACAAGCACGGATATAATTCATCAAGAAGCAATTACAATGTGTTCTTAGTTCTAACATTTTGGTTATCATAGAGCGCCAATTTTATTAGAAATTTCAAAAATAGTTTTATAGAAAGAGACATTATGACTCAAGTGTTTTTATCCTTAGGGCAGCTTGGGAAAGCTGGGTTCGTGATCTGTCTGTCTGTCAAAATCGTATATAATAATAAGCAGTCGATCTCTGTGTCTTTGTCCCTTCATGCCTGGTTTACTATTTTCATCTGTTATGTATGACGGTAGCGAAAAATCTCCGAAAGGAGAGGAAATTGACCGAAGTTTTCGTACTAGAGTTATAACATTTGAATTTCTCTTACATTTATAAGGTTAATTAGGTATTCAATTGATCCTAGACCCCAATACGTCATATACCTCTTCGACTTTGTGCATATTACACAGCTAGCTAGCAACATTGGTGGTTCTTTTTTGCTTTCTTTCATTCAATTGATCCTAAACCCCAATACGTCATATACCCTACTAAAATTATACTCCCCCCACCGACGAAATATGTGCATTTTTATGTTTTTTTAGGTCTTATTCTATATATCCTTCTAGCTAGATTTTTCCATTAATCGCCTGTCAAATCAATGGGACCTGTAATTATATATACTTTAAGAAGAGCTAGCTGCCACACACAAAACCAAATTTAAGTGTTATTTTCTGCTGCTGCTTCTTGGTTAAATTAAGTGTTACTTTCTAGTTTTAATTTGAATAATCAAGCTACAGCTTTAGCTTCTAACATTTCTGGAAAATTATAGATAAAGCGACCATAATTATCAGTGAACCGTTTTAATTTTCTTATATATCAGCAGTTATATAAAATAATAACAATAAAAAAAATCTGATAATTGCCATTTTCTTTATCTGTTTCTAGCTATATACCTTCCGTGATCTGAAACATCTACTAAAAGAATGAAAATCAATCTAACCTACGACTTTCTGAATAATTACATACCATGCACCAAGAGCTAAACTGCAAAAACTTAGCAGTCTTATATACCAAATTGATAACAAGCTTTTCTTTTTTGGACCACAACGCTGCATACTATATATTGCTATTGCTGGCCAGCCTTTTGTTTAATTTGGACGATAACATGCATGCATTTAGGCAATTCACGGATCCTGTACAAAGTATTTGACAACATTCTTGGTGGACCAATTTGTACGCCTATCCCTACTAATCATGTGCCTTGTGAAATTGTTCTTGGTCACTAAATTTGTACACATTGATTATTTCACGTGATTGTATTTCAATACTGTGCTACGATTTTCTAGCAATGACTTTGAAATCTATGTGACATTTCTAAGTTTTGTTGAAGAGTGAAATTTGTTTTTTTGTTACAATAATATTGAAGGAGATAGAGCGCCAGAATTGATTACTTTGTAATCGTGACGTGTCCTAATCCTAGCTTGTTATCTCACCCTCTCTCATCACTTAAAAACCCTAATTAAGAGCTTGAAGAATGACATATTTTCAGTTCAAGTTACATCTTTTATTATTGATCAATTGTTTCACGCTCTATGCAACGAAATTGACTAGCAATAAAAATTTATCAACAATATGCAAGTGGATATGTACTTACTGCAATTTGGTCACACATTCAGAAAGCTTTCCTGCAATTTTTAACACATATCTCAAGGTAATTTGAAATGTTTATTTGGTATAGTCCAAGAACTCTCAAAACAAATATATTATTTTTGATTCCTCCAAACGATCAATTAAATAATATATGATTTAACCATAGTTGTATTAATTAAGCTGCCATGAACAAACTGTATAGGCAAAGCTGAGGCAGTTGGTTTTGATTGTCGGGATGCAGTTTGTAGTAGTTGATGGGGATAACAATGTGACGGAAAACGACCATGTCCGGAGCATCACCTTTTCAATATTTTCCTTCCATTTCATTTTTTTTGTCGGACAACGACACGAAGTCCATCCTCTTCGAATATTGCAGAGAGAGAGAGAGATGTGGGCGTGGTTACGTATTTATGCTTTGGAATCCAAACTAAAATGTCTGTTAATTATTAGATCAGTTGGACAATCATGCCCTACAAACCTCAGTCACCATGTTAATCATCCAAACTACCTTCGTCCACGGTTCCACCAATTACATCTATGTAACTTCAACCAACTTAACAATTAATTTTCTATCATAAACATAATGATAAGAGAATATCATATTAGGGACACTAATTCACTACTTGATGAGCTCTCATTATATGGGTGTATATATATTACCCTCCTCTTTTTACTTTTCCTCAATTTTCATTGTAAACTTTGGTACAATGATCTAGTTTAATTTATTTTTCTATAATTTTTCTTTTCATTGTCTTTCTAATGATCTATACACGCACTAGCGGATCCAAAGGAGGTCAAGGTGGGTCAATTGATCTCTCGGATCCCCAAAAGATGCCCTGGGAGAGCATGTATGACCCCTTGGATTTATGGGCAGCAGACATGTCGTGCACACAAGGTGTTCGACGAAATGCCCAAACCAGGCTCGGCAGTAGCTGCGCAGCGCGCATGGAGTTCCTTTTTTTTTTAAACGGCTAGCCAAAATGAGGTCGTTTTGGAGCCAAGTTCAAAAATAAAAAATAAAAAAGTCAACAAAGGCATCGTTGCTCCGTGGGGGTCAAAGGGAAAACAGACGCGAACTTCTCTATGTTGTGCGAGTGCGACTCCTCCCTGACCACTGACTACCTTTAACTTCAAACTTCAATTCTTGGGTGTGTTCCGTTGTTCATCCGCTTCAATTTCTGGTAATTAAATTTGAAACCTTCTCTTTAACATTATAATTTTAGGAATTTTTGTTTATAGATTCATACATACATTGGAAATTCCCAGGATATTAATGGAATGGAATGGAAATCAATGCATAAGTTGTTTAGGGATTTTTGTTTATTTTTGGTTTCCATTGAATTTGTATAATTTTATTGGTTCTTATGTGTGTGTTAATTGATATTTTTATCTTAAATTATGAATGAATGTATTATCATTTAACTTTTCATTTTTATTTCCATTTAATTGTTTTTTAATGTTTAAATCTTGACCCCTCGGGTTAAAATCCTGGATCCGCCATTGTATACACGTATTATTTTGTGTGACACTATCAGTCAAAAGTGGGTGAAATGAATTTTTTTTCTCTCTTCTTTTAGTTTATGCCAATCACAAGTGAACGAGAGACCATAATAATTGTGCATTGAACACGTAAGAGATTGTCTTACGAGTTTGATTATCAACTAGACCCTTTTATATATTATCAAAAAAGAAAAAGGAAATGGGTCATTTAATATTTAAACATTGTGTATGCTACTTGAGACGCAAGAATACTTATCTCTTTGATTGATCATGAATCTAGACGAATTCATCATTTGGAATAAATTCTAGAAATATTACTCTCATCATGAACGACAATGATATGTAGTGGTGGTTAAAATAAAGAATTATAATTAAAGATAATAGTAATAACAACAAATTAAATGTTTTTCTTTCATGGCATATGCCGGCCGCATGCAGTTTGGTGGGCTGAACCTATCAGAATTATGGGCGCTTCTTGGCCGGCCGAATGAGGCGATGCCCTAATTCAAAGAACGTCAACGGGGAATATATATTAATTCATGCAGGAGGACTCTTCCAATTTTTTTGTGCAAATAAACCCAGCAGGTACATGAACGTTAACTGCTCACTACATGATAAAATATTAATAAAATATTCGATATACTTTGTATTGTCAACATTTTGACCTCTGTCAATGTGTCATGCTCATGCATAAGAAGACATAAAATGAACCCTAAAAAAGAAGGTCACGTCAAGACAAGACGTCAGTGAGAACAAAAGTGCCATAAATAGATTTTTTGACAAAATATTTAGAAATTTTTTTGGATGACACGTATAATTTAATGGTTCAGTTATTGAATGGTCTCAAATTAATTTGTGATGAGCTTTAAATAAATTTGTGATGAGTTTCAAATAAATTTTAATCTATTCAATGGTCTGACCGTTGAACGATACGTACCACCCAAGTCATTAAATAGTATGTACCACCCAAATTTGACCCTTGTTCATTTTTGGGTTGGTCATGTGGATCATATACCACTGGTACTATAAGGTCGGTGGTATGAGTAACGCATGTACTTGATTTATGGGCATTGGTTCAAATACGCATGTAACTTAAAACAAAACTCACAACTTAATTAAGTGTTTAAAAGTGTTTATGTCTGTACACAAGATTTTCTATTCGAATTTTCTTTTTCTTAATATTGTTTGTATTAAACTAAAAAAACTCTCGTACTAAAGAGGTAAAAAACATTATACATGAATAATGCATATGCATGTTTGTCCTCAATGGTACTTCATTGTATATTTAGTTTCATCAATTGCCTTAGAACATAAAAGAGAGAGTAAATAAATTATAAGGACGATACTTGCATCCACTTCATGAGGTGCATCACTTTGTCCACCCTTGCAAATCTATGATTAGCTATTTTTATCATAAATTTTTTATAATTACAATTGTTTATTTTCTTAATCATTATTTAAAAATAATTTTTACAAAAAATCTCAGGAAACTTATTTTCTGCTAAAAATAAAAAAAAAAAGTTAAAATTTAAAATTCGGAAATATTAATTTATATTAAAAATACAAAAACATGTAAGTTTTACAGCCGGTGTTGACCGGTCTATAGGCAAAGGGCATCGGAGCAGTGAGTGATGAAGTACCTTTTCGACTATTTATCCCATGGCTCGAAGACGGATGCATTGAACCAAAAGTTGAGTTAAATAATATATATTTGTTAGTGCATATATTAATTGTTGAGTTAAATAATAAAATATGTGTAAACTTACCAAAAAACGGGGGTCTTGAAAGTGGTTACATAACCACTCCCGATCTCGAGGCCGCTCCGTCAGCTCCGCGGGGGCATCCTCGGGCTAAAGCAGCACGTGGGTCCGAATACAACTTGAAAACTTTGTGGAGGTCGAAGCCTTCCCTCTTTAGCCACCGCTCTTTAAGAAGAAGGCCGTCTGTAAGTTCACTCGTTTGGCATCAAGGTTCGTGAAGTGTTAAAAGTTGACTGCAAATATAGAACAATATTGTTAAAATATATACAAAATATTGGACTTAATTAAACAAAGTAGTACAAAGTATGGAATACACTCACCCGACGGCTCGTGCCACATGTAGCCTTCGTTTCATCGGGACAAATTGCCATGATTTCCATTGCATAGGGCAATGGGCACACTTAATATCATTATCTCCTTAACTTAGGTGTCATGCAGTCGAGATGTGTCGAACCATTCTTTTCCTCAGTAAAGGTGACGGTGATCTTTTCGTTACTCGCCCGTGTAGTCCCGTAGACTTCAATTGTTGCAAGGGCCCGGGTATTTTCTTCCTTTGACAAAACAAATAAGAAAGTCAAGGTTAAACGGCATCTTAAAACTCCACGAGAAAATTGTGTGAACCTCCTAAAGTCTAACATTTCCCATAACATGAAACAATACGTCTAACATATCCACATCCACACAATTCTGACATATCCAACATATCAACATATCAACATATTCAGCATATTCCAACATATTTGACAATTCTAGCATATTAGACAATTCTAGCATATTCAACATATCGACAGATTCCAACATATCCAAACCGCGATTCAACATATCAGCTAACGATTCAACATATCGCGTCCCACGCGATTCGACATATCCAACAATTCCAACATATCCAACAATTCTAGCATATTCCAAAATATTCTTAAATTCTAACATATTCCAACATATCCTTAAGCTTATATTGCAACAAAATTGACAATCATTGCAAATGTTTGAACATCCATTGAAAAGTGATCTATTTGTATTAAACAATAGAACAAAAAATGAAAAGATTAGAGGTAAGGGTATATTACACAGTCAGCGAGCCCTCGCCGTCGATTGTGGAAGTCTCGGTGCACGAAGGAGTCCTCGGGACGTTGTCGCCGGAGCCCGACGTGCTGCTTTCTTCACTGCAGGAAACGTCAGGAGTGGTGGACGAGGCGGGCGCCTCGAAGACATCTGAGCGGCCGAGCGCGAAGGAGAGGCGCACTAGGACTAGAGCGGCGGCGTGTAGAAATCAAACCCGACATACGTATAAAAATGAAGGCATGTATGTAATATCATGACAAATATGTTGAAACAATACGAACTCAAACTTTCTTTCAGTGTGATTATGGAAAAATGTTTTAGTGCTCGGTGGATTTAATCCATCATTTTTATTTCATTTGTTTGACAACTCAATCTTTCATTTCATTTGATTTCATTGGATTTCGAGGCAATTAGGCCAGCCCAAAACCGAGTCTAAAATATGGGAATTATCATTTTTCCTACGCTTAAAGATTAAAAAAACTTGTTTAGAAGATTTGTGCATATAAACGCAAAGAAAATATTTTACTTTGCATTATTTTTCACTTTAAATCAAACACTAAGTTTCTACACCACAATATGCAACCATACTTGAGAATTGAAGTAAGTTCTCAATTAGAGGATATTAAAAAATCTTTGGGAATCGGAAGTTACACACGATAATATGGCAAAGATGATTAATCACAAAATCCTGTACAGTTTATTAGAAAAAATATCAAGTCCCGACCCACGAGATATATGGTAAACAAGTTGTTGTGTGACATTATAGCCAATTATTTAATATTCTTGGCGGACAAGAGGGTAAAGCATCGACGGAGAAGAGGAACTTAAAGTATTCGGCAACCACTTTTTTTCCAAAGAAATTTAAGAATTTTTTTGGCCTACGCTTGTGCGAGTTTCAATCGCATGAAGAATAAGTCCACAAAAGCAAGGAAAACTAGAAGGAAGCGAGCATACTTCGTAGTATCTATCTAACCTTATGTCTATGCTTATGTAAATTCGGCAATCGAGGAGGCTGACATTAAACTGAGAGGTCGAGTGCAGTATCTAAACAAGGCCATTTTGTGTTTTGAGTACGGAGAAGCTAGAGTCTTTACTCATTATTGTTTCATTCTTCTACTTATCACAAATTGTACCATACCAATGAACACGGACATTTGCAGACTAAAACTAACAAACATATCAGCACGAAACCTTTAAATGCACACACACGCGAGTTCGAATTTTATGGGTTTATATTTATTATAAACCCAAAAATTCGAACAAATCCTCACTACACATATTATGACACCTTGAAATTGCTCCTTTGTCCATAAACCCAAATCAATTTCAATTCCAAATCCCAAATCAAATTTCTATTTCTATTTCTATTTCAATTTCAATTTCAATTTCAGTTCCATTTCAATTCCAAATCCTATTGAAATTCCCTAACTTTGAAACCAAGAACAAAAATTCAAGAACAAAAAATGAAACTTTGAGCTACCTCGAGAGAGGGAGTAAAGGAAACGGAGAGAGAGAGATGGAATGCGGGCTGGAGTGGGATCGTCGGCGTGCAGATCGTCGTCGGCGTGCGAAGGAGGCATGCGCCCGGCTTTTTTGCAGGAAAGAAAAAGAAAGAGCACGGGGTGCAGATTAAAAACCCACGGGACTTTGGGCGGCGAACACATTTGGCGCTGACTAAAAATTAATTAAGCCCCAGTTCATTTAAAATTTTCAAAATCAGCCAACTTTGGGCGACGAACCATTTCGTCGCCCCAATCCCAAATTCGTCGCCCAAAACCTTTAAAATTTTCAAAATCAGCCAAAAAATTTATGGGGTGAAATTCAAGGTTTAGGCGGCAAATGACTCGTCTTAAAACCAATTGGGCGACGAATATGTTTTTGGTCAAACTACAAAGATCGGAAAGTGGGAAAAATCATAATAAGTAATTCGGAAGTGGGAAAATCGCCAAAAAAAACGCTCGTAACGAAAATGTGTACAACTTAGTTGAGTGTCATCTCCAAAGATGACCAATAAAAACCATGAAGGCTATATTCTTTTGTAGCCGTCGATCAACGTTGCGTTTACACTCCGTTTTTATGTCCATAGAGTTTTTTTCATCCGATTCTTTTTGAAAACATGATCTTCTCTTGAATGTAGTAAGATGAACGGTTCCGATACGTTCATAGAATGGCCCCAAATATTAACATTTTATCGAAAAGTGTGATGATGTTATATAGTTTCCATAAATTATATAATGTCTTATACAAATTTGACTCTGATATAAAGATGAGAGGACATAATATAAAAAAATGCAAATAGTTCATCTTATTAGATTTAGTAAAAGATCAAGTTTTCATAAAAAGAACGGCATGAAAAAACAATACTTTATATATAATAGCAGAAGCGTAAGCGTAGCGTTAATCGGCGGTTAAATTGCAATATGGGCTTCATCGTTTCTAGTGTTCGATTTTGGAGATGACACGTGGCGAGTTGTAGGCCTTCACGGTACGGCGTTTTATATTTTTACAAAATTTTCCCACTTATCATTACTTTATTCGAGATTTTTAGTGTAAATTAAAAAAATAGGTTAAGGGCGACAAACATCATTCGTCGCCCAGACCTTAAAAATAGACAGGTTTAAAAATGGTATACCTTTTGGGCGACGAATACTTTGCTTTGGCGACGAATACTTGACTTTGGGCGACGAATATTTGGGGCGACGAAGTGTGTCGTCGCCTTAAGACAATATGGGCGACGAATATAAGTTAGTCGCCTAGATATATTTCATAAAATGTTTTTGATTATTATAGAAATGATGTAAATATTTTTTGCATTTGGGGCGACGAATTCTAATTCGTGGCCCAAAGCTATGTTTGGGCGACGAATAACGTTCGTGGCCCCAAAGTATCTTTGGGCGGCGAATAAGTGTTGGTCGCCCAAAAGCTTTGGGCCACGACGGTTATACGTCGCCCAGATACTTTGAGCCACGAATTGCCCTTCGTCGCCCAAAAGATTACTTTGGGCCACGAACGGTTATTCGTCGCCCAAGATCTGGAGCCACGAATTGCCTTGTCGCCCAAGTAGCGTGCCCAGGCCACGAAATATATTTGTCGCCTAATGCATTTGCAATATTTTTTTCCTTGGTAAATGAAGGTATAATTTATGTTTCAATGTCTATTCTTAATAATTTGACAACGATATAATTTATGTTTCATTGTCTATTCTTAATAATTTGACAACGTTACAAATTACAAGTTCAACTGTATGTTTCATCACATCCGTTACAAATTACAAATTATAATTTCGACACATCAGAACACTAGTGCCGAATCGAAATACAATACACATCATCGTCGTCACTTTCATCATTTTCGCTTGGTAGTTGATTGGCTGCTTGCATATGATTCCTCACCATCCTTGTCCTCGGTCCGTGCGGGAGTCGGAGGATTGTAGCGTCTCGGATCACCGAGGTCAATTGTAATGGAATCAATCGGTATTTCGATTTCGGGCATTCAGTTTACCTCTGGCGGTTCTTGGTTACATTTCTATCCCTTCGGTGTTGCCAAAACACAATCTATCTCAGATGAAAGTTATTTGAGTCGGAGTCCTTCGTCTTCATTATTATCTCAGTCAGGGAATATCATATATGTTTACGTGGTGTTTGCACAACTTTCCAACCATCCCGTAGCCGAATTCGTAGAGATAGAAGACTTGTTTCGCCATAGTTGCTAAAATGTAAGGGTCTTCATCGTACCAACGTGTGTTAGTGTTCACGATACTAACCCTTCGTCTCAAACTTAACACTCTCGTTCGTGTTAGGATTTGTATCAAACAATGACACTTAAACAAAATCATGGCATCGGTCTTTGTAAAGCACTTGTACAACACTTGTTAGTTTGCCATAAAACTCGATATCGGCCTTTGTCACCACCGCCGGGGCAGACCCCACTATTTTGAGTTAACAACTTGTCATCACGCTGACCATCCACAAACTTAACGCGTTCACATGACACCACGAGTACAATTCGGCGCGAAACGGTCCGACCGCCAAGTTATATAGTGTCTTCGTGTATGACGGCGAATTCTCTCTTCATCGGTTTCAACACTGGTCCGAAATTACAAAAATTCTAATCTTGTTAGTTCAAGATCATATGAAGACAATGGCGAAAAACCTTAAATGTGAAGAAACCAAAAAGTACAAAACTTACATGTTCGCGACCAACGAGGAAACAATGCGGTGTTTCGGCATGTAAGTGAAGGATATGAGCTGCTTATCAAATGTTCATGCTCTCGTCCCGAGGAGAGCGGGCCAATCTCTTCACAATTGTTGAGAGTACGAACCAATGCGCTACCTCCATGTCACTTTTTAGAAAATGATTCGCCTCTTGGTGACAGGCAAACGGACGTGCGGTTTGTGCAGAAACACGAAAGTTTTCTTTCCTAACACCAGTCGTTATTGCGTTGGGGCCGATTGAAAGTGATCTCGGCATCGGAGTTAGATACATTCTTAAAGTGAGAGACTCATATGCGATCCATGCCTCCTGATCGATCCTTAGGCTTGTACTGTTCTTTAAATTTTTTTAAACTCCCAAGAGCTGCAAAAAATCAGCCAGGCTTTGAGGGTAATAAACAAGTATAAAATGATGAAGAATCATACAAGGCCATGGGTCGACGTTACCTTTACGTGGATACATCCATTGATCAGTTATTTGGTCCACCAAGCAACGCCTCATCAGTAAAATGTATCATCACGTGAATCATACTAGTAAAAAAAGGCGGCGGAAATCTGCTCGAACTTGCAAAGGATGTACAATTTCATCTCCGCACTTTTTACATCGACACGCGCATTGACCTTGCGATCGGCGGGGCGAAAAATGCGGGACCCACTTCACTGTCGGGTTGGCACGTCGGAAGGCCAACGGACGGAATACCAGCTGGGAGAAGCGTTGGATTAGCACATGACAATCATAGCTCTTTAATCCGAAAATCGATTTGTCTCACGTTCACCTTTTTTACTTGAATATTTGAAACATACCCGTAAGAGGTATACGGAAGAAAGAAACTTGAAAAATTGTTTCTTCCCCTCGGGTTTCCACGAGTGAAAAGCGGATGAGGGCTTTAAGTACCTTGCCAACTTTCTTCATCCACAAGGCGCACATTAACGTTGCGTTTCCAAATCCAGGACGAGCTTTTATCGTGTCCTTTGATTTACCCTCGATATGCAGAATTGTCCCAGCTGATATCTGAGACATTTTCTCCAATATGCATCACGTCCAATTGTCTCGGCTTTAACTTGGACCGGTATGGGAGTTGAACAAAATATCTTATGCGTCCGGTTATGATGCGAAGATGGTACGGAGCCCGGTAACACTTTTGCCGAGATGGACCGAATTCTAAACATTCAACTTGCGAATATCATCTCCCGAAGATTCTGCGGGTCGAGGCGGGTCTCTGTTTGCCGTCGAAAGATGTCGTTCATACGCCACTCGTGATCCCCACGACAGCCATTTACGATGACCCATATAACAAACCTTCAGGCGTGCCAATCGGAGGAGTGACGTCTTCCCTTGCAAGCTGGGCATGCCATATGGCCTTTCGTACTCCCAGCGGAAATCATTGCATAGCCGGGAAAATCATGTATCGTCCACATCACTTTGCTCGCAACGTGAACATCTTTCCAGGTGGACTTATCAAATGTACGCACACCGTTTTCCCATAAATTCTTTAACTCATGTGGGCGCAAATAGACGTTTATGGACTTTCCTGGATCCTTACGTGATTAACGAGACTCATCATCGTAAAATTCCTTTTCATGCATTTCCAAGGCGGCAAATTATAAGGAACTGACGATCGGCCAAGTGCGCAGGTTTGGTTTAGAACTCAGAGACGGATTAAATCAGTCGGTGTAGCCCAGATGCGACATTACGATGGAGTCTGCTTGCAAATTCGAGGTACATCGATCAAAGTCTCCATGCTGACAGTCACAGGGATGCCCTCGTAACATAAATCATTAACCATAGCATATGCCATCTCATCGGTTGCCGGTGTGCGTCGGCATGGCACAAGCGTTGCAACCTAGGAGTTAATGGAAGATAGCATGCAACACTTTTTTGGAATCTTCGTCTTTCTTTTTAGGTGTGATTTTATATCTCGGCTCAAATCCTGAAATAGGGCATTTATCGAATCTTTATTTTCCTTATAGAGGAGCAATATACAATTATTTACACATGCGTAGTTTTTTCATACCAATGAGGACCATTGACCTATGCAGCACTTTTATAATCTTAGGCAAACAATTATGTTTTGGAAGCATCTGGCAAAAATACCAATAAAGTAGTCATAACAGGTTTGACATACGGAACTTCATCTTGCCTTGCGCCAAACTCCCACACAAATCGCCGTAGACAAAGAATATTCTTCGCAACTTGGGTCATACTTCTTATGGCATTTTCAATAACCTTTCATACTTATCAAATGCTTCCTTGTCCATCGCAGGCACATCATCCCCACTTCCTCATCGTCATTGATCGGCGTACGGATATGATCATTTATAATACCCGTGACTTGGTCATTGCAGAGATAAATTTCTTTCCTGCTTTCTAAAGCTCCCGGCGGTACGAAGGCACGAAGCTTCTTTGTGTGGTTCCCGTGATGATTCCATATGGTATAGGTATCGTCATCCCATTTTCTTACCAAATGATGGCGAACATGGTTAGGGTCTCCACATATAGTTATTACATGATGCGCACGGACACTTGATATGAGAATGTCCCCGATTTGTGTCTCGTTGCAAATTCAATAAAATTATCCTACTCCTTCCAAATATTGACATCACATACATTCGGATTATATATCCCTTTGCTGTCCATTTTCCTGTTTACCACATTACAAGAGAGAGAGATAGAGAGCATTAGAATAACTGTATGTCCTGCGTCCTGCCTTGACTTCCGTAAAGGCCACTATCCCATTCGAAGTGCACATTTGTGTGCCGTAGTTTTACGGATCCACCAAGATTAGATTTCGACATGGGCAAATTTTGGCGGCATCTCCCTCACAGTTCTCCAAAATTGCACGTAGATATAAAATGTCTACTATGCACTTGAAGAACGTAGAATGTTACCAAAAACCCACAATCGAAACCTAATCAGTGAACCGCAAGCTACGACACACAAATGTGCACTCCAACTTGTCCAAAAATGGGACAATTCCAAGAATCAATTGGATCGCGGTCACGCTTTCGCATCCATGCGAATCAATTAATTCTCAAACGGGAAACTAAGGTTTGTTAAAAATAGATACGAAGTTAATTACTATTAACTTCGTCGTACAACACAAAATAAATTCATGCAAAGTTAATTACCATTAATTAACTTTGTACTTACAATACAACATAAAATTGTCAACACATACAAATCATTTTGCATAGACAACCATATAAAATAAATTCGTATTTCCATGACATAAAATAATTAAGAAAATACCTTCAAATTGGTGCTCCTCCAAAACTCTATGCAACAAACCTATACAAAATTAATTAATTTTTGTTAATAACAATTATAAATAATAATAAAATTTTCAAAACTAAAAATTACAGTTAACGATTTCCGGTGGTGGTAGGAAAAGGAGGAGGAGGGGGAGGAGGAGGAGGAGGAGGAGCAAAATCTAACTTGGGGAGAGAGTGAGGTGGTGAGGAGATGAGTGAGATAGGGAGAGAAAGAGAGAGATGGAGTGAGATAGGGAGAGAAATTTGGAAGCTGGTCTCGGGTAGAAAGAGTTTGCGGATTTTTAAAAGCGCCTCTCGGGTAGAAATGATTCTAGTAGGTTTTGGGCGTAGAGTGTTCAATTAGCCTAAATAACAAAATTAGGTAAGCCTATAGTCTAACGTTTGGGCCACAAAATCTTCGTCGCTTAAGGCGACAATTTGTCGTCGCCCAAAATTTAGCGCCCAAAAATGTTATTTGGCGCCAGTTTTCCATCTTTTGGGCGGCGAAAGGACCTATTCGTCGCTAAACTTTTTAAGGGCGACGAAAAATTTCGTCGCCTTAAGTTTTGTCGCCTTAAGGTCCTTTAGGCGACAAAAAAATTCGTGGCTTAATGTTTGGTCCGCCTAAACAAAATAAAGGCGACGATATTGTTTTTCGTCGCCCAAAGTTCTTTTGGGCCACGAATTTACTCTTCGTCGCCCAAAATTTTGTCGCCCAAGCCATTTTTCTACTAGTGAATACTTATCTCTTTGATTGATCATGAATCTAGACGAATTCATCATTTGGAATAAATTCTAGAAATATTACTCTCATCATGAACGACAATGATATGTAGTGGTGGTTAAAATAAAAAAATTAATAATTAAAGATAATAGTAATAACAACAAATTAAATGTTTTTCTTTCATGGCATATGCCCGCCGCATGCAGTTTGGTGGGCTGAACCTATCAGAATTATGGGCGCTTCTTGGCCCGGCCAGATAGGCGATACCCTAATTCAAAGAACGTCAACGAGGGAATAATATTAATTCATGCAGGAGGACTCTTGCTTCCAATTTTTTTGTGCAAATAAACCCAGCAGGTACATGAACGTTAACTGCTCACTACATGATAAAATATTAATAAAATATTCGATATACTTTGTATTGTCAACATTTTGACCTCTGTCAATGTGTCATGCTCATGCATAAGAAGACATAAAATGAACCCTAAAAAGAAGGTCACGTCAAGACAAGACGTCGAGAATTGAGAACAAAAGTGCCATAAATAGATTTTTTGACAAAATATTTGAAATTTTTGGATGACACGTATAATTTAATGGTTCGGTTATTGAATGAGTACCGAGAATTTTGTGATGAACTTTAAATAAATTTGTGATGAGTTTTGAATAAATTTTAATCTATTCAATGAATTATTGGTTGAGCGATGCGTCTGCACGTCGTTAAATGGTATATGCCTTTCCAGAATTTGACCCTTGTTCATTTGGGTTGGTCATATGGATCATATACCACTGGTACTATAAGGTCGGTGGTATGAGTAACGCATGTACTTGATTTATGGGCATTGGTTTCAAATACGCATGAAAAGCTTAAAACAAAACTCACAACTTAATTAAGTGTTTAAGTGTTTTATGTCATGCAGTACACAAGATTTTCTATTCGAATTTTCTTTTTTCTTAATATTGTTTGTGACAAACTAAAAACTCTCGTACTAAAGAGGTAAAACATTATACATGAATAATGCATAGCCATGTTTGTCCTCAATGGTACTTCATTGTATATTTAGTTTCATCAATTGCCTTAGAACATAAAGAGAGAGTAAATAAATTATAAGGACGATACTTGCATCCACTTCATAAGTGCATCACTTTGTCCACCCTTGCAAATCTATGATTAGCTATTTTTATCATAAATTTTTTATAATTACAATTGTTTATTTTCTTAATCATTATTTAAAATAATTTTTACAAAAAATAAATCAAATAAAGAGATTGTTGAGTCATCTATATATATCGAATTTTGTATGGCGAGAAATGAGTCAGAAATGAGTCAATAAGCACAATCGTTGATTATAATATTTAAAAAATTGTGAATAAAGTCCAAAATATGTGTAGAAAAGGTGAGGTGGCAAAACATATACGTTTTTGTTGCATTTGTGCTTTATTGACTCATTTCTTCTGCTTCTTCTTGTTCTTCTTGATCTTCTTTCCTTTTCCTTTTATTTTAGGCAGAATTAAAAGTTTTGGTTGCACCCAAAGTATACAAAAAACATGCGAGAGATTATATAATTTTCAACTCAAAAAATAGTGAGATGTTACAAGAATAAAGTAGAAGGTTATCCAAATAAAAAAAGTAGAAGAAGATTATGGTAAAGACAAAATATAAAGGAGAAGAAGAAGGTGATCGTAAAGACAAAATATAAAGGAGGTAAGGTTTTTGAGGTAAAAGGAGGTAATGTTGTAAAAAAAAAAAAAAAAGTACACAAACACGTTTTAATCACTTTCATCGAGCTTATCATTTAATCAATAATTCTAACCTAGTCTCCATTTTATTTTGTCCATTACTGTATTATATTATACAAACTCGACCTTGTTGATTGTGATGGTTGGTTGCTTGAATCAAAAATTTGAATGTGTTGATTGGAAACGTCGAAAAATATTTAGTGTACACATTTGTCATCATCCGTTAAGTACCTACTGTATATGGAACAAAAACGTTAAACGGGATACAGTACATAAACCCCAATGCACAAGTTCCTTTTATTTGTTGGGAGACTTCTTATTTAATGGTACAAAGAGCTAACCAAGCTGGTGTGTGCATATATATATATATTATGTAAAAAGATTGAGTTGGAGTAAATGTAAAATTTAAGTAGTTGTTGGCGTTAATGCAATCTTTAAGGAAGAAATTGCGATTGGATAATTTCACATTGATTTTAGCAACTCCAAAATAGTTAATCAAGTTGGTATAGTCTGTAAAATAAATTAAGCTAGTAAAAAATTGAGGAGTTGTAACGAGTACAAGTTGATTATTTAAGATATAACAACTCTTAAAATTTAAAATAAACATGTCAATTTTTTTGTGTGTTAAGTATGTTATTTAGACTGGCATGATAAAATATTTGTCATGATAAGTTTACTTGCCGGTAAATTGATGGATATCATGAATAAGGGAGAAATGAATGGGTTAGAGATTTTGAGATTACGTACTTACAATCAGTCTAATGTATGGTTTTTCACGTATTGAATTACGAATTGTAATACATAACTCGTATACTTTAATTCTCCAGTCTGAATAAATGTGTGAAAAAATCAAAATAATCCTAATATATACCATAAGTAAATATACCATCAAATCATTTTCCATAAAACAATAATTGCAACCATGCATATTGCATTCAACTATTTTCATCTTAGCCGGCCGACAATGTTATCCAGTTGTAGTCAATTTTCCAAGCTGCTAGTTCTGAAACCCTAATGTGAACTTTACCCTACAGAAACCAAGTTGAAATCAAAATCCCCAAAATGTCTCAGATTCAACGGACCGTAACACCCGATCGATGATTGTGGTTTCCAGGCAAATGCATGCAGAAGTAAATACATTGTCAATTCGCCATTTCACACCTCGCCTGCGTGGCTGGTTTTGAACTGTCATACACGCGGCACATGCCAAGGTTCACTGCAACACTTGGTAATTTGGTATCTGTCGTACACGTGGCATACATCCAGGAAGCTGCAGCCAAACCTACGTCGATCCCAGCAATTAAAAGCGGATAATACTTAGGTACTCACTAGTGAGTACCTAATATACTCACTTTAATAATTTGGCCCAATAATGTTTTAACACATATTTTATTGTTTTAAAAAATAAAATATATGCTATTTAATTTTTCTTGGACTTTTAAACATAAAGAACACATGTCATTTTTTGATTGGGCCAAATCAAAAAGTGAGTATATAGGGTACTCACTAGTGAGTACCCAAGTATTGTCCATTAAAAGCCAAATTGGAAAATGGGTCTTAGTATTTAGACAGCACGGGCTGTCACAATACTATATTTTTCTTTTTAGGAACTGCATAATATTATTTCTATATTTTTCTCAAAGATTAAGGAGCAATGGACCTTCTGAAGTCAAACAATTAATTAATCCACATACATAAGTTTGCTACTTCATAAACCGAATGTACTCTATTTTCTATTAATATGTACAATCCTCCATTTTTTGGAGTATTTATAATTTTATTTAAATATTGCCATCTAACTATTGGCAATTTAATAGTAATTAGCAATAAAAATCTGGCCCACGCTGACAAATCAGAATTGAGGGTTTTAATTAGAAGATTCTCACGAAAATATAACTTAATTAGCCGACCATTTCCTTCAGGTAATTTCAAACATAAGCTAAATAAAATAAGTGCTTAATTATGACAAAATAATATTAGCAAGGACAATTAATTGATTAATTTGCAGAGGACAGTTCAAGGTTAGCTAACTAAACAGTTGAGATTCTTTGGGGCCGTCCTTTCTAGGGATCGGGAGAATGACAGCCCACCTACAGAATGTATATAGTCGGCGCTATACTTAATTTAATTAATTAATTAATTATATGGATAATTAGTTTATGCATGAGGAAAATATTTGATTATCGTGGAATCTTCACAAAGTTTAACTCGATCACAAATACGCTAACTGGCAAGTGAGTGCTGTTTAAGCTATAACACTGTGGCAATGTTAAGAAAGAAGATAAATATATTGCCATAGGGCTTCTAGCAAAAACTAAAACAATTTATGCACATAAATTAACATCAATCACCCTAGCTAGTTGACAACTTGGGATCAAGAAATAAAAAAGAATTGTATCTACGTACAGTGTAAATCAAAGGGATATGATACTATTTCAACTAATAATGTCACACACAAATGAATGTATGTGATAAAATGAAAGTGTGACTATAATAATAATATGTGCATTTGATTTATTTTTCGGTATTAGGTATATGATGCTGCATTATATATTTGTTATGATGTATTTTTTTCTACTGCGGTTAACTATATTATTTTATGATGTGGATATATTTATTGATGATATATACGTTGTTGATATTATTTATATTAACATATTAAAAAACTAAGCTAAGCTTTTCACCCCAAAAAAAAAAAAACTAAGCTAATCTTGTTGTTGATTGATATTACTAATATTGTTGTTGATATGAAGGTATCAAAATCCGAATGCCCCTATATATATGATAGATCATATGACCGCCTAAATATATGTATTGACTCGCATGCATATATGACATTGACTGCAAAATCTGCAGTATATTGATGGGAAGGAGTGCCGGTGTGAAATCATAGATATGTATTAATTGGATACGTGGAGAAGCATGAGTATCTCTTTGTGTATGGGAATTGTGTAATTCAAGGCGGACTCTATTGGATATTGCTGGAGGACTCCGTTGGCTGCATATATTAGCTCAGATTTACAAGTAGAAAATCTCATCTCACAGATTCTTAATTAGATGAGAAAATCTCACACAGATATTCTTAATTAGTTTGTAATCCTCAAAAAATCCATTTAAATTAATTTGCATCGCTGCCATTCCAAAAATATTGAATTCTACAAGAAATTATATTTGTGCAACTCAGACTATGTTAAGTGTGGTGCTATCCACACACCTCTTTTTACTTTCTACACTCTTTTTAATTTTTGGTCTTCAGATCGAATGAATTGAAGAATATCAAATGACAGAAATTAACATAGTGTGTGAGAAGTAAAAAAGTGTGTGTGGATAACACCACTCTATATATATTACTATGATTAGCTCGTCAACAGTCAACACGTATAATATTTTAAGGTTGCCACGGTGACGAGAGATCTGCAGGTGTTCAGTTCAGTTTGGCTGTGGAAAATGAATTGAAGTCAACAAAAGATGGCACCAGGCTGATCAAACTGTACATCTCTTCCGGTGCATGATGAAAATTTGTACTACTTCACCTTTGAGGAAATAAAACCCGTTGCATTTTAATTCCGCATGTCAGAAAACCAAGATAGTTCGCTAGGGATTTCGACACATGGTTTCCAATAAGAAGCGCCACTATTTGAAGAAAAACTTGCAAGTTTCATACATTTTCTATCTCTATCTCGCTTCACACGTATTTCGTGAGGAGAAAGATAAAACGAAAAAAATATAAGTTGTATTTACTAATAATACTGCTGTACCCATTGCCCAAAAAAAATCCTTATTTCGAAATGAGAGAAACTTATCTACACTCAGTGATGCTACTTTGACAATATTACGTAATAGTGGCATGCATCTCAGGCTTGGATGACAAAGCTTTTTTCCTACTATTCGTGATGAGTAAGAGAGAGATGGTTATATGTTCAAGTTTGTTTCTTAAAAGGCTAAAAACGATTTCTAACAACCAAAATTATTTTAACTTTGTTGGTGAGAAAATTATAAATGTGTCTAGTTCGTAAAATACTTTTTGAAGAAACATCTGCTAAATATCTTTAGCAGTAAAGAATGACTTACATGAAACAGATTTATCGTCACGTGGAGTCCCGTATTCAATAATACATTGTCAAGTGCAAGTTTTTTCTCCACATGATAATGTATTATTAAATTGAAAAGTCACTTGACAGTGAATCCGTTCTATGTAAATTGTTCTTCTAACAATAACCCCAAACTGCCCATAATCAATGTATCATCAAATATGCACTCATAAAAATACAAAATAAAAAAGTCCATGATAGCCAAATCAGCAAATAATCACAAAAGGGAACAGCAGTTAACCACAAATCCTACGTCAGCACATTCATGAACCCAAATCCCCAACCCCCTCTCCAACCCCACCCTATAAATACCACTCCCAACTCCCACACTTTTCCTCACTCCTCCTCACTACTCCAGTATAACCTACAGAGAGTCAGAGACTTGGCGATCCTCCGAAGAAGAAGACAAAGCAACAATTTTTGGATTTTTTATCCTCAAAAATTTCAAAAAATGCCTTCTTCCGATTCGCCAACGTCTCTAATCATTTCCAAATCCACCGTCTTCCCCGACCAGCCCTCCCCCCTCTGCGACCTCCCCCTCTCAGTCTCCGACCTCCCCATGCTCTCCTGCCACTACATCCAGAAGGGCCTCCTTTTCCCCCTCCCTCCCTTCCCCATCCCTTCCACCCTCATCCCGCTCCTCAAATCCTCCCTCTCCCAAACCCTCTCCCGCTTCCCCCCATTGGCCGGCCGCTTAACCACCTACCCATCGGGTCACGTGCACATCACATGCAATGACGCTGGCGCCGACTTCATCCACGCTTCCGTCCCCAGTCTCTCAATCCGAGATGTTTTGCGCCCTACTGACGTCCCCGATTGCGTCAAGGAGTTGTTCGCCTTCGACAGGACCGTCAGCTACACTGGCCACCACAACGCGATCCTGGCCGTCCAGGTCACCGAGCTTAACGACGCCGTTTTTATCGGATGCTCCGTCAACCACGCGGTCACCGACGGCACCTCCTTCTGGAACTTCTTCAACACCTTCGCCGAGCTCTGCCGAGCATCGTCATCGTCACTATCACCGAATGAAAATTATAACTACAAGAAATTGACAATCACGAGGCAGCCGGACTTCAGCCGGAACTCGGTTCTGATCTCGCCGGCGGTGCTTCGATTTCCCGACGGCGGTCCCAAAGTCACATTCAACGTGGACGAGCCATTGCGCGAGCGAATTTTCAGCTTCAGCAGAGAAGCGATTCAGAAACTCAAGGCCCGAACGAACAACAAAAAATGGTTCGAAAACGACGACGTTTTGCTGAGCGCCGTTGAGATTCTCGGGAAGCAGAGTAACGATCCCTACCAAAACAACAACAACGGCGCGAGAGTGACGTCGAGTATCGAAAATTGGTTCAAAAATTCGAACGCGAACTCCAAAATGACGGCGGAAATCTCGTCGTTTCAGTCCCTGTGCGCGCTGCTCTGGCGATCTGTGACGCGCGCGAGGAAGCTGCCGTCGTCCAAAACGACGACGTTCAGAATGGCGGTGAACTGCCGTCACAGGCTGGAGCCGAAACTGGACGCATTCTACTTCGGCAACGCAATTCAGAGCATCCCGACGTACGCGAGGGCGGAAGAGGTGCTATCGCACGACACCCAGTGGTGCGCGGAGCAACTGAACAAGAACGTGAAGGCGCACGACAACGACAGGGTTCGAGGCGTCGTTGAGGATTGGGAGCGGGACCCGCGGGTGTTCCCGCTGGGGAACTTTGACGGCGCGATGATGACGATGGGGAGCTCGCCTAGGTTTCCGATGTACGACAACGATTTCGGGTGGGGGCGGCCAATGGCGATTCGGAGCGGACGGGCGAATAAATTCGATGGGAAGATATCGGCATTTCCTGGGAGGGAAGGAGGCGGGAGCGTTGATCTCGAGGTGGTTTTGGCGCCTGACGCAATGGCTGGGCTCGAAACGGATTCTGAGTTCATGCAATACGTGTCCAGCTGAGCTTGAACCCAAAACTTAAAAGGAAGAGAAAAAAAGATAGGATGTGGATGATGGTGGGAGGGTTGGGTGCGGTTGATCAAGGACTGAATTTTGATCTGTACTCTCCTATGACCGTTGGATTACTTTGGGCCCCTGGGGTGCCATCATGTGGGATTGGGTTGAACGGCCGTGATTAATCTGGTCTGGAAGAACAAAAGGGAGGAATCAGGAATGTACTGCTGTCTATTTGTGATTTTTTTTTCTGTCTAATTGAAGTATTTTCTTATGTCATTGTAGATGTGTATTAATTTTTCTTTTTTCCTTCAAGACTACATATATCCTAAAGTGCTGTAGTCAATTAGGATACTTGTCGGGGTGAGCTTATTATTTTATTCAACTAACTTAACCGTTTAACAAAAATGCACTTAGACGTGAATAGACATGCCTTATCATCAAAATAATCTTGGATAGAGCAACATCCAAAACAAACTCGCAATAGTGTGGGATCGGTTGAAATCCATATGCATAAAATCTATCTCTTGTGTGTGTTGCCTCATGCAACAACCCTATAAAAGACTTTCTCGTTGCTATTTCTAAAAAATAAGCAACCATTTAGAAGATCGATAAAGCCTAAGAAATTATATATACACTAAAAGAGAAGGAAAAAAAATATTGTTTAATTGTTGATTCAATATTTAAAAAGTGAAAATACCTCTCATTCAATGTTCTTTTTCTTTCTCTATTTATGCCAGTGCAGTAAGAAGATGAAAATTGCCTACTATGGTGCGTGGGCTTCCTTCTCGAACCCCTGGACTTACACAAGTTCAGATCTCCCAAAATTCCAATGCCCACCCTCTGCCCGTGTTGTGGTTGTGACAAGTGTCCCTCACTTCACAACAAACTTAACTCTGTTAGCATGTAAAATAAAACATAAAAACTCAAAAAGAAAAGTAAAAAATCCAACCAGAGACAGAGCTCCCCCGGGACCCCCACCCACCTATTTCCATCAGCCACCCCACCTCTACTGGAAAGACCTCATCGCACCACCACCTGCACCAAATGAAGGCTGCCACCATTACTAGAACCAACCATTTCTTATTATTGAAGGCCTAAAACCCAGCCCCAATTCCTCGATCGATTGGAATCTGAATTGAAGGAAGTATTCTTGTTTTCCAGAGAGATCGTAGAGATTGAAGGAAGATGGAAGAGAGAAGGTCCAAAGCCATAAATGCAATTTTTCTTTCTTTCCCCTTTTAATGAAAATATGACTTTAACCCTTGAAATTCAAGTTTTCTTACATAAAACCGAACATGGTTGTTTTACCTGAATAAAACCGTTACTAAGCTCCACATAAGCAAATTCATTAATTCTGTTGACTTTACACATTTTGTATTTTTTGAATGCCTAAAATACCCCTAATTACAATTTTAACGTATACAATTAATTGTATGCAAATTTGAAGGGAGGGATTAATGATTCTAAAAAATGCATTAATTTTAAATTCATTGCATATTATGACAAATTGGAGATTAATGCTTCTAGCGAAAAAAAAAATAAAAACATAAAAGCAGCATTAATGCTGTGCTTTCCTTAAGACTTTGTAATTGTTTTCAAATTTGTATAAAATTAGGCCATTTTAATTTAATTTTTCCATTTTCTTGCCAAATGAAAATATGAAGGGGCACTATAAAATAATTTATATAAAAATATAAGAAATTTATTTGGACACATGTATTAATAATAAAATGTGCCCAGTATATGTAATAATACATGCAAAATAAACGAATGTTATTTGATTCAAAATTAATTTACCTATAATTTATATAACAATATAGGTAAATTATTTGCACATATATATTAATAATAAAATGTGCCCAATATATGTAATAATGCATTTAAAATAATTTGCCTCCAAAATAAAGAAATGTTATTTGATTCAAAAATAATGTATCTACTTAGTTTTTGTTTATGAATTTAATTTACCTTTTTTTTTGGGTACAAAAATAATGTATCTACAATATAATTTGTACAAATATAATTTACCTATTGTTTAATTTTTATACAAGATAATGTATCTATTGTTTTCTTTTAATGGAGATAATTTGTCTTTGGTTTAATTTTTACGAAAAAACTTACCCACTGTTCAACTTTACCAAAATAATGTATATATTATTTTAAGAATATAATCTATTATTTCATGTTTTACTATTGTATATATGTGTGTGTATATGTGTTCGCAGAATAATTTACCTAAAAAAAGATGTAGTAAGTTGTAAATAATTTATAATATATGTGTATTAGAGTCATTGTAAGACAAATAAAAAAAAAACTATAAAACGTTAATTAGGAGGACTAGTTAGATTTTAATGCCCTATCAATTCAAAATTGAATAATCGTTAACTAATAATGAATGTGTGTGAGAAACGAGTATAGAATGTTGTGATATAAGTTGTAAATAACTTATTATAGTAGGTTACTTATTTTCTTACATGGCAATCTATTTAAATTTTGGGTCTTTTTTGAAAGTTTAAACATAAGTGAGTTTTTGTCAGAGAAATATGAGTTGTAGGGGCCTATATCTAAAAAAACCCTTCTTTTTATTCTTTCGATGGTGGGCTTAGGCTGATTGAAAAATTGGATAAGGGGATTTGGGGGGTTGCATGAGAGAGAGGAGATTCTGCCAACGGCGAGGAGCATATGGGTTGCCATCGGCGGAGGTGGGGTGGCTGACGAAAATGGGTGGGTGGGGGTCTTGGGGGAGCTTTGTCTCTGGTTGGAGGTTTTTATTTTTATTTTTATTTTTTATATACTAACAGAGTTAAGTTGTTGTGAAGTGAGAGACACTTGTCACAACCACGGGGTGGGCAGAGGGCGGGCATAAAAATTTAAGGAACATCAGATCTGACGTTGACTTACACCGACTTCACAGCGAGATAACCTTCCCAAACAAAACAAATTCGATCTAATACTAATCCACCGCCACCATTCTTCTTGCCCAAAAATCACTATCCTTTTCGGCAACATTGGAGCTTTGCTTGCACATTTTAAACCCAGAAAAGGTTGGGTTTTCTGGTGAGTTCTCCTCTAATTAGGGTTTATATTTTTTATCTATTCATTTCATTCTCTCCCGACTCTCTCTCTTCGCGACTGACACCGGATTTTTCGACGAATTTCCAGTTGAATTTGGGCACGATGTGGGTCGATATCACCACCAATCAAGCTCTATTGAACTCAGGTACATACTACAACAATAGATCTTGAGAAAATTTGAATTTTTTTTCAGTATTTGGCAGATTTTTTGAGTGATTTTTTCTGGGGTTTTTATTGTTATTGCGAGTATAGGTTTTTCATTAATTTCAGTAATTACCCAGTATTAATTGGTTGTAAATAAATAAAAACTAAAGATTCAATTTTTTTGTTGGGATTTTATGGGTTTTTTTTGTTTATTTGGTTGTTTGAAGTAGATATTGAACTGGTGTTAGTGGTTTTTTGGTTCATTTAGGTTTATGGGTTTTATGTGTTTGCTGGGTTTAGTTCAATTCAATGCTAAAACACACACACATTGAACTCTCTGGCATTTGCAAACTCCTTCCAAAGTTTTCTAATTTTCGTTCACTATTTTAGTTTTATTTTACTTTTTCTTGGTGTTCTAGTTTATTTCCTTTTTGATATTGGCTGATGGTCTTTTTTGTCGAAGAATTGAAATAAAACAACATATTTGATAGATTCAGGTATTGCATGTTCAATTTCTGTTCATTTTAAGGTGAATCAAATGAAACCTTAACCTCTGAAATATCCCGGCGAGTTTTCAGTAATTAACGAATTTCCATAAAATTGCATGTTGTGTTTTTATGAGAAATCATTCAGTTTGGTTCAAATTTTAAGCTAAAATTCTATATTTTAGTTATAATTTTCACTTTAAACCTAATTAGTATGAACATGCACCGGATATTGGATGATATTTATAGTATATCTATTTACAATAAGATTTTTTCATTCAAAAATAGTTTTATTTTCTCACGAGAAACCCCATATCATTACATTTTGCATGAAAAGTATCTTCAAAATAACCATTAGCTAGCACATCTGTATGATGTAAATAAAAATAAAATAAGTTAGGATTGTGCTGGGTTGAGATTAAACCCTACTCACTCCATAAGATTAAGCCCAGTTCATAGTCCACCTTGAGATAGTTTTGACACCAATGTTTGGGCCGCATTCATCTTCACTGAGTCCAGCAAAGCATACGACGTCGCATCAATCTCGACGCTTTTAAAATTCTTACATCCCAAAATCTCAGGCTTTACCAGCTCCGTCTCAAGTTCTCAACTCCCGGAGACTGGAGTTGGACCTCAGCAGCAACTCCATCTCAGCTCAATCCATTGCCTTCCCTATCGCCACGTGGACAGATCCCGACAGTCCGGAACCTCAGACGATGAGGAGTAGAACCCGGATTCTCAGAAACCCGATAGTATTCGTATTCTGGGTCGTGTCGATTTCTTGCCTCCTAATCTTCACAGTATCAATCCTCCGGCTTCCGGAGATCCCACTCGGATCGTATCTCGCCGCAAAAACCAGCCGAAAAGTTTCACAAAACGACAAATTACCGATCGGGAAATTTGGAGAAATGACGCTCGAAATGCTGCCGAAAGATCTTCCCTTCACCGTGTTCCTCCCGTCGGAGAAGGCCTTCGCGCGCGATCTGCGGCTGAGACCAGACGAGAGCTTGGCGGGAGAGAAGATGAACGACACCTGTGCGATAATTTCGCGAGTGTTGGGGTTCTCGACGGTGCCGAGGAGTATTGCTTCGGACAATGTGCCGATTGGGAAGGAGCTGTCGTACGATTCGATATCTGGGTTTGTGCTGTGGATTTCGAGGGCGGAGGATGGGGCGGTGGTGGTGAACGGGGTTCGGGCGGAGACGGTGGATCTGAGGAGGAAGGCGAGCGTGGTGCATGTTATGGATGGGGTGGTCATGGATGCTGAGTTCCAGCAAGCGGTTCAGACTGATGAAGAAGACTGAGTGGAAGAGTGAAAAAACTAACATCTGCAAATTAACATTATGTTTTAGTTACCTTGAAATGTTGTGCCCTCCAAAATTACTGATAGAAACATATGAATTAGATTTTGTAATTGTTTTGACTTAATTCGATTACTTAATTGTTTACTAATGATGTTCTTAAATAAGATACTTCAATTGGATTATGATATCTTGGTCAATGTAGTTCGAGCGAAGTTTCACTTTGATCCGTGTGCTTCTGATTGTAAATCTTACTACTAAGGATGCCCTGATCAATCTAATTCCTTTTGACCAAAAATAATCAATCTAATTCCTAATTTTTTAAAGTATTGTATTACGGATTGTAATGTAAAACCCACATACTATCATGTATTACGGGTTGTAAACGCATGAAAAGTCATGAATCTAAATACTTCAAAACGCTTTGTGTTTGGAAACGACGGGAAAATCAAGAATCGATAATTCGGTTCCAATTTCATTAGGTTACTAAGACGGATGAAACAAGGCGTCAACAAAGGAAAAAAGGAAAGCAGCGGAAATTTTAGAATACAAGACGAGTATCTCCATGATTGCTCGACAACCCGGAAGTCATATGTTCCAAAGGAACTGAGCACCGTCAGGGACATAGCTAGAGATTAGGGTGATTACTAATCAGGCCTGTCCTATGCATTGCTCCAAACTAGCTTCAAGTTCATCGAGCACATCAGTTACCTTAGTCCATCAGATGATGCCCCTCAAAAGTCCGAGCCGTATTTAAATACTTCTAGCTTCCGGCCGCAGCTGATACAGCGATTTGTTTAGAGTCTTCTGCCTTTTCATGCTCCTTATTGTGCATCTGATACATTCCAAAATTTTCACATTATGTTATTACTTGACAAGGCAGCCTCGATGAAAGTGTAGAAACGCTAGAATCGTAATGAGCAGGAGAAGAATGATTATGGCCCATAGCGACAGCTCAAACCATGTTATTATTTCCTCTCTTCTATTAATGCAAAAGAAGAATCCTAATAATAAAATAACACATTGATGGAAATGCATCTCACCTTGTTGTTGATCAAGTTGTGAAGAGCGATAACACTTCGGATGAGGGAAGAAAGATAAATAACCAACATCATATCATTTGTTTTCACTGCACACGACAACAAGAACATGAACTCTCTAACAAAAATAGCACTTACACAAGAATAAAAAAATCTAACCATAAAGCTGTTTAAGCAAAAGCTTTGTTTACCTGAAAAGGCCTTGATCAAATCAGAAACATTAAGATTTGGAAGTAGATTGAACACATCCTACAAGAATTTTAAATAGCGAAATAAGAAAAAGTACCAAGTGTGATGGGGAAATTATCAAAAGTTAGATATAAATCAAACTTGCACCAAATCTCATAGAGAGAGATCAGATTCTGGCTTGTACTATATATTTGGTAAGGCAAAACCGGACCTGTAGGTGGTACAAAATCTCGTGGTTTAATGGGAGCTTGCCATCAATAACAAGGTCAAGATAACCCCGAATCTCTTTAAGTCTTGCTTCCAATCCCTTCAAGGCTGTGAGTTTTCCTGTAACCTGTACAAGAAACTCTTAATCATTTCGACTACATACACCATTGCGCACGCATACATATTTGCAGACATGCATATCTGTTTGTGAGTGATAAAAAGTGAAAATGCTAAATGAAAACCTAATCAAACCGAACCTCTGTTGCAAGAGTGCTGATGGTTGTATCCTTTACATCTCTAAGCAAGTGTTCCACTCCTGTTAAAGGGTAACATGGTATGGTAAATAAAAACCATTAGTAGGATCAACTTGACACCCACCAACCCACAAAGGAAAGCCAAAAACATGCAATAAGTTAGAAGTCATTCCAATCAATGTTAAAATAAAGGAGGGCATACCAATTTCCTCAACTTCATGTGCAGCAATTTCAGAAGGCACATGAACAAACACCTTCTGACTTTTCTGGGTAGCATTCTGTATTCATACCGAAATGTTATTCAAATTTGTAGCTTTAAAACGAGATTTCAAGTTAAGAAAAGCAACGTAAAAAAAATTGACATTCTACCTCTTTAACCTCTTCAACAGCACAGTAAGCTTTTGTGGGTATTCCCAGCTCCTTAGGTTGGACATCAATTATGACCAAGACGGGATTTGGAACATAGCTGCAAATCAAAAGGAAAGCATGATATAAGGGGGAAAGAAGAAAAATATTAACGAAAGTTTAAAAGGAAAAGAAAGGGAAGTATGTGACTGAAGATGGATGGATGCTAAATATTTAATAATGTTACGCCACAATAGATATAAAGAAGTAAACAAATAAGCCAAAATATTTCTACCATTTTATAAGAATACCGCCTACAGGTATAGTGCTTCTTCGTAACCAACCATCAATAGTTTACAGAAAACTGACGCACAACCTCAAAATTTCCAAAATCTCAGACATCTTAGTTATTGTTTTTACCAAACTTCAAGTTACACCCACAAAATGGTATAACACAATGAGGATTAAAGAGATAAAAGAGAAGGGGAGAACCGGAGAAGTGCACTTTTGCTTCTTCTAGTCAATGGAGAACTTAGTTTCTCCAATCTCAGTTTGAAGAATATGAACCTTACACGTCTCAGTTTATCTCCATGAAGTCCCTCAACTTAATTTTGTTGACCAGACTTGTTATAACTTATAGGAAGCATTCATGGTCTTCATATTCTAATGGAATCTCAAGTCCAAGTAGCACTGCTTTGCATAGGGCTGATAAACTTACTCATTAAATAAACTGTGAATGTCCAAGTCATTTTCTCGCAATTTGGGACCCGTGCTGTACCATCCCACGACATGCTCCTTAGCTGGAAAAAGTTATGTGTTAATTGTTGCATCATGACAGATAATGTACATATCGGAAATAAGAGATCTATTCTTGACTAGTACCATTTATTCTCTTCGCCATGGAATACATAGCTTCGTGGTAGTTGTGATCAAGAAACCAGATACTTGGGTCCTTGTCATCTTCTTCAAAGGGCACTGTGAACAGAAATTCAAGTATTATATGAGTCAAAAGTAATGTGCTTGATCTGGAAACATAAAATGTATTAATATAAAATAAAAACTGGAAAGGCAAAATAAGAAATCTTCTACTCAGATAAGAAATCTTCTACTCTAATAAGAGCACAAACCTAACTAACAAGTTAAATTTAAGGATACAATCATGTCATTCGAGGCCGATGCTGCATCACATTCTCTTGGAAAACCAATAAGCAATAAACTCGAAACAGTACAAGAATGCAAGTGCAGAGATTACCAACTAAGGAACCTACAATCGAATAGGAAACTGAAATAGAAACCACACCGTGCCGGTGCACACACCAATACATTTCCAAATTGCAAAGGTGTACAAAATTTGCACAATTACGCTACAAAGACATCAGTACCTCTGAATTCAAACTCGAGACGAATTATCAAATTGCATTACTTTTAAATTTTGTACATCTAAATTTTGAAACTTAGCCTAAATTATGTGAGTACTAATTCATATATCAGCATACAAATGCAAGAAAATACACACTCTTCTGAATAATTTGACAAAATTACACCTTTTTATACAATGTCATAGCCTAAACACTAATTTTCTCACTAAACAAACAATAATTCACCACAGCCGAAGCAAAATTCAACACAAAAACTGCCTTTATCAGATCAAAAAGTCGAAAATTCAATAAAATTATTTTAAAAAAATAAAAGCAAACGAGATCCAAACAGAGCCGAGAAGCAGAGGGACTAAAAGAGCGAGAAATAAACTAACCGGCGTAGCTGTTGGTGACGTCGACGGTGCCCTTGTAGGACGAGCCGAGCAAAACTCCGACGACGCGCTTGCGAGTGTCTTTGGCGACTCTGTTGTAGTTGTCGACGATGCTGAGCAGAACGAGAGGGTGAACTATCACCTTCTCGATCGGCCTCGCCGAGATTTGCTGCGTTTTGATCACATCCATTGCTGGATTTCTTCTGCTTTCTCTGAATTTTCCTGTTTTTTTTGCTGTAATTTTTGAGTTAGCTTCTTCGGCAGGAAACCTCTCTCTCTCTCTCTCTCTCTCTCTATATATATATATATATAATTTGGAAAAATCTCTTTGCTTGCTCAGCTGTTCTCTTTCCTCTCGGTTCTCTCACCGAACCTGGTAATTTTATTTTTTGGAGCATCAGTTGGGTACCAAAGCCCATGTGACGAAGGTTGAGCCCAAGATTTATGGGTTTTATTAGGGCGAACGACATTGTTTTTGGGCCTTTCGCAAATTGTTTTTCACTCTTATATTTTTTTGGATTTTTGGCTAAAGTGATCTAAAATTAAATCTCAATTGCTGTGAAGATCAAATCAACTTATGGATCATATATTGAAAACACGTAGATCAAATTTCAATGATACAACGATGAAATATCAACGACATGCTAAAAACGATTTATTTCATCAATCAAAAGCTCAAATTAGATCATTTCAATCAAAAGTCTTAAAAAAATTTCATATTATTGCCATGGCCCATGACACTTGTATCAAATTACTCATACATGCTCCTCTCAAAATCTCCCCATGGTAGGGTGAAAATTTTGTGTTCGACAATCATATTAGGTAGATTGTCCCATTTACAAAGGAGTAAAACCCTTGTAATGAAGTTTGTACTTATATAAGGAGAGGTTCTTACGTCTGCCGAATGTTTGGGGCACCTAGTTTAAGCCCAAGTGGTACCTAAATACCGCAGGATCAATTTCTTTGTAAGTGGTTCGGACCACCTAGTTTAATTGTCAAACACGAGAAGTTCTTCAACCGTATGAGCAACACATGATAAATAAATGAAGATGATTTTCACATACTCCTTTTAACCTCTCACACACCACTCTTTGTTTTTAGCCATCAGATTAGATAAATCGAACAAAAACAACGACCATGATTGAATATGCGAATGTGAGAAGCTAAAAAGGCTAATCAAAAGGAAAAATCGGATTAGAGCATTAATTTATGAGTAATGGTAGGAAAACCATCAAATTAGACCATATTTTTAAAATCAAATGATGTGGATCTTGAGGTGGTTATGACATGTCATTAAATAATGTTTTAAGAATTGTTAATTATAAATTATTATTTTCCAAGGAACTATTAATTATTATTAGCCTCTTGGCACACCCGAATGCACGTGGCAATTGGCTCCTTTTATTTTATTTATATATTAATTTTATTTCAAAAAAATTATATATACAATTTATGATTTTAAAAAAGTTCAAAAAATGATTTAAATTGTTTTATTTTAAGTTGTGAAAGGGAGGGACATTTTTAGTTTTATGAATGTTTTACCAAATTTGCCTTCTCTCTTTATATATACTAGCCTCTTGCCACACGTGTATGCGTGTGGCAATTGGCTCTTTTTATTTTATTTAAAAAAAATTAATATATAATTTATGATTTTAAAAAAGTTCAAAAAATGATTTAAATTGTTTTTTTTTAAGTTGTAAAAAGAAGGAACATTTTTGGTATTATGAATGTTTTACCAAATTTACCTTCTCCCTTTATATATATATATATATATAGATAAATTTTAATTTCACAGAAGTCTGAGGGTTTACTTCTTGGCTTCTTTCCATCTCTTCTATTAGGGCTGGGTTCGGTTCCATTCGGTTCGGTTTGGATTCGGTTCGTTTTTTTTTTTTTTTTTTTACGAAAATTCTTTTGTTTTTTTAAAAAAAAATTTTGAGCAACCAATGATTATACAAAGCCAACCAAACAAATAGACGAAAGACATACATATTAAATCATCAAGAGTTAATTCTAATAAGTAGGAAAATTAGGAAAAATTAGTTCCAATTATTGATTGGCAACCATGTATTACGGGCTAGAAGGAGAATCAAAATAAACAAATTTAAAACATTGGTTTGGATAATCATACCCTAGAAACCCTACAATTCTAATCAATAGAAAATGACCTAACCATTAAAATCCAACAAAAAATCTCAATACTTCAGACACTAGAATAAGACCAGTTCTCAGATCCCAAATAAAATACAAAAAACCCATCAACCCAAATAAAATTACACTATTCAATCACTACCCAAATAAAAGAGAGGGTAGTCTAGGGTTAATATAGAGAATAAGGCTTTTTAAATGTTTGGGCCAAGTGTGAGCCTATTAAGCTTGTGTTGAAATTGGACTAATATTTAGAATTGGGCTTGAAAAATTAATACCCAATAAAAAATAAATAAATAAAATATTAATTTATATTTATTCGGTTCGGTTCGATTCGGTTCGGTTTTTGAACCACTGAAATCGAAACCGAACCAACCAATTTCGGTTCGGTTCGGTTTTTTTCGGTTTTCGATTTTTCGAACCCACCCCTATCTTCTATTGCGTTGTTCAGAGACCACCTCCCTCCTTCATCCAATCCACCAGCCACAAAAACTCCGGCCGAGTTATGCTAGAGAAGGCTAATATCCAACGCAAAACCCTGGGAGATGATCCATTTTCGGAGGGGATTGTAGGAAGTGGAGTCCACATAAGACTGTCAAATCCTTGAACGAGATTTTGGAGAAGTTTGTCGATTCCTTAATTAGGAGTTGAGGCGTTTGAATCCTTCAATGGCGATTTTGGGGTTTCTCGTTTCCTTGCTCTTCTCTCTATGTTTTGAATTTTTATTTTACTTTTGCTTCAAAATTATGCAAGCAAAATCAAACCTAGAAAGGTGTAAAAAAGGGATAAAACAGTGGTCGGGGGTGTTTTCGTTGGGGGGTATGGTTTTAAACCTAACACGGAGATCGGGGTGTTTCATGGGTTTCGGCGACTGGTTAGTTTTTGTGTCGCCGTCGCCGGTGAGATTGGGTGGTTGGGAGAGTGGGGGAGGAGAGAGGGAGGGAGGATATAGATGAGAAATCTGAAAAGGCTAGAAGTTAATTTTTTTTTTATTTAGATGATCAATTTTAATTATTAAAATACAAATATTGATTAATTAAGTGAGATGACATGTATTTGTCAGCTGTCATATCAGATAGTTTAGAAAAATAGTTCAAATAAGTGGGACTAGCTACAGTGCTCGCAAGCATTGAATGCTCACACCGATCTCACCCTCCTTCTCCCCCTCTCTCCTCCCTCCTCCCTCCTCCCTCCTTTTAATGGTGAGATCGGTGTGAGCATTCAATGCTTGCGAGCATTGTAGCCTACTCTCAAATAAGTTGGTCTCTCTAGCATTACCTTTAAGTTATTCATGAATGACCAATTTTTTTAAATTATAATATTCTACTTTAATCTAATTCAAACTGCGAAGAGAGAAATTCAAACTGAAATGCATAACAAAGAACACACCTGAGCCATGAAAGAGCAGTTTTAGAGTCTCCAAATGATATTTAAGAATAGTATAAAATGTGGTGGCTAAGACCCAAGGTAAGTGGATGAGACTTGAGCATGATCTAGTAAGGATAAAATGAGGGCTGTGGGGAAGTGGGGAAGCGCTAAAATTAGCACATGAAATTCAAAGCTGGGAAGCAGACCCAAGGTAAGTAATAGGTATACGAGTCATATTACCAAGGCCAAGTGTAAGTATTCCATTCACAAGTATGCAGCCCAAGGAGACATTTCTCATGTGAGCAAGAGAAAATTCCAAATTTCCAAGCCATTCATACAAACAAGAAATCCAACAGAGTAAATCACAGAGAAATTAATAACAACAAGAAAGTGCACATGCAGAGAAGAATGTCCAAGAACGTCCAATATTTTAATTCAACAACTCAAATTAGCGTCAATACTACTTCCTAAATTTTCCAACCTCTATCTCTCTCCCTCCCTACCTTTCTGTTCACCCTTCACGCCAGCTGCTAAACCCTAAATTCTACAAATGGAAGCCATGGCTACTTGCTAGCTAGCTGGAGCTTCTTTTTTTTCGTTCTTTTACTCATAAATTTGAAGCATGTAATTTAAAGGAAACTTAAGCGCAGATCCAAAGGTGGAAGGTCCATTTCTGTCCCAACAGTGTAAGTAAAAGCTGATGCATCTTTGCAATATTCGTTTGCATGAAATCTCAGCTTCTCTCCTTCAGATTCTTTGAATGAGTTTATGGGGAAAAGTTGTAGGGTCTCAATCACTCTCACCGGCTCCGAAACCTGATTTATTTCTGCAAAGAACGGAAAATAAAACCGTGAAAAAGAATATAAGCACGATATCAGCAAAGAAAAATATTAACTGAGAGTTTGAACTCTCGTGACTAGATGCGCGGCCAAGAATTCCGATGCATACTAGAAAAACCCTAAACCGAAGTACTTCGATCAAGAAAGAGAAAATTTTAACAGCTAATGATTAACGTACGTTTTGGAGACGACATGTTCTCCTGATCTCGACGAATGATATCCTTGTCATCAATAGAAACTTTACGCCGCTTTTGTCTTTCTCTGGCTTTGTGATTCTGAAACCAGTAAAAGACGTTCTTGCTCTCGATCTTGCCATAAAAGCTTAGCTGAGAGGAGATTTTCTGAATCTGATCAGTGCTCGGCGTTCGGAGTCCAGACCTGAACAAGTCAGTCAGAACTTTTACCTGTTCAGTAGTCGGATTCCAACGCCCGCACTTGGTTCCACTATTACCATTACCGCCACTGCCACCGCGAAAACTCGATGTTTTAATGCAAAACCCTGACATGCCCTCGTCCATATTTCAGCTTCAAATGGCTAGAAACAAAACCAGTCTCTGCTGCTGCCTCAGGAACTTCCTTTTTCTGAGCTCCTGAACTCAAAACAGTGTGAACCCGTGTTCATATATAATACCTTAAAGTGGATACTACTTTGGTATTTCTATTTAATTAATTTCTTCTGTGTTACATCTTTTATTGTTTAAAGGTTTTTGATTTGTTGAAATCAGCACTTTGTTTATACATTTGTCTGCGTTGTTTTTAGGGAATTTGAGATTGAATAATTATGTGGATTTGTTCGGTTTTAATTATCTTTGCCCGGTTTTTTGTGCTGAGAGAGATAGAAATTAGAAAGAGAGGGACATGCGCGAAAGCTGCCAATGTTCAACATTGGTCGGCGAGTAGACAAGATGAAAGTTTTCACTAAAATATATTTTACGGGTTTTTATATTTTTCTTGAGTTCATATGCACAGTACAGATTTTTAGGGTTTTTTGTGGTTTTCAGTTTTATAATTCTCATGCTCTAGAATAGTAGATTAAGGGCATATTTAAAAATGCTTTTAAAATAACAAAACAAAATTTGCATTAGCAAAGACACTTCAGTGTTTAGATTAAAATTACACTTGAAGTATTTTATGAAAAAACACTTAGCTTCTTTCAGAATGTATTTCAATTGTTTTCTAGAAAAACACTTGTATGTTTGTTAAAAATTTCGTCGTTTTTCTTGGCGGAAGTATCTTTTAAAGAATCATTTTCAAACAATCCATAATTAGTATAGTAAGTCCAAGATAATCAAGACATGTGAGTAAGGCCAAGCATCATATTTTAATTTAATTAGTTGGTGTCTGCTAAAGATCATATAGAAGAGTGCAAATCTCATGGATTACTTAATTGAGGTAATTATCAGGAAAAAAAAAGATCGATGCAATAAGTGAAAGTCAAAATTGCACATTGTCTGATTTCGACTGGACGGTTTTGATCGCAACAGACTGACAGAGATACTGAGTTAGGTTGACCCTAAAAAACTGATTACAGCTCAGTCAAATAGAGCGGGGATAATTGATATATAAACCTCCTTTTAAGGATGTGTGGGAACATAAACAAAGCGACAGTAAAGCCACCAAAAATTGAAATTTAGGAGGGACAGACAACTCATGACTAGCCAAAAAGGGAAAAGAGAAGGGGAGACATATTGGATTTTCTTATGTCATGTGCCTCCTGTCGTAAGCAACTACATCCCCCCTTTTCCAGTCACTTGGTTTGCTTCATCTTTTGCTTTAGGGTTCAAAATATATACTGAAAATTTTAGAAACACACTTATCATTTGATTGTAGGTTATCCAATTCTGGGAGTGATCAAAAGTGTAGGTGAAGTTTTGTACTTTAGGGTTTGTCCCTACAAGGGGAATATGTTGAATGAGAGCAATGGTTATATGCATGGTCAATATATATATATATATATATATATATATATATATGTCATGAGATTTGCGTGCGATTTACTTTTTTGATGTGGAGTTTGTAAGTTTGAATTTCAAGAAGAAAAAAGGAACTGATATACGTTACACATGCTATACTTTTTTGTGAATGAACAAACAGCTCACACAAAGCCAATAATAAAATAGAATACGAATTTTATACATTTGACATCAGTGACTAAGATCTGATTATGTTAATTTCCAAACAAACGAAAATGTATGGAGTTTAGTCGATAAATGCACATCTTTAATTAACATGAACTACAAGTGTTGTGGTGAATGTTCATTGGAAGAGAAATGAAGGGCTCATATGTTAGCTAAATTGGGAATTGATTGGGAGGCAGAGATTTAAGTTCTTGTGGAGCCTCTAATATATTTTCTATATGTATGCACGCTACTAATATTATCAAGTTTTGTAATTTTTTTTCGTAAAAAAATAAGATTTAAATTTGAGATCTATTTCAATGCATAAAAGAAAATTAAAGTTAAACCAAAAACGGTAAGTTTTGTAATATTTAGAAACTTATTGATTATTTCAAAATGAGGCTAATGGTTTCACGATCCATTTAATTCAAACGTTTGAGACAAAATCCCAAGAAAAGTCTTCGAGCATGCATGGTTTGATTTCTCAAGATTTTGAATAATATATAATATATGTTTTGGTAATTGCTAGTCAAGATCGAAGAGCAGTGTGGCCGAGTCCAGATCTGATGTGCCCAAGGAGCCTCCGCCCAACCTGTGACAGCCTTCTCATGTTGACATCTGTCTTTTTGGTTAACACCAACATAACAACGTCAAAATAAAGAAAACACAAGTAGAGGAAAAACTAAAAGCCTAACAACCACCAAATTCCCCCACACGAACTAACCCCGTCAGCCTCCCCACCGCGCCAGCGGCGACTGCATCTGGAAAAAGGCTCTTTTTTTCTCCATCTCTCTCAATTTCTCTCTCTCCCACTCTTTATCCCTACCAGATTTGGATTTGTAGGAGTGGGATTGGTGTTTACTTCTACTAGATTTCGACGGAACGATCGGCTTCAAAGAGTCAGCGAATCGCCAAGGAAGAAGTAGCGCTTGGCTGGGTTGAAGAATTGGCGAGGACCGTTCGGGGATGCTGTGGATGGCGAGGACGGCGATGAGGACGCAGACGATTGGACAGCCAAAGGAATTAGATTTCTGTGTGCAAATTGGAAGATGTTTGAGGAGAGAGAAGAAAAAATGCCTTTTTTCGATGCCAAAGACGAGAATATGGGGTTGCCGCCGGCGAAGTGTGGTGGTTCACGGGGTTGGGGAAATTCGGTAGTTGGGTGGGGTTTCTTGTTTTTTCTTTATTTTTAGATTTTATAAAAGTTGACAGTGTTAACCCCAAAAGGACAGATGTCAATATTAGAAGCATGTCACAGGTTGAGCAAAGGCTCCTGAACATAGCAGATCTGGACTCAGTGTGGCCAAGTTGTGTTACGCACTTTCAACAATTCCCGATGACGTTCGCATTCACAAGTAAAATATTTGTTTGTTTGTACTTGGCACAATATTTGGTTTGCTGACTCCTGTTTGTGAATGTGGTCTTCTATCTAACTTCTAAGACTCTTAATTAATTAGTACTAAACTAAGTAATCTAGTTAATTAGTGAACAGGCTATGCAGGTCAGTGAGTGATGACTGTGATATATATGATCATCAGGATACCAAATTTGGAGAGATATCATGGGTTTAATTAATTTGTTTAATCATGGTAATACCGCACTAGGATTTTTGCTGGGTTGGCATAAGCACTAGGGTTTGCATTTGGCTGGGTAAGTGCCAACCCACGATCATCGTCATCTTCAACATGTCTCCTTTGGGGCAGCTTTTGCCCCTCTTTCTGCTTGTGCAGATGAATAATATTTGTAAGAACTGAGTTCCTAACTCAGGTAATGGATAGAGAAGTTCAAAATCTCTTTTAAAAACTTTTTTGCTAGACTTCCATTCTTTAAAATATTTTATTCTTTATAACCATGCACATGCAATGACGAAGCCAGAATTTTATAACTATGCAAAATGATAATTTCATAATGATATAGAAAGAACTATTTTGGCGTCAAGACTAAGTGGGTGAAAAAGCAACTTATTGAGGTCAAAGGCACCCAATGCTCCAACCCTCCCTCCGCTGCTATGGACATGCAAGGTTTCATACATTTCCAATGTCAAACAACACTCCACATCTTTACATGTGACATCTTTTGTGTCTAACATGCAAACAATTCTTAACATATAAGTGACGTACGAGTGAGTCTGTACAATCTTGACTCTGATATACACTATGTTTGAATGGAAATATCCAACCCAAAATTACATAGCAATGCGTGGAAATGATACTAAACTTTGATCTTTCTGTGTGACATTCTCTCAGCAAAGATTGGGGTTGAAAAACTTGATTATCTTAAGGAACGCATGCTTCTCGATCAAAGCATTTTACTAACAACATTTGACTGAAAAACCCAACTTCCAAATTACAACCAAACATTTGAAACTAAGCTAGTACTATTAACAATAAAGAGAGTAAGTTGGAAGGGTGAGATTGGTAAAAGTGCCACGGTGTCGTGTTTGTGTGTCTTTTGTAATTGTCCATCTATCTATCCAACCTATCTACAAAGCTATAAACCCTAAATATAAACCTTTTGATACAACATGTCTAGAAAAAGAGTCGAGAAGGTGTTTATTATGTTACGGTGAATGTGCAACACGTGAGATTCGAGAAGTCAGGCACGCGTGAAATCCAGGCCGCCTCCTAAAAATCTTGCCTTCTTTTCTACTTTCTTGTCTTCCATTGCTGCTGCTGCAGTGGAAGCTTCACCGCCATCATCCAGACAAAAAGGCCAAAAGCCACCCCCACTCAAATCAAACCCTTATTTTATAATTAAGAGCAGAGAATATGATTTTGGGGGAAAAAGGGAAAAAGATCCAATCATATATACTGGTTCGCTTGCTGCCTGGCATCTCATTAATGGCAAAGGCCAAAGTCATTAGATATATTATTAGGTTTCCTGTTAACCCATACCCACCAACATAATTTTGGTTGTTATTAATTAATTATTATCCATGCATACGCACAAGTGGTGTATTACTCTGATGATTAGAGTCTTTTGCTTCAGTTAACTGTATTACGAGTTTAAATCTTAGTGTCAATTAATATCGCTTGTATTTAAAAGAAAAAAGATCCATGCATATGCAATTTAGTATGATTTATGTTAATTGTACGAAGATGTGTGACATTTACCCATCCCATAATTCAAATCAACTGATTCATTGGGCAACTCTTAGTACAAAGCGGATATTTAAGAACAAAGGTGGTCCAATGTAGGACTCTCAATATTATCATAAATAAATGCTCTTAACCAGTGAGGCACGAACCCAACTACCAAATGCGAGGTGGGCTGGGCTGAGCCAATCTGCATGGGAGGAGAGTAGTCTAAAAGTAGGTTGGAGGTAGGCTATTTGTTGGGACATTTTTGTAAGTTGGGGTGGGCTGGAGGCTAGGTCCGTTCTTGTACCAAGTCGACCTACAGGCTCCTTTCTCATTGAGAAACTATTACGGAAAACTGTTAATTACCAACGAGAAGAGAAGCGCTTACAGGGGCATACTACGAACCCAAATACAATCTGAAGACAAACTATGCCCCAAGTCAGCAATGGCTCGTCGAGAAAGTTCGCCTCTCGAAGAACAGTCGGAGAAGAAATTGACAAAGAGAGAGATATGAGGCAGTCAAGAAAGTAAGATTGCGTAGGGATAAAAGACTGAAAAATTGGGAATTTGGAAGCAGAGATCCAAACGGAATGAGGAAAAACGGGAGGAGGGAACATATGATCAATAGATTTCTCCTCATTTTTGCAGAGGAGCAGTCGGGGGGAATAGGGAAGAAAAAATTCGACCTAGTCAACCTCTGGTTTTGAGACTTCGAAAGCTGGTTCGAACGATTTGTGTGAATTCTCCGCCATCCCCTCCCCTTTGTTCATTCTTTTCAACACACAAATCGTTCGAGTACGAGCGAACACAAAGCATACGCTGGATTTGAACTCATCCTCCTTTGTGTTACTCTGAGGTTGTCACCAAGGTGAAAACAGAGTAATTCAACAACGCCCACTAAATAAAGCAAATATAGAGTGTGGGCGACAAAGTAGGAGAAACTCTCAGGTGAGAAGGGAGTGGGAAAACAAAATAGGAATTGGAAATGATTTCCGTACCCTCATTTTCTCCGGAGATGTACATAAAAAGAATAGAGGTGCGCAGAAAACCCTTCCCAACGGGAATATGTATTTGAGAATAGTTCATTTTCAATTCATTTCACATAGATACAAGGATTATCAATCGGTCATATGTCGGGCCAAGATTTTGGACTACCATGAAAAACCAAGTCAAGCAGGAGTATCAAATCAGTTTTCAGAATTCGGGAAAATAAACTACAAACTCGAAGCTTAACAAAACGGTACAGAAGATTCAAGAAACAGGATACGAACCATAAAACTAGCTCCAAAAATGATCATGTTTCTAGCCAACAGTTAAAGCAGTATTGAAAAGATTGAACAATCCTACCTATATTTTCAATGGAAATAAAAATATTACACCCTTCTCTGCAAACAATGACCCCGTTCTCTCAGTTGGTCATATATCCTTAACAGATTACTTTCAAAAGTAAAATTTCATGCCATGGATTCTGTAAGCAAAGGCATTACAGAACCTGAGCTGCCGTGTTCAATTTTTCGGCTAGGGTGAGCTGTGTCCTCGTGATGCTTGACAAATACAGTAAGAGCAAGTTGTCCTGTAAGCAACAAAACAAAATGACAAGTTTAACGTCAACAGGAAGCTCAACCTAGTCGTAAAATTAGTAACCAGACTCGAAAACATATTGAATAACTATTTTGCATGATTATCCTATAACTGACAACAGGAAGCTCTGTACCACGCTGATAATAGATAAATATAGTAAATAAATTCTAAACTGTATCTTACAACAAAATGAATCAAAATATATAGTACCTGCAGGCTGTCATTGATAAGCTTATCAAAAGCTGATGGAGACAGTTTCGGAAGAGATGCAATCGTATCGAAAAGAAATCTCCCTATAGTGTTATCTTGTTCAGCACGGCCTTCCTGAAAACATGATCCGTAATCAGATTTAAGGGGCAAAAAAGGAAAGACTAGCTTAAGAAGATTAAGCCTCCTTACTAACCACAACATTGTCAACATATTTGTAAACATCATCAATTAAAGCTAGAAGTCGCTCCATTGAGGCTTCCATTCCTTCCAGATCAGTGGGGAGTTTGTCAACCATTGTGGTCTTTAAAATATCATCTGCCATCATGGAAAAGTATATGATTTCAAATCAGATCGGCACCATGCTTAAAGCTCAAACAATCATATCCAAAAATTAGTAGGAAGCAACGAGTTCGACCAATATACTGAATAAAAGCTCACAAGTGACAGTATGAAATAAACTTTAAATGAAAGAAGCAGCACAGTAGCATCCATCTTAAACAAAACCTCAATTTCCATCAGCATTGTGATCTATTACAAATGACACCCATGTGTGCATTATATATACACAACACACATACACAAAATAAATAAGGTCGTGTATTTGATTTGTTACATCAAGTATAAACTCTTAGATACAGGGTGAGTCGTAAGCATCTCAATGCATCTCGGCGGCAATATCCAGATATCCCATCCAATGGAAAGGAAATATGACCAACTTTCAGATTCTAAGAGATTGTGTGTGCGTGTGTGTGTGCGCACATGTGAAAAGGTAGTATATACACTTGTGTGCTAATATAGAATAACTGCTCCAAAAATGCAATGCTCGACTAACAGAGCGCACATACCAATTCATGGAAATGATAACATCATAAAGCAAATATCTTTTGGCTAAAGGCCATTGGACAACTGAGACCATAAACAAACTGCTCCTTATTGACAAGTAGAATCCCCCAATATTTGTTAAAATTTGCAATTCACTTATTTGTACTTCTCAGAATAACTAGTTCCTTCGAGTTTCCTCCAAAACTGTTCCTTATTTATTTCTGCTCCATCAAGTCAGAAAACTATACAGGGAAGATCAAGTGAATGTGTTGTGTGTGTATGAGAACCAATATGGCCCAAAAATAATACTACAAACAATAAAAATTTAGAGGGTTAAACTTACATCCAACTCGCTCAGCTTCAACCATGCGAAGATCAAGAGGAATTTCTTGAAACTGAGCTGCAAGTTGCCGATCTCCAAGAGACAAATTCACCGAAACATAAGCTTTTATGGTACCCGCTCCATTAATGAATCCAGTATCAACAGTCAAATGAACTGGGTTCGGAGCTTCTCTAGAATAGAATTCATGGAACAATGCGCTACCACCAGTAACTCCAAGACCAGTTGAATACCTACCAGTAATCATGAAGGCACAACAATAAGCATTCCAATCAACTTGGAAGCTTACAAATCCCTATTACATATGTGTAAAATACACTAGCATGAACTTAAAAATTCGCAAAACTCATGGGGAGCATTGAGTTCGCACTCTCATGTGTACCAAGACATCCAAGAATGTTCCCAATTCCTCTTACGAATTCATATTTGGCTACCAAGCTTACGCACTAGTTAAAGTAGAACCCCATTGGAAAACCTAGAAAGCTTTACATAGTTGGCTACCAAGCTTACGCACTAGTTACAGGTTCCACACCGAATTAAACATGAATTACACAGAAGAAGCAACATTCCACCATCATTATTAAACACGAAATAATTCGAATTCGCCAATAAAAACTGCCTGAAAAGTTGCACGATAATAACTAAGAAATCTAAAACACAGAAAAGATAGTGACATTTACCATCCAACAATGACTTCCTTCGGATTCACCTTCTGGTGGGATATCAACATATTGTGATGGTAATCAATATCTAAAGCGACCTGCAAATTTGACACCGAACAAAATATCACTAAAATTTCTAACCCGCAATTTTCTCATCAACCAAACAGGAGGAAAACCCCAAATCACTAAAAAAAATAAAATTAAAATTTAAAAAAAAACAACAAAAGAAGAACCTGCTCGGTGCTCATATGAGGAACGGCGTAGGAGTTTCTGATATCCACTGTTCCGTCAGGCAGGACGGAGCCGAGGAGCGTGCCGATGACGCGCTCGGACTGGTCTGGACGCCTGACGTAGCAATCGCAGATGTTGAAGATGACGAGAGGATGAACCTTCGCCGACAAGCTCGACGACGGAGACGTGGAGAACTGCAACACAGTGTGCTCGATCGCCGCCATTCTCTCCCACCGCCGATGGATCTGGTTTTTGCTTAGGGCTAAGAGAGTGTAAGCGAGAAGGAGCACGGAGGATGGCGCGAGCACTAGGGTTTTGGGAGATAGAGAGAGAGAGAAGGAGGAGAATATTGGAATTTTACTTGTTTTTATTTATTTTAGGCCTTTTATCTGACATTAAAAAGCCCAATGATCACTATGTATATAATGGATCCAGTGGTCTAATGGGCCTTTCTTGGCCCAAATAGGTTTCTAACTCAAGTAGAGGTGGCACAAAATATGGTACGAGAAATAATGCAGAGGTGGCCAAAAATAAATGGGCAAATCATATCGAAGTCCATCAAATCGGCGATAGAAATAAAGTTAGAGAAAACAGAAAAATTTAGAGAAGGCGTTCTTGGGGAAGGATTGGAACGAGGGATGAGCAAAACAAATGTGATTGGCTACTGAAAACTGAGCATAGCCCAGATTACGTCACCAGAAGAGACTCATTATTTTCTACTACAAAAATTGGAAACGATGAGAGGGAGGACGGGAGGAGACTCCTTCTTTCCTTTCCCCAATGAAGGCTTTGGTTTTTTCTCTAGGGTTTTTTCACACCATACGTGAAAGAGCATTTTCAATTTGACTATTCTTCGATTGTCAATTAATTTTGTATCACTTCCAATCTTAGTCATGAACGAATAAACCTACCATATTGGGGAGAGTAAAAGAGATAAGTTTTATTCACCATTAGTTAATCTATTTGCCTAAATTCCTACAATTTTTTAAAATTAATCTTTATTTCTTACTTCAACATACCTTAAAAAAAAAAGAATTATCAAATCCAATCATAGGCATCAAACATCAGTACCCTCTTGTATTTACACGAACGTCACAAATGACTACTTGTTATATAAAGTGGCTTGGGTCAAGAGTGTAAAGACCTACAGTTAGAACCCAATTGTCTCACATTGACAAAATGACATATCTTGAAATGGGTTAAAAGCTATTACTCGAGCCAACATAACACTCATGGTCCCTTTGAAACTTCACCGCCAGATTGAAATGTTTGCACTTGGCTCTTTATATTCCTCCTTACATGATAACGTGATGTCATTTTACTACAGTAGCGTCATAATTCAAATTGTTTAAACTCTTTATCATCAACTAATGAATTATTTTTATAAAAAAATTCATTTAATTAGAATACCGTTTAGCCATACATATGCAACAAACAAATGACGGTTATGTAACAAGTAATGTCTTCATGATTAACCCGCCAATTTGTTTGATTCATACATATGACTAAACAGCCTCTAAATTGAATAAAACTTTTTTAAAATGATTTTTAAATGGTGAGAAAAAGAATAAACTATTCATATTATAACACGTGTATAATGAAACAATACGAGAATGACTAACTCTTGCTATATAATCATTTTTAAAATTAAAAAAAAAAACTTGCTCGATCCGTCTAATCAAGAAATGTTGGCTTCACCTTCAATTGGGTGGATGCCACGACCCACTTCCCAGCATGTACCATGGTCCAGCTCAATTGAGCAAATTATTGCAGGAGCGATTGTGAAGTTTGAAGTCATATGTAGCGCATGCTAATGCTATATTTAGTGGAGCAGGCTGTTATGTTTTGGTAAGTACCTACAAGGAGGGCCATGTCATGATTTGATCAAGTACGAATACTGAATCACTCATATGAATTTAATTTAATTAAAGCTTCGAATGAGCTTTCAAAACGATATCAAATTGGCATGAGAGTTACTTTGAATAATTATGGGCCTGTTTATTTTGAAGGAGAAAATTTATGGATCAGATTAAAAAACAAAAGACTCCTTGGTCAATCCAATTCATGGTTGTTAGTAAATGTATGGTAAATAAAAAATCACAATAATTTTTAATACTCTGCGTGGAAAAAACGGAGTGAGAATCAGATTAATTTTAAATTCTCAATTTAAGTAAGATATAGGTATAAGAGCATCTACAACATTACTATCTATAAATTTGTTAGTTTAGCATGAAAATGATCCAAAAGCTATTAATGCCGCCAGTTTAAGCATAAACATCCCCAACACTACTAACTATTTTAACAAATATTACATATTTTATTATTAACAACTCAATCCTTTTTATTATTTTGTTATTTAACTATCAACCACTACTCTTACTAAAAGTTTTGATATATTTTAAGTTCAGCTTTTTGTTAAATTATCTGTATACTTGGTTAAATATATGCAGGGTAAATTATATTTTGCACTCTCAAGTTTGTATCCAATTACAACTCCATGCTTCATTTTTAAAATACTATAATGTCATACATCAACTTGTGCTTTAGTTGCAATTTTATACATTCGTTAGTTAATCCGTCAATTTGACTGTTAAATAATAATGTGACAACTACGGCAAAAATAAAATTAGAAAAAAAAGAAGTTTTTTTTTAAATTAACATTTGTACAAAAATTATATTAAATTTTTTTTCTTCCTATGTGGTATATTTTTGACAATCATATCAGCAAAATAGTGGGATACGTAGTTACCACACCATCATTTAACAGTCAAATTGACGATTTGACTAACGGATGTATGCAAATATGTAATATTTTAAGGATGATATATGACATTACAATGTTTTAAATATAATGTATAATATTATAATTGCATCCAAACTTGAAGGTGTAAAATATAATTTATTCATATATCTAGCATCTGCTCATTTGTTAATTAACTTGTAGGATAACTAGCTTGTTGAAGAATTGATTTTGGAGAGTTTTCAACTAAAATAACTACGAGTACTGTTATTCCCACTCTATTATTTTCGAACAAGGCTTGGCTCATGACAATTCAGCAGCCACTCTTGCTTATATCCACTCTCTTGTGAACAAGTGTCTACATTTTGATTTTTTTAATAAAATTTGGACACGTGTCCACACGGAATTGGATATTTAGCAGGAGCTCCCGCTGAATTGTCATTATTTTCATTATTTTCCTACCCACTTCAACATAAAAATTTTATATACAAATTCACCTCATGCAAAATGACTTTAAAGACCTAAAGCTTAACCAAATTTCACCGCACTAGCAGTTGAATGGCAAGTGTTGCCGACGCGGTCGAGACCTTGAGAAATCCTTCAAATGGCAACGAACGAGCCTCCTCTATAGTCCATGGAACTCGTCTAGTGGTACTCATCTAGTACACCATAACCTGAATCCAAAATCCCCAATCAGATCAATCACCACAGATCCTAGGGCTTTTCTCTTTCGTCTAGTGGTACTCGTCTCGCAAGAAAATTGAGCAAACCGAGAATGCGGCGCGAATCGGCACTGAACCTCCAAAATTTTGCAGAAATGGAAGAACGAGAACAGGAGCTTCTGAAGGCGGAAGTGGAGAAGAAGAAAAGCGAAAGAGGGATGGAGGCGGTGGCAGAGATGAGAGAGAGAGAAGTGGTTTTTGGAGGAATGGGAGAGAATATTGAAGGGAGAGCTAGGGTTTCTCAAAGACCTGGGAGTCGGATTCCATTGCAAAGTTAAAAGTTCTGGTAGTCCAAAAGGGTAACTAAGGAATATAGGAGGGTGGAGAGATAATGTTATTATGTTTTCAAATTTAATGGGGAAAATTCTTCAGTGCTACGTACCATTCAATGGTACGACCATTGAATGGTTCAAATTAATTTGCAGCGGGTCCCAAATGAATCTTAGACCATTCAACTACGTACCATTGAATGGTACGTACCACTGAATGGTACGTACCACTGAATGGTACGTACCACTGAAGTTAAACCCATTTAATGGTGGGTGGAAAAATAAGATGTGGTGGGAAGATAAAGAATGGGGGTGGACCTAGTAGCTCCCATAACTACGGGTGGAGAAATTTTTCGGGGCACCCGTACCCCAGCTTAGCTGGTGTTCCCAGCGAATAGTGGCTAGACACCTATTTATTTATTTTTAATTAAGAAAATGTCAACTAGCATTTTTTTTCAATTAAAATTCCTAAATTACCCTCCCTACGCCAAGAACTCACAGGAACCGCCCACCGCCCACCGCGCCGCCAAGAAGCAAGAACACAACCATGAACCATCCACCTCCATCGACGCCGTTCATCGGCGACACCCATATAATTCTATCGCTTTCTACTTTTCAATTTCTCCTCTTCCATTCAGTGGCGGATCCAGAAATTTTTCTTTGGGTGGGCGAAATATAAAAGCGTCAAATAGATAACAAAGACTTTTTAAAAGTTAAACAATATAATTATCATTCAAACTAGACTCTATCTCCCCTGAGTTGCTGCACTACTGCACACGGGATGGTTCCAAATTCCAATTAGGGATCTGATTATTAAAAAACGACATGTCGTTTTCTTGAAAGAAGTAGCATAAGCTGCATGTCGTTTGTTTTTTTTTTAAAACAAGGGACCAAAACGACGCCGTTTTGGTCCAGGATTTTTTTTTTTTTTTTAAAAAGGGCTTTCACTTCTTCTTCTTGGCGAAGCCCAGATTGCCTGCTGCCCAGCAAACACAGAGGACTCCTTGTCCTCGAGCTGCCGTGCCATGGCCACTGCCCAGATTGCCGCCGCTGCCCAGCAAACACAGAGGACTCCTCGTCCTCGAGCTGCCTTGCCATGGCCACTGCCCAGATTGTCGCCGCTGCCCAGCAAACACAGAGGACTCCTCGTCCTCGAGCTGCCCTGCCATGGCCACTGCCCAGATTGCCCCCAAATCTTCAAGATTTTCTGCGTTCTGGGTGGGCAAAAATGAATTCAGTGGGCTACAATTTTTTGCTCTGGGTAGGCAGCTGCCCACCTTTGCCACAAGGTGGATCCGCCACTGCTTCCATTCTCACCTCGAAAGTGGAACCCTAGGATGGTCGGCGACAACTCCAACCTTCAAATCTCCGACCTGCGATCAAAGCGCAGGGGTGATCGCCGACAATTTATAGGGTCTTTCCCAGGCGTAAGGGAGGAGTAGAATGAAACATAGGAAGAGAGAAGGAGATATAAAATTGTGTCTAACTTATAAGTAGTTGATGAATTACTTATTAAAAAAATTTATATACAACAATGCCCGTCAAAATAGGAGGATTTTAAAAAAATATTTTGTTTCATGTCTAATCTTTTTGAGCATCTTAAGAAAACTATCCGCTTCTACCTTCGATATACTTTGAATTTAGCAGACTATTCATTTTGATTCGGAGACAAAGGAAGGCCTTAAGTATATGCAAATGCACATCTTCGATTTAACTCCTACCTTGCTAATGAAATGAAACGTGGTTTTGTTTATGCTAGTCTAATGAATTATTAAACATGTAATTAAAGCGCAATTGACAAGAAGCCACCACATCATCGTTGGCTTAGGTGGCTACCGAACTTCAACCAACTCCTCTCCCTCTCTCTCCAACAATTTATTTAATTCCTAAGTAAATTAAAAACAATTATATTTTTGTTTTTTTGCTAATTGTTTTGTGGTGCAGAGGAGGAGTCTTTCTTGCATACTCGGGTACGGGTACTCCAAATTTTTTAATCGTTAGATTTTTATTTTAAAATATAAAAATTAAAATTTAACAGTTAAAAAACATAGAGTACGAAACACTCCGGAACACCCAAAAATTTTTGACAGAGGAGATGGAGACGAGGAATAAAGGTGGGCGTTATTTCTGAATTGAAAAATACACAAATTCACAACCACTAGATACAAATGAAATGAGCACTCACCATCAGATGGATGGGATTGGAGGGGCCTCTCCCTAAAAAAGAAAGGAACAGAGGGCCCTTTGATTCTTGAAACACATCCATCATCAACACACATGCTTTTGCAGCTTTGCTAGCTCATATCACAATTGATTAACAGCTTAATAACTTACTTACGTCCAAAATACACTTAAAACAAGCAGCATTACAGATGAGAAAATAACAGAAAACTAGATCGAAGATTGGCTTGAGAGATGATCATAAACCCATTAAGACGTGATTAACAGTAATCACTTGGACTTGAAAGGGATGGCTCTGATCACAACCACGTGGTACAAAGCTGCAAGTGCTGCCCCAATGAATGGTCCAACCCAGAATATCCACTGCCACATTCAAATTATAAACTAAAAGTTAGAAACAAAAATAATCCGTTTTTTGAGATAAAAGCGCTTTTTGGATAACCCATAACATAGTGATCCCCAAAAGCACTTTCATTTTTAATGAACTTTAAACCGTGTTTTCATTTTTATAAAAGCAGTTTTGGATCGATCCGGAAGGCTTACGTGGTCATCCCAGGCATGCTTCTTATTGTAGATGATGGCAGCGCCAAGACTCCTGGCTGGGTTGATGCCAGTTCCGGTAATGGGGATGGTGGCCAAGTGCACCAAGAACACGGCAAATCCAATAGGCAACGGAGCCAAAATCTGATCAAAACCCATTAAAATTCAACATCAATTAATCACAAAACCAAATCAATTTCCAAGAAAAATAATCAAATAAACAAGTTCAACGCTTAGCGTCAGTGGCGGACGTACCGGAACATGGGAGTCTCTGGCGCTACGCTTAGCGTCAGTGGCGGAGAAAACGGTGTAGACGAGGACAAAGGTGCCGACGATCTCAGCTCCAAGTCCTGATCCCTTAGTGTAACCATGGGCAACAGAGTTGGCACCACCGCCGAGCAACTCGAAGTTGGCGCTCTTTTCGAAGCCCTTTACGACGGCGGCTCCGGCGATAGCTCCAAGAGTCTGCATCACTATGTAGAACACCGCCCTTGTCAGCGACAGCTTCCTGGCCAAAAACAGCCCGAAAGTCACCGCCGGGTTTATGTGACCACCTGAGATATTAAATAATAAACATCACCGTTAATAAAGAGTTTATTTTATTTAATTAATGGATTAATGAGACGGCTGCGTTTTGGGGGGAATTAGTTACCGGAGATGCCGGCGGTGCTGTAAACAAGGGCGAAGATGGTCCCGCCAAAAGCCCAAGCGATTCCTTGAATCCCGACCGTTGAGCACTTCGACTTCGACTTGACGACGCCCATGACTGTCAAGATTGTGATGTAGAGGAACAGGAAAGTGGCGATGAACTCGGCGATCCCGGCCCTGTAGAACGACCATGACGTCAGCTCGCCGGGCTCGAAAAGCGGAGCCGGCGGCGGCTCCTTGTAGTCCTTCCCTTCGTCCCGGCTCTGTGCCGACGTCCCGATCGGCTGCCTCTCCGAGAACTTGTTCGCTCCTAGATTAACATCCTCTTCCTTGCCCTCCATTTTCGCTTTAATTACAAGATCGAGATCGAGCTATCGGTGACCGATGACCGTTGGATCTTTGTGATCTGAGAGTGTGAGAGGAGTGGGTGTGTTTTGAGTGGGTTTACAGAGTGGGAGTATATATAGCACAGCGAGCGCCTGAGTTTTGGAAGCTGGTGAAGTGAGGGAGGGTGGTGGCGGGACCCAACGGCTCTAGTAATTTTGATTTTAATTTATTTTTAAAATTTTATTTTTATTATCATGTGGCCGACCAATGATTTTCTAGGCATTTCATTAGTTTTCACGGAAAGTGACGCTCGTAAATAAGGTAAGGAAAATAAGGAGAAATATTGTTATATTCCACGTGGCGCGATCATGTTCGCGAATTGCATGAGATAATACTGCACCGTCCAATCACATCATCAACAGTGTAACAGTATAACAGTGCCTGAGACTGCGTATTTCAATTGATGAGATGAGACAGAAGAACGGGTCTATTCTTTGAATATTGGTTTGTTTGACAAATTTTTGTGCCTAACTGTTATTAATGCGTGGGAGCGGTTTGGTTTGGATTGGTTTCGTTTGCAATTCGTGATCAAATTAATCAAAAGTAAAGTTACACGTTGCGGTTTGCTTTAATTTGAGCTAACCTAAAACGAGATACAAAATCATACCACGATTGTATCGCTTGATTTGATTTACATATATGTCACACCACATCAAACCAAACCCGTGAAGTTGGTTTAATTCAATTAGTTTTGTACTTACTGTTTAAGTTAGTCATCCATGCATGAGTGAGTGACTCTTAATTATTGGCTCACTATCCGTAGCAAAATTCAACATATACTATCGTATATAATTAAGTTTATACTTCAAGCTATAGTTTTTACAATTACACACGTCATATTGTAATATAAAGAGATAATAACACTACGGTGAGTATCTCCGTCACACTAATCTCTTTCAAACTATGGCGATGTAAGGACCGTGATCAATGATAAGTATGGTGGAGTGCAGACGATCATGTTTGGCTTTAATTAATCCATTTTTTATGCTAATAGCCTAATTGCAAGGTGGCAGCTGGTAAAGAAACCTTCAATCATTTATCGTCTGGTGTGTTTGATTCTCTTTATCCATTTAATTATGTTATATTTATATAAAAATATGAACCCAACACATGATTAATTTTATCTTCATCCTGCAAACACTCACAGACTATCGAACTGCTCTGTTCGCTGACAGCTCCTTCTTTTGCTTAAACAACAATTAAGAAGGCTGTAATGGCATCATGGAGTTAAATATGCTCAAAAAATTAAAAAATTTGTCAATGCATTTGTAATGGAGCCTCATAGTTTAATTAAGTACTAATCGCAAAGAAATTTCTGGATAATGAAAAATAATGTTGCATGTCGTTGTTACATTTAATTATCGCCCCATTCTTTATGGGATAAATGTTTCCACCATTTTGTTGTGGCCCATAATATATAGGTTATGTAGAATTTGGAGGCATTGCATGGCTAGAACTTGGAGCGAGCCAGATAAGCGAGTATATGTAATTGTATACAATTGATGATAAAAAAATGAAATTCGAAATTTAAAAAACTACAATAGAATAAGGATGTCGTTTGGACCACATGTGCACCATGGTAGTCGCTGGTTAGCTTCACAAGTGGACTCTCAAATTGGTATAAGCAAAATTTTAATTTTTGCAAAAGAAACTGATACTTTGCTTAAAGCTTTGGCTTCAAAAGTTGCCTTAATTAACATGTCATGTTTTTTGTTGTTGGAAGATGCAATGCTCTAAAACTACTCCATTTTATGAGATTCGAATTTGTGTGGAAAATGACAATGATATTGCACTGATTAATTGACTTAATTTACGTCTGATGTAATTTACTAAGTTATCAAACCTCGCTACTTAGTTGCATGAAAATTGATATATTTATGTTTTAAATGAAGACTAATGTAGGATATCAATGACATAAGAGACAATTATTCTTAGTAAGAACCATAAAGAGAATATAATGCCTCACAATCTTGGAGTAGGCTACAATGCTCCCAAGCATTGAATGCTCACACCGATCTCACCATTAACAGAAAGTAGGAGGGAGGAGAGAGGGGAGAGAAGAGGGTGAGATTGGTGTGAGCATTCAATGCTTGCGAGCACTGTAGCCTGTCCCCACAATCTTGAACAAATGGTGACAAATAGCTTATAACATATATTGATTTTAATAATAGCTAATTAGGTAGCTGCAGCCGCCCGTTGGATTAGGGCCATTACTTTGCTTCTTGCTGACTTGGCAGCACATGATGTTTTCTGGAGTAGGCTTGACCAGCTAGTCTATAATTTTATTTTGCAGCAATTCAAAAAAATAATGAAACAAATGAATTAAACTTTTTTTTTATTACAAACAATATTAGAGCAAGAGAGTCCGATAATGACTTAATATATATGATTTAATACTTTTAACCAATTAAATTAAAAAATAAATTATATGCAACGAAAACTACAATTGCGATATCGCAAATCAATTGCACATTATTATGTTTTTTTTTAATCGAGAAAACATAGAATTTTCATTAAATGGAAAAAGACCAAATACAAGCTACAACAAATAGCCCAATAAAAATTGGAAATAGCTAAGAAGCTCATTTTCAACGAGAAGACAAAAACATAAAACGAAAACCATAACCCTAATCCCGATTCAACTTGGACCCAAAAAAAAAATATTCCTATCCAAGAGAACGCCACCACCTCTGCAACTACAAAAGTAACTGTCTTAAGAAAACCAACTCCGCCTTGAATTCGACGAAAGTATTTCAATACAAAACTTTTCAACCCACAACAAAAAAATATCCTCATCCAAATTTCATTACCAAAACCGCCACACCGGAGTATTATGTATAAAAAAGCGAAAATAGTCGTCCCTTTTACATAGGTACAAACTCTTTGCTAGATGGATTAAACCATTGACAGAAATAATTATAAAACTGCCGCAACCAAAAAAGTGAGATGTTCTGTCATATTCACATCATCACATAAAAGATGGAATCAAGTGATTAGGTAATTAGCATCTATCAGTCCTAATTAAAAAGTAATTCACAAAGGTCAAGGATAATTTATTAAATTAACAGAGTCCGATGGAATGCAAATAATAAACTAATCCTTCCCTCACAACCTGTTTTGGCTTGAATCCCTCTCATCAGGCCAGCCTTCCACCATGAAGTACAATACCATGTTGTTGGAGTTATCAAGCAACAAACCCACTATGCGACTCAAAAAGATATAAAAGCAAAAGATTACTTATGACAAATCCTAAAACTTAATTAAAACTTTGGTTGCAAGCAACAGACTAATGAATCTCCTTTGTGGCAGACATTATAATCTAAGCATGCAATCAAATTTAATCTCAGGTAAACCTCAAATAGTAAGTATTAACTTCAGCCTGCCCTCCCTCCCTCCTACAAAAATTACATTTTTATACTATATATTAAATAGGATCTTTGATTCCCTTTAAAGAACAAGTGTGAAACAATATAAGCGCGACAACTAAGAAACAAAAAAGTAAACGACCAATCACATAACCAACACAATAGTTTACTAGGTTCGCTTAATATGAACTACATCCCTAAGTTACTATCAAATTCTCACTGTCAAAGAAGAAGTAGAAGATAAATTATAGGCACTCAAGTGTTTCCTCACACTCACTCGTAACTAGGGTTCAAACAAACAATAACTAGGGTTCACAATGTGTAAGATCCGATTGCCCGCCATGAATGGGCAAATCTCTCAACGTGAGCTTTCAATCTTCAACATAACTCTGTAAGATCCGACCGCTCACCTGCACTATGCCGATTGGTTATTTCTCAACACATAATTAACTAAGCATGCATGAACTAAATCAAACATTGAATTTTCCAATACAATTCTAGAAATGTATAAGTGATCTAACATAGCCCTAAAACATATACGCACAAGCGTATTCCATCACGTGTCTATCTTTTTCTGCCGCATATAGTCTCTCTCCTAAGTTCCTAAGAGCAGGTCCAGCCCTGCAAATTGCTTGGGGGACAGTGGCCCAAACTACCAGAGGGAGCCAGAGGGATGGGGTGGAGAGGTGGGCTGCTCGGGGGAAGGGGGAGCCTGAGCAAGAGGCCTGTCAATTTTCAACCCACCGAGCCACCGAGGTGGCTGACGTCAGGCCGACGTCAGCCAAGCATTTTAAATTTTTTTGCGTCAGGCGCGTGCACCTCACGCGCGCGTGAGGCGCGTCACCAGACAGGAATACAACGGGTGGGGCCCGCGTGTCGGCCACTCAAAAATTACCGATGGAGAAGCCACGTGGCTTCTCCTGGACCGTTCGATCTCAATGGCTCTTTAATTTGGGCCGTTGGATCTGCAACGGTAATAAAAAATAAAAAAAAGGATTTAATATCAACCGTTGGATCTCAGATGAACGGTTGATATTAATTCCTTTATAAATTAAAAAAAATGTTTTAAAATTCTGAAAAGTTACTGTTGTGACACGTGTCACAATCTGGAGCGTTGAAATTCAAATTTTTTTAAATCCAACGGAAGAGATTAATTAGGTGAATAAAAAATTAAAAAAATTGTGAAAAATCTGTAAAAATCGGGAATTTTTTTTTTTTACTTTTCTATAAATACCTTGACAATATCATCTTACACCACAATTCCATGGTGGTGTGAGATTTCTGAGGATGGATGGTGGATTATGTGGAGGATTCAGATTATGACACATGGCACAATGAGAACGATTAAAAATTTTATCCGATATAACAAATAAAATTATTTTATAAATAAATACAAATATTTTATTGTTATTGGTTTTTCAGATAATGACACGTGGCGCAACGAGAACGATTAAAAATCTTATCCGAAATTACAAATAAAATTATTATGTATTATTTTATAAATATAAAAAATACTAATATTTTATTACCAATTGCCAGGACAATTTAATTGTAGGGGTGGAGATGTAAAAAGCAATTGACAGGAGAATACACTGTTTATTAGGGCAATTACTGTTCATTAGGGTGGATTGAATAGTGATTGCCTGGGGGGAGGTGGGCAACGCTGGAGTTGCTCTAACATGGATGTGCACTGTCGATTTTTATATTTTAGAGGCCAACTTTGGCATTTTCTGTCTATTATATCGAAAAATTAGGGTATTATATAGGACTGGCACGAGAATGTATTTGGTGCTCTTTTTCATATATATATATATATATATATATATACATACGCACACACGGTTGTCCTGTATCGATCCATCGGTCTGGATGCGGTTGATGTACACTGCACTTAATTTGTAAATTTTGTTTCTTTTTTTTCTTCTGACGACGAAATCACGAATTCAAGAAAAAATATATATATATATTTTCCAATATTTGGGAAGCTTTAATGCGATTAAAGTAACAACCGACTTTCACCGCCCACTCCATCATTCTTGTATGTAATGCGCATGGAATTCATGTTTATATATATTGACCATGTTTATATATATTGACCAGTGACTACACTCTGGCCACTAGCGTCGTCGATGTCGATCATACAAAATTCCACAGGCCTGACAAAAGGTGGCGGACGGAATTTCTTTGACCAAATTGACCTTGTTAAATTAGTTTTGTTTCTAACTTGTGACACGTGTGATTAATACACTTATCTGCGAATCCACAATAACATCAATGTGTTTACACTAAAAATATCCACTGGACCAGAACTTAGTTTTGGTAATGGGTTGGGCCTCAAACAGGAAGGGTCCAACCCAGACCAATGAACAAAAAAAGAAAGAATGTATCTCTCTCTCCACTGACAGCATTAAATGCAAAGTGCTCGACATTTTGGAGGGAATAATGCTATGTATAAAAAACTCTCTCAGTGGGAGTAGGCTGATCAAGGATATTATTTGTGCCTTCCTGATTAAGCCTTACTTCACAGAGTCTTCAAAGACGGTCGCAAAGGGATTTGACAGCTATGGTATAGACTCCCACTGGTCTATATAAACGAAGGAAGGATTCAAAGATGAAGACACTCAAACAATCAAAAATCATAACATACATGTTCTAAGGAAAGCCAACCTTTCTAACAACCTTTGAGGAAATCCCTCAAACCCTCTCGGATAAAGATTTTATCTCTATCTGTTGTCGTCTCATTCACACTACCTGTGTAGTTCGTGACTTTGAGAATCAAAGACTAGAATCCTAGGATCTTACTACCCAACTCCTCTGAGGAGTCGTGAATTAAGCTCTGCCATCAAATCAACCCCATTTGATAGTATCGATTACCAAATTTTAAGCCAAAGTGTCTTTTGATTATTTCCCTTTACAAGGAAGCAACTTAGAGACCATCCCGATGGATCAATATCCAATCCGATGGGTGTTTTGTCAATCTAAAATAACCATTACATGTAATCTTGTTGTACTTTTATATACATAAAGTCTTTTAATATCAGTTCTTACTTTCTGTATTTACTTTTAAGCACTTCAATTCCTGTCTTTACATTCTATCTTTAATTAAAGTCTTTACTTTTCTTATGTATGCACAAAGAATGGCGCGCTTTGTTATAACCAGTTTATAACAAACCCCATCTTAGCAATCTCTAGTATAAACATCGAGAGATATTAAAAGTCATTAACAAGCAAAGCAATAAAAAGAACCTAACCGAGAACTTATCTAATAAAGTCATAATCCTGTGAAATGAAGTTATATTACTTGTGGCGCAAGTATCTAACATAATTTAACCGAATCTAACAAATACATCATTCTATTGGCAGAAGCCAATAGTGGCACGCCTGACGAATACACCAACACCAAAGGCCTCATAAATACTCCTCCAAAGGAATAGAAGTGAAGCCTGCAGAAACCAAACCAAGCAGAAAGGTGAAATCCAGCGGTTAGCTAACGCGTATGCTCCCTGTCTACATCCTACAAAAAGGCTTCGAACACAGTGTATTCATACAGATGAAATAATCCAATATATCTTTTGATGTGTCTCGTCCGTGGAAATAACGATTATACGCCAATATATCAAACTATCAATATTTGGATTGAGTGATTATTTGTATATTCAAGTTTCTCTTATGAATACCTATTAATTTGATTTCAAATAAAAAGACTCTTATTGACACATCCCGACCCGGATGTACAGGTGGACACCCAAAAGTCGAGTGTGCTAGCCGACACCACGTGGGGTGACGAAAGCCATTTTCAAGAAATAAGGGATAATTTGAACAAATCGAATGAATAAAAGATCAGAGAGCACGAAAGTGTGCAGGCGGAAATAATTAATAAAATAATAAACGGTTGTACAAGGTACGGAATACTGAATAATTACAAGTACCAAGAATTTCTACATTTGTCATACCACCGCGTCTCGATGTCGACAACTCCATGCCACTTATCCTGGAGGGGCGCAAAAACAGAAGGGTGAGTGGGCCATAAATAATTATTTTGTAAAACCTTTCCTTTCTGAAAGTAATAACCCCTCGCCGTCAAAACAAGTAATAGTTTCGGAAAACCTTTCTGGAAAACATACTACAGTAGTAGGTGGAAAATCAGTGTAAGTACGAAAATGTACTTACAGTCCAAAACGGGCAGAAAGCCACAACTAGTAAAAATACTTTACCAGAAAATCCGTATAAAATAAGATAGTACGGGAAACCCGTAAATCAGTAGAAGCCTCCGTGGCATCAGTGAAATCCGATAATAAAATCACAATATAAAACAGTAAGGTATACGCTCGATAGGTATGACAGACACACGAGTTCATACAAAGGTATTCTGTTATGAACAGGCTGGGTGTATGAATAATGGTACGCTCATGTACTACATACACGTGAAGCTGGCGCTAAGCGCATCACAACGAGTTCGAGTCGCCAAGGCGACCTAGAACAGGCTGTCACCTACGATGGATCCAAAGTGAGCGTGTCGGTGCGTGTGAACATCCACGTGAAGCTGTCTTGGCCCCGGACAGTACTACTGACACCGTGTAAGCATTCCTAATTGAGCGTGTAAAAACATACCACGGAATATTTCTAAATAAAATAAGGTGGGGTAATTTCCTTTCTAAAATAAACCTCAAGGTAAGCGTATAATTAGGTATTCACGGATGCCGTACCCGGAATACCAAGTATATACCAAAATACTTAAAAATACCAAGTATAAACCACAAGGGTACCGAGGTACAAATACCAATTTAATAACACACAAGTGAACCAAAATACGATATAAATAATAAACCCAAGGTTCACCAAAAATATCCCAAGGCTTACCAAGTATAAATATAAACCACATTTGGAAGCATAAGCAATATAATAATAATTTCCCAAAACCCCTAAATTATAGTCGGGTCAATACTAGTAAACCGAGTATAATTATATAATACTAAGTTTACTAAGTATAACAATATAAATAATATTTAAAAGTGTAGGCATAGCCTAAGTATAATTTCCCAAGCACAAAACATATTTAAATATATAAGGAAGGGGCCCACTCACATATATCGATGCCGAAGTAGCCCAATTGCACGCTCTTCGTACTCCACGGGTCGCCAAAACCTATTTTAGAACACCCACAATTAATAAAGTATTCGAAAATACAAAGAAAACGGCGTTCGGAAACCCGAAAACGGAGTTACGGGGTCGGAAAACCCAAAACCGGTATGAACCGGTTTGCTGACGTCATCGCTGACGTCAGCGCCGGTCATCCCTGTCTTTTTTCCAGTCGCCGTCACCGGAAACTGGAAATTTTGGCCAGAATTTCTGGGAAATTTTCAAAGCTTCATAACTTCTTCATTTCAAGGCCAAATTGCACGATTCAAGTACCAACATTAAGCTAGAAGTGAGGAGAATAATATTTTACCATTTTGGGGGCTAAAAACTGGCCAGAAGTGGCCTGAAAATGAGAAAAAAGTCCACGATGCAAAACTGGCCAAACTTGGTTTCTTCGATTCTCGGCCAAACGCTGCCATCCCAGGCTCGAGAAAGGTACTAGGGACATCCTGGAACTCAATGGTGACAAGATCGAGGGCCACTGAGGTTGATTTCGTCGAGAACTCGCCAGGGAAAGTTCTCGGGTTCGTCGAAAAATTCTGGGAAATCAAGCCCGAGGCTTGAGCTGGGTTTGCAGGGTTCCAGGTTGGGTTGCTGAGCTCATTTTGTGATGATGATTGGTCTGAAATGGTGGCAGAGCTACTGGTTTGGCTCAGGTGTGTTGAGAAGAAAGGTGAGGTTTTTTGTTTGTTGCAGAGACAAGGAGAGAACACGGGAGAGAGATGAGAGACAGTGAGGTGAGTCAAACAGACAGGGGAACAAGGCCACATGGGCCAACAAGGGTATTGGGCCCCAGCCCAACCACCAAATTGTCCAAAGTTGAATTACGGGAAACGTCGGTAATCCGACGCCCGTAAAATATTCGTTCGGACGCCAAACGACGTCCCGCTCGCGTCCACGCGTGCGTAACGACGAGCACAACAAGAAAATACAAAGAGAAGGGTCGTACGAGTTACGACGCAAAAGTCAACCAAAAAGTCAACCAAGGGCATTTTCGTCAATTCACACTTTCGGGAATAAAATACTATTATTTTCCGGAACGGGATGTAACACTTATACCTATAAATAAAATTACCACAAAGGGCTTAGTGATTTTTTAATAAAAATAATTATTTTCTTTGGACATCTATAAGATTTTGAAACAAACAACAACACAATCAAGTGAATGATGAACTTTGCGATTGTTGAATTTCACTTTATCGTACTTATCTAAACATCACAATGATGTCATCATCTTCAACCTGGATTTCTCCGTCCTCCTCAATTGCACCCCTACGATTTTCCAACAAGATTTTTTCGTCATGCCCACCCCATAGACATATTTTAACACTCTCGACGACTTGCAGTCATAATTAATACTGTTACATCCCGTCTCTAATTATATTGTATTTTATTCCCCGATGTTGTAAATTTACGAAAATACCTCTGGTGGGCCAAGTGAGTCCTATGTGGACATTCGATTTTATTTTGTTAATCTTGTACTTTTCTAATTAGTTTTGATTAGTACACTTCACTACGAACATTTTTCGTAGGCGGAAACAGGACATTTTTCGGACTTGTAACGGACAAGTTACGTACTTGGGCAAATTGGTAATTTCCAATTTGCAGTATTATGTTTATGTGGATTTCTTCCCGTGGTTTGACAAAAACCAGGGTGCCCTGCACCTCTGATATTTTCAATTTGCAATTTTGCATGCCTTTGTCTGCATGCATTTGTTTGAGCACTTTGGTGCTTTTAAATTGGCATTTATGTGTGGGATTTCACCACACCTCACTAAACTCAATCAGTCTGTCACTCTACTCCTAGCTCCTCCCCCGTGTCTCTGTGTTCTACACCCAGAACTGCATGTAAGCTCTTACCACACCCAAACACCCTGAGACTACCCCCATCCTATTCTCTGAGTTTTCCATCCATTAATCACAACCACCATCCCTTAATTCTTCCTCACTGTCAAACCAGCAAGGGAACTTAAGAAACCTTGAACCCAGGACCTCAAACCAGGAAGCCCAGGAACTCCAGCGAGTTCCAGAAATTTTCCTGGTTGAGTCTCATCGTTTTGGACCTCGATCAAACTCAAGTTCATCACCAATTGACTTCTGGAGGCTTGGGAACACAACCCAGGCCTTGCATGCGAGATTCACGCTGAGATCGCCGAAGTTTGAATTTTGGCCAAGGCTTTCGAGGCTAATTCCGGCCACCTCCGGCCACTTTTTGGGGTACCACTAGGTAAATTCGAGTTCCTCTCTCTCATAGCTTCCTTTTGGCACCTCTTGTGTGAAAAATTGTGTTGAAATGAAGAAGTTACGATTTTTCTTGAAATTCCGACGAAAATTCCAGTTTCCAGCGAAACTTTGGCCGGCGGTCGGAAAGTGCAGCTGTGACCGGCGAGCTGACGTCAGCAAACCCGATTCTGACGTCAGCCAACCGGGTCGTGACGTCAGCAGGTCCGGTTTAAACCGGTCGGACCGGAGAATATTTCGAGGTATATTCTGTTTCAAACTTAATGCCGTGATGGAATATTCCCTAACGGCGACGGAATATTCTGTAACGCCGTTAGAATATTTCGTCCAGTTTAACATAATATTTCGTTAAAGTTAACGGCACGCCGTTAACTTTAACGGTGCGTGTGACAGACACACCGCTGGCTCGTGGGAGCGTGGGCGCGCATGGCGGCGCGTGCAGTCTTGTGGCGGCTCGTGGCAGCGTGTGAGCCACTTTTCTGACAGTTTTAAGTCCCGAATCAAGCAAACAAAAGGGATTTCGAGTCTTTTCCTTACTTTAATTTGGAATTGACTTGTGTAATGATTAGTATACTGATTTCCCATATAAGTGAGACCTATCCCGAGGAGCTTCGAGCCCAAGCTAAGTACGGCGGCTACGATCCGACGACATACCAGTGAGTGGGCCGTTTTCTTTATAAAATATTATTATATTATGTGTTTCAAAAGAGATTTATGACTTGTATAGCATGCCATGTTTTGTTAAACTTATTAAATGATTTGTTAAACTTATTTATAATTTATTTAATCATCTTGTTGGTTTTAGTAATTGAATATTGACATGGCTATACAACTGTGATTTATTACTTATCATGCATACTTGCACGGTGTTAATACTGTCCAGGCCGGGACTAGCTTCATGTGTATGTTCACACTGCACCGACACGCTCACTTTGGATCCATCGTAGGTGCCAGCCTGTTCTAGTTGCCTTGGTGAGTAGAACTCGTTGTGACGCGCGTAGCGCTAGCTTCACGTGTATGTAGTACTAGAGCGTAATTTATAAACACCCAGCTTGTCATGTAGCTACTTTCTGCATGACTTGTGTGCTAGTATTTATGTGATAAGTAATTATATTTTTACACTACTGTTGATTTTACCCGTATCCTTTTGGGCGTAGTTCCCATTACTCGACTTATACTTTATTATTGTTAGTAAGTACGTATTTTGAAAAATTATGGGTTTTACAGCGAGGGGTTATATTTTCTCGAAACTCAGGAAAATTTTTATTAAACTTTATTTTGGTCCACTCACCCTTCTGTTTTTCGCCCCTGCAGGACTTAGGAATTTATTTTTGGGCAGACGAGAACCTGTGGTAGCTGCTGACATTCGCACTCTCTCTTTCTGTTAAAGTATGGTTTAACTCTTCAGTGTGTGTTCTTATCCATCCTTCGGGATGGGAGTATTAATTCCTTTACCGCACACCTTGCGCTGATGTTTAGTTGTAATAATGGTTTAAACCCCCACAGTGCGGACACTCTTTAAACTCTGATTTCGTTATTTATTTCTAAATTTCAACTTATTATCATTCTCAAATTCCTTTTTTTCCACATCATGACTTCGTTACTCCGGAGGAGTGACAGTCAGCACGCCTCGATATCCGGTGTCCATCTGGATATTCTAGTCGCGATGTGTCAAATACAAGGAAAATGAGTGTCCAAAAAAAAAAAAAGACTGTCCAAAAAAAAAAATCATAAAAAGTAAAAGAAATATATTCTTGAAAGTTTAATAAATTATTTTGAGTGTCCAAAAAAATGTGTGAGAATCTAGAGACAAAACTTGAGTGTACACAAGACCAGAATTTTGTTGATCCATAAATTGAGTCTTTCATTTGATGAGGCCTTCGTAATTTGGTCGGTATATCCAAGTTCATTGCTTCGATTTAGGTCGTTTAATGAGGCATTTGGATTTCCAATTTCATTGCCTGTCCTAAAACGAATAGTTAGAGTTCACTGTTAATTTTTTTATTTTTTTTATATGACGATATATTTACACTAAGGTGGTAGGATAATACATTTAGTATTAAACTTATCATTTATAAAATTTAAATTTATGACTTCTAACTTACAAGTGAACATAAATATCATCATACTGTACTAGTAAGTAGCTATATATGTAATACAATTTTTTGAGAACCTTTAACAGGGTGTATATTCTTACTTTATGTCTCTGTTGTCATGCGAATAAGTCATGTTAAATTACATCTTGAAATTGACATTTGCGGTGTTCATTCTTGTAAAATTTTAAAATCTAGTAGCTTCATCTTGGATTGTTCAACATTTAGACTAATATGCATACAAACATGGACTCTTCAAACGAAAAAGTTAAATTTATGGTAAATGTTTAAACTCATATATATCATAACATCAAAATCCCAATTATAGTTATAGTTTTGAAAAGAGATAAAATGCAAAGAACTTTGCTTTCAATCTAACTTTTACCCGTCTGAATCTCACGAATTTAACCAACCTCAGATAATCTCTAATGAGCTCTTAAATAAGCTCTTAGCTAAATTTTAGAGAGAATTTAGAAAAATCAATCTCGAATCACACTCCTTATCCACCTCCGAAAATAAAGATTCTCTCTAGACTAGAGGGTATGATTGAAGCAAAAAAAATTTAGGGAGCTCCTAAAGCAATTTTATAGTTTTTTTAGTTAAAACTTAACTAAAAAATATAGAGCATGATTCGAAATGCCCCTTTTAATACAAAATTGTATTAGTATTCCAACAAATAATATACAAAATTGTATTAGTATTCCAACAAATACTAACATGACACGGTTATAATATTTTTACCCTTTGGCCTAAAAAAACAAAAAAACCTCTGAATGTTACCAAAACAGGTAGATCCACATCCACTCCAACACAGTCGGCAAAAACTCATAGAAAGACGAGATACGACGTCGTCAAGATCACTCCTCGTCGTATTATTACGAAGTCGCGCCACACTGTATCAATTTTTCTCTCTCTATGTCTGCCGGCGAAGACGAATGCTAAGTTGTGGAAGAGCGCGCGACGACTGAGTTGCTAACTCGTTCGGACTCGGGCGAATCGGCGCGGGCTTGGCGCTCGAGGTTTGTTGCAACGGCAGAGCTGGCAAAAGCCACGGCGGTGATGAGAGGGAGCGTGTGGAACCGTCGGACAGTACAGAGGCTGCGGCAGTTGCTGATCTCGACCGTTGGATCGATGAGGGTGAAGCTTCTGCTGTGCTGTTGCATCGGATTCACTCTCATCGTGCTCGCCAGTCGAGCTTCGGATTTTATGGGATGGACGAGTCACACTGCGGTTCTGGAACGGTTATCGGATTCACGGTTCGTACAGTAGCTTAGATTTTTTTTCCAAAAACTCCACATATCCGTATTAGTCGCTAATTATTTGATTAGGCAACCTTCCACTCGCACATCACTGTTAATCACTCTATTTTTAGTAAGTAATTAAGCTCGTTGTTTGTATTTTGATGTTTTACTTTCTGTTAAAATCTATATTAAGAAAGATTGAATATAATCCCAAACTTCTCGGAACTTTTTGGATTAGCGGATCTTAATTGGAGTGTTGAGAATAATTTCCATATTAGATTATCCATGGGGTTGGGTATACTTAGAAATAATGGAATGGACGCTTATGATCGGCTCTTTGCTTATTTTTTCATAATTTTTATCAAAAAATTTGATTCCAAAGATTGATTAGAGGAGACGAAAAGGCTTGGTGGATTGCAACAATTTCGATTTTGTCGAATATGAATGGATCAGGTGATGTTTTGATGCTCTGTTTATACCCTGTATTGTTAGGGTCTGTTATGAATTGTGGTGCATATTATGGACTATGGATGTTGTAGCAGGCATGATTCCGATGGAAACGGAATATTAGCTATTAAAAGATTTGGTCACTTTTCTGCTTCAACCCCGTTTTTCGAATTGTAAAAGATTGGGAAGATTAAGTTGGCTGTGTGTTGTTCTCATTTTCTAAAGAGCACAATCCTGGAATTTTTCCGATTGGCTTATTGTTGATTGTATTGTAGTAGAGATACCGTTTGTTAAGTATTCATACTGAAATGTGCAATTTGTATGCAGGAAAGGGTATTCTATTGTAATGAACACATGGAAGAGATATGATCTTCTGAAGCAGTCTATTTCTCACTATTCTAGATGTCCTCGGCTTGATTCAGTACATATTGTGTGGAGTGAGCCAAGTCCTCCGTCAGATTCTCTGAGAAAATTTCTGGACCACATTGTACATCTGAACACTAGAGATGGGCGACAAGTTGAATTGAAATATGATATCAACAAGGAAGACAGTTTGAACAACAGATTTAAAGAAATTAAGGATTTGAGAACAGATGCCGTTTTTTCAATCGATGATGATGTTATATTTCCTTGTTCTTCAGTAGAATTTGCTTTCGATGTTTGGCAAAGTGCATCGGATACAATGGTTGGATTTGTGCCTCGTATGCACTGGACTGATCTGGTATGCCTCAATCTGCTACATTTTCTCGTCATTTAGAGAGTATTATCCAACGTTCTTGCTGTCTTCCCTATATTTTAAGATTCTTGGTTGGAAAATTTGTATTAATTTCTGTTTGAGGTAGAAAGTTGGTTTTGATCTATTTGAGCTCGAAGCTATGTATTGTTCTCTACTTTTTAGGCTTGCCAACATTTACTGAAGAAACACTATTTCTTAATAACAATTTTGAAAACTCTGTATGGCACACTTGGTCAGCTGTCTTACCAATTTTTATGCTCACTATGCAGAAAGGTGATAAGAATCACTACATATATGGTGGATGGTGGTCGGTTTGGTGGACAGGTACATACAGTATGGTACTGTCTAAGGCAGCCTTCTTCCACAAAAAGTACCTAAGTTTGTACACAAATGAAATGCCAGCGTCAATCAAAGAATTTATTACTGAGAACAGGTTTGCCCTTTTGCTTTGTTATTTGCTTCTTACCCTTACGCATTTTCTTTTGAGCTGTGTGCGCACGCGAGTGTGTGGGTTTTTGTTTAATTGCACAAATTTTCACTTAATATTGGGTTGGATTTCACCAGGAACTGTGAAGACATTGCAATGTCCTTTCTTGTAGCAAATGTAACTGGTGCTCCCCCTATATGGGTGAAAGGTAATTGTATATCCTCTGCAATGACATGCTTTGTTTTAAAATTTTCTTCCTTGCATTTGTTTGTTCGGCCTTATATTATATGCTGTGCAACGAGTGACTATTTTGTTTAATTCACAGTTCTTATAAACTGAATAAGTTTGAAATGAGATAATTTCACAGATAGATGTGTTATAAGAGTTGCATGACAAACCATAATAAGTTCTGCATCATAAATAAGATTAAATTCCAACGATGCAGCAGAGTAATTACACGGAACTGTAATAATGGAAATCACATCAGTTTTCTTGTGATTTTTGGGAGGAGACCTACCCCTCCTATTCCCGCCACATTACCATTTTTCGAAAGGGGGAAAAGGGAAAAAAGTTGACTGTTTCTTCTGTTAACGTTTTAAAAAAGAAATCTGTATTAGTCACAGGTAAAGCAATGTAATTGTGTTCATTTAGGGTTCACCAAGGAAAATGTGTTTTATCAGCTCTTGAAAACTTGGACTTGATGTTTCTGCATCTTCTAATTGTCACTTTGCTTGTTGCATATCAGAAAGCGCTTTCGCAAGACCTTAGGCCATTCGCCATTCACCATTCATTTTTCATTTCTGTTGTAGTATTTTCTTTTCTGATGACTTATGTCTGGCTACACATTACTGTACTTTTCATTCAGGTAAAATATTCGAGATTGGTTCAACTGGTATCAGTACCTTAGGAGGTCATACTGAAAAAAGAACCAACTGCGTCGATAGATTTGTTGCCGAGTTTGGACGGATGCCATTGGTACCCACATCTGTGAAGGCTGTTGACAGTCGCAACATCTGGTTTTGGTGATTCCAGAGAACGCTTAACATTTGCCTCGATCAAATTCCTGGAAGAACGAGAATTTCCACAGTTTCGGTCCTGTTAGAGTTGCTACGGTACTTCTTTGTTCCTCAGATGTATAATATTGAATTCTACGAAATGTATGTGTTTTGTGACAGCAGCCAATTTAGTGCGCCCTTATAGATTGATATTCTTGTATTCTTACCATGTAACACGAGGCAGGCAGTTGCTACATGAGTAATGAGATAGGTGTTTTCCAGTTCTAGTTTGTATTAGGTTGATGTAGAATGAACAGTATTTCTCGGCGTCACAGTTAGATGACCGGCGAGGAATTTACCACATCCTAGATTGGTTAGATGACCGTCGATGAATTTACCACACCCTAGATTGGTTAGATGACCGTCGATGAATTTACCACACCCCGGAATTTATACATTGACGGATTCTATTTTGAATCTGTTTAATATGATTTGCCTTGTAACTTCTCTTTTCTTGTTTCTTGAATTCAAAACATTTCCTCACAGCAATTGATTGGATCCAAAATTCTGCCTGGTATCTTGTGGGAAACTTCTTACTATTCCGGCCTGACGGTTGCGAAATTGTCATTCATATCTTCTTGGATGTGTTCAAACCATAAACATTTCCTCATTTCTTATTGCGATCAAACTGGATTACAAAACTAAGAGAGGCGCTAACTCTGCAGTTAATCGGGTCGAGAATGAGAGTGACATTTTTATTCTCTCGGTCTAATTCTTTCCTATAGATACTTAATTTACTCGGGGCCGGAATACATCCCTGGCAGTGCCGGATGTCGGTACCCCGTCATAATTTAGCAAAATTACACAACTTTGTTGTAGTTATCGTAGGATGTACTGAGAGGGAAGCAAGTATCTTCGGCGCCAGTGCTCCAAAGAAAATTGGCATACTTGGAGGCGTAATAGGGATTGTAGGGCTCCTCTGCCAATGCTTGCTGGTATCTCTCTTCTGCACCCCACAGGTCTTTCCTTACTATCCACAAGAAGTCTGCGTACTGGCTCAAAGCCTCAGCGTCTGGTTTCTCCCCTTGCACAGCGCGCCTGAAGCACTCCTCGGCCCTGCAAACGCAAACATAGATGACACAACACCAGTCAAGCAAATTACACCACAATTTGAGTCCCATCGTATGAAAAGCAAAGAAATAATTTGATCGTAACCTAAAACCCAACTCCGTTAGAGGTCTAGTTGCTACAAAATCATCACAATTACATCATGCTGAGCTGCTCAAATTCAAAACCAAATCGTTTACACCATACACCACTGCAATGTAATTATGAGGACATCATGACCTAGTTGGTGATAAGTTGACAAATCATCTGTACGATACGAAGGTGACGTTTTGTTGCACATTTTGTTGCTCAAAAGCTCAATTAGGGACATCATACCCTACCATGTCTAACTAGCAAAGTACAAACATATCCATTCTGCATAACGGTACCTAAGCTTTGATCAATTACATCGAAAAACCGAACCAAATCTAGTCGCCTATCAATGCTTTTCAGTCGAGTTAGATTTATACAAACAAACAATAAAACCGGAAATGTAAATTGATGCGAAATGTAAAGCACATTGGAGTAGATAGCTTGGTGCTCACCTATCGTGATCGTGAGCCACGACATGGAGGAATTGTGCATAGTTTGAGAGCAGAAGTGCATTATGAGGATCCTGAGCTAAACCCATCTGGTAAAAAAGATCAGTTCTAAAGTAGTGCTCATGATAATCCGGTTCGACATTCACAGTTATCGGTGACATGAATTGCTTCACAGTTTCGTGATCAAGAGCCTCATCCCTCATTTCTGATTGCATTCTCGAAGCTTCCTCCATCACAGAGTTCCACAACTTCACCTCCTCTGCCGTGAACTCCTCACCATTGAACAAGGAAACGCCATACATCTTCTCGAGATCAACAATGGCATGCCTGAATGAAACTTCTGTGCTCACATTGTCACGAAACTCGGCGTGACTGCCCTCATTCGAGGTCTTCTTCACAACCCTAGTAGAATCATAATCCGAAACATCATCGGATTTCGAGTAGGGTTGTTCCTCTGTCTCAGTCTCGGTCAAAGTCTCAGCCATAACAGGCAGAGTAGCTGCGACAACAGCATTGCAATTCATCGAATACACGCTGAAATTCGCCAGCAAGATCATCACATAAACCATCAAAGTCGGCGACCCCGAAAACACCTGCTGAAACAACCACACAAACGACATGTTCATCTCTCGCTTCTGCACCTTGGCTACAACCTCCTGCAAATCTTCAGAGTACAAACTTTCCCTTATACTCAAAGCGTGGCTATGGAGCTCACGGATTATAAACACCATGGAAGAGAACGCCTTGTTAAGGGAGCAAAATGTAAATTCCCCTGCTCCTCCTTTGGGACCCTCCTCCCGTCGCTGCCGCTGCTTCTTCTTGATTAACCGGAGGGACACCGGAAACTCGAGGCTGTTGGCCTTTCTTTCCATGGCGGCTCTGACGATTTCGGTTCTTTCCGGCCAGTCCGGCGGCTCCGGATGTATCCCAAGCAGAGAGGGTTCCAAGGCATTGAGCTTGAAGCTCGAAAGCCGCGTCGAAATGCCGCTACCTTTGCTGTTTTCGCCTTCTGGGTAAGTCGAAATCGGAGAGATTTTCGAGGTCTTCGACGGCACGAAAGCCGGTTCCTCGACGTTCTCGTCATCGTCCTCGGAAAGATTCAACCTTTGCACCAATTCCTCAATCTGATTCGACAATTCTTCGTACGAGAAATCATCAAACTTTGCTCTGCAAGATTGGTTCGAAGTACGTCGGCGTTTCGAATTAGCCGACCCGGAAGAGTTTAAACCACGAACGAACCCGCAACCCATAGCTCCATTGCTTCTTCCACTGGGATTTGCCACAGAAGGAAAAGAAATCGAAAACGACGACGCTTTCGAAGAACAAGAAGAAGAAGAAGAAATTGGTGCTGGAATCTGAAGCGCGGTTTGCCAGCTCTTAGAACAGGGGACGATTCTGGAACCCATATCTCGAAATCAACGATCAGGATTTGGGGAAGACGATTGAGAAAAGATTAAATACAGAGAGCCCAAAAACCGAAAATTGAAGGAAAAAAAAGAGTAGAAAAATTGGAGAAAAATCGGTTCACAGTTCACACTGCTTGTAGTGACATGGGAAGTCCGTGTGCAACAAAAAGTGGAGCTGCTGGAGATTTTTTTTGGATCCGCCAAAAAGTGTCTAACTTGGCTCTAGAAGTCGCTTGATGAATAAGTTGCTTTTGCTTCCATTTAATCCAACCTGTAAAAAGGCAAAAACACATTTTTATCAGGTTAAAAAATATCAAGATTTTGAATCTCATACGTGATAAGGATTGGATTTCCACACTTTTAAATTTTGTTTATCCGTGCCATTTTCTTTTTCTCAAGCCGTTAGATTGAATAAATAAAACAAAATATCAATGAAATGTAAATCACTCAACAAAAACCAAAAAAGTCATGCAGACGAAGAGAACGTAGTTGCAAAAGTCTTTCCCTATATGATAAAAAAATAATTTTCGCAATCACATTATGATATTCTGCACTTGTCTTGGCCTTTCAATTTTAATAAATCAACGAAAAACTAATAAACAAAAATAAAAGTGAATATTACACAACCCACCGCCTCAAATTATTTAAAAATAAAAATCCGAAAAAAAATGTTGGAAAACAAGAAATGAAAAAACAGTGTGTGAAATGAAGAGAATATATATTACATCATGGGAGATTATCATTTTCCCGGCCTTAGAGAAATCATCAAATGATCTCCATTGATGATGATCACCATGGCTCGAATGGCTTCCCACCACCATTTTACGTCACGAATTGCTTTACCATGGAGGAGCAGACAACTTCACCTTCAAATTTGGACTTTGTTTTTCCTTCTTTTGTTTTCTTTCTGTTGGAAATTGGAATTGAGAGGGACCCAAATTTTAATTGAGATAAAAAGGCAAAAGATAGGAAGCACAAGAATAACTTACAACTTTTTCAGGGTCTTTGCTTGTTGGCCGTAGAAAGGTAGAAATTCGCGGGTGTATATTCACTTGCATCACATGTACGTGGAGAATCCCTATTGGTCCATTACGGTGATCAATTATGATGATTCGGTCCCAATTATTACTCGAATGAAAACTAAAACTAAGTTCTTAAATTATTTTTTAAAAGAATAAGTTTTTAAATTTTTTAGTGAGTATAACATGAGACCTGAGATCTCAACACAAATATTATTCTTCATTGTCATACATATGAGTCGAACTTAATATTTTTCACAAATAATAATTTAAGAACTGAACTTTAGTAGGATAGGAATTTAGGTACCAAATCCATAATTTACTCTAGGTAGGTGAACTAAATTTACTAGTTTTATAAAAATAAAAATCCTAAATTTACAAGTTTGCCATAAAACAAAAAGGTTATCCTTCCATGTATAATGATTTGCAATCAAGGTTTCTTTTGAAAAAGAAAAAAAAAAAAAAAGAGGGTTCTATAGATGTGGAGTATGTCGTTGCAGTACCGAGTCACATGCGACGACAATGACTAAGGACCATGTTTTTCTCCAGATGCAGCTGACACTTGTCGAGATACGACTACCGACTTAACGACACACGTGTCACTATGTTACATAGACGTCTGTCAAGGTGCAAGTGGGCTCCAAATCCAAACTTAAAAGAAGAAAATCATGCAACTCTTGGATTGAAAATTGCAACCCAAATTCACAATCCAACTAATCAACTTACGATCTGGGCTCCATATCCAACAGTTGCGAAAAGACCATGCATAGCTCCATACCCAAAACCCTACCTCCTCTTATCACCCTTTTGTTTTTTCTTTTAAATGGTTCTTTAGATATTGGCCCTCACACCTCATGCTTTCTAAATATAAACCCACATATAATTAAGCATCCAATAAAAATCCATAACTCAAAAAAAACTGTCACATAGGAATATAAGTAACCTACTATTACAATTTATTTACAATTTTTGCCACAACTCTTTTATTCCGTTTCTCACACTTGAATTTTAGCTTCAATCAAAGGCATTCAAATCTGATTAATCATCCTAACGTTTTTTTTTAGTATTTTTTTGAATTTCTACAGCAATCTAATGCATTACTTTATATCATAACTACATCATTTTTTAAAATAAATTATTTTGCTTATATATAATAGTAAAACGTCTTACCTATACAAGTAATATTGCCATATTGTAGAAAATTTACCTACAGTATATACAAATAATTTTGGCAATTTACCTATGATATATTTTTTTTGTGAACAATCCTATATATGCAAATAAAATTCTCATATATTGTTGGTAATTTACCTATAATATAATAGTAGGTGCATTAATAGCAAGTAGGTAAATTATGTATGTAATTACCAATTTACCTACATTTTTTTTTATGTAAATGTATATGTATATTTGGCTTTTTTTTTTCTTTGTCCTAAAGATTAATTTACCTACAATTTTTATGTCCATTAATCTATTTAAAGTACAATAATTTACCTATATATAATAGTATAGACACATTGTAATCGGTAAATTGGCATTCGAGTGTGTCAAACTATCAGCTTTTCTGCTTTTTAAATTGGGTAAGAAAGGGAAAGATTGAACCAACAAATCCCTAAATTTGTGTCAATTCAAAAATGAAAAACCCTATCAAATTGATATTAATTGATCCAAACCTTATAGCTTATATCACGTTAAAAATTTAATTGGGGATACTTTTGGAATCCAAGAAAGATAAAATCTAATACACCAAGCTTAATTAGGAGATTTGCTTAGTTGGATCCTAGTCACTGGGTTTTAATTAGAAAAAAATGTTAACATGAGTTTTATGTAACAGAAAATGAGTTTAAGGGGGATAAGTCAAATTTTCAGTTTTTTAAATTACTATTATTAAGGAGAGAAATAGTTCAAAATTATTATAATAATTTAAAATAGATGGGAGTTTCCATCGGAGAAGTATAAGAAAATAGGCAGAAGAGATAAGAGCATTTCCATTGGTGACCCAATTGCAAGGGCAATTGGGGCCAATTGCCCTACCAAGCAAAAAAGGGGTGTCCAGCGGACCAAATCTGCAAGGGCAAGAGGTGGGCCCAACCAAGCCCTACCTCAAGCCCGAGCAGCTGCCCACAGGCGCTGACGTCAGCGTGATGTCAGCGGCCTTTTTTTTAAATTAATTTTTTTTTTAAATTTTTTTTATAAATACCGCATCGAGCTGATTTAAAATCAAGTATAAATGCTAATGAGACAAAGCGTGTGATTGCCGAAAGTGTTCTAAGAAACAATCCTGATGGTTGTTTGTGGCGTGTGGCATGTCACACGCCCGGTTCGAATGATCATTTCTTCATTAGAAACATTGAACAATGTTCATACTTGGCCGCAATTTGATTCGTGAGGAAAAATAAGTGACATGAGCAAAGCACGTTGTTTGCTCTTCTTTTGTTGATAGGATTCGCTCAAATCCTACCCTTAAGGCTTCAAAAGATATTATCAAAGAAATGAAGGAATATTATGGGCTTGATGTATCGTATTACCATGCTTGGTTTGGAAAGGAATTGGCGATAGCCGAGGCTCATGGGGAAGATGCAAGTTCGTATAATGAGTTATGTTGGTATTGTCAAGTCAAGCTAATAACAATCCGGATCTCATTGTGTGCCGGAGAGTGATCCTTTTCAAATATTACCTGGGCTTAAGAGGTTTTTTATTTCCCTTGCACTTTGTATTGCCGGGTTTCCTGTGTTTGCCCATTTGTATTGGATGGAACTTGAAAAGTAAATATAAGGGAGTTCTTCTTTGTGCAACCGGAAGGAATGGAAATCAAGGTAAGCCTCTCGTCATTAAGTGCTACTATTATGATATTGCATGGTTTGTCGAGATTTTCGAAATGCATATATTTACTGTCGCAGCTTCGAAATCTTTATGTGCTTAGTGTTTTCATTCTAAATAACCAAACATACTAATTAGTTACTACTTCTACCGGACATTGGCTGTTTTCCGAAGCTTCTATGAATTTTTTGTGTTTCTCTATTACATTTTATTTTATTTTTTTTCCGTGTTTTTTTTTCCCTTTGTCAATGTAGAGTAAATTGTTGGATGCAGTAGAATAGAAAAATTGGAATTGGTTTCAATAAGAGTTAGCAAAGATTTTGGTTCCACAAAATAAAGTGATTACATTTTTCCGATCACAAGTGATGGTTTGTTGGGATGCTATTTCTAATGTATTTCCAGCCGGCCATTCGTACCGTTATTATCATTTGGTAGCTAATATCAAGACGAAATATCCAAAGATCACATAGTAAAAACTTGCGGGAAACTCCGCCTCGGATTTGTTCTCTAAGTGTGCATATGCTCCTACCGTAGCATCATTCGAGACGTATAAGGCGTAGATATTAGATGTTGGGGGCCCTGGAGCATAGGAAAGGTTTATAAGAGATATTCCCCAAAGAGCATTATTCAAATGCATTTTTTCAAGGGGATAGATATGGGGATATGGCAAATAGTATTGTCGAAGTCGTTTAATAGTTGGATTAATGATTATCACGCTCTCGTTTATCAAATGATGATGGTATCTCTAAAAAGTTGATGGTTATGATGGCGTAAAGGAAGCTTATTGCTCAACGTTGGACTCGGTGTCATATGTCCAAATATAGAGAAGGAATTACGTATGACTATAATGAAAGCAGAACACCGACGCTGCCGGTCCCAAGATTTTCGAGGTTCAGCATCATCATTCTTGCTGTGGTCGACTTGAGAATAAAACTTGCTCTTGCTACATTTGCGCCTAAATAAATTACCATGTGCTCACGCACTTGTTGCGATCCAAAGTGGTAATGAGTATGTTTATAACTACATTGATCCCTATTTTACTCGCCAAGATACTTCAAAGAAGGCTTATGAGCTCTCCGATTCATCCAATACCAACTATTGATAAGGAAGATATTTTTGGTGATAAGTGGTGATCTTCTTCCACCAAATTTACTAAAAACAATCAGAAGACCTAGGAGTAGTAGGATCAAGTCTCGCTAGTGAAGGCAAAAAGGAAAATGACGTGCGGTCGTCAGGGTTTTTACTAAGACACAACAAGAAAAAAAAATGCATGGTTGAGATTTGAAGACTCGCGACCGTGTACCTCTACTACAATGAAGATTTAAGTCTATCAATCAGACAAAGTATTACTATACGTGGAAATGTGGAGATGGTCATATTAAGACTTGTAATGTGTGAATTTAGTCTTATTTTCATTTACTTTTCAAATGCTCACATGGTTTTTTATGTGGGAGCTTCACACTCAAGCTAAGGCTTTCTAATTTGACATTGAATATTGAATAAATGAATGTACATTTTGGATTGTAGTCTGGCAGTGTGTTTGGCTTTTGGTTTGGTTGTGTTTTATATGTGACTTTTAAGTTTTTGCTCGCAAAAGACATTATATTTAGTTTGTTTACATCTTAAAGTTTTAGAAACTTATTTGATGAACTCGCATTTGAATATTATTTCGAGCTTCGTATTTTTCCAAGCTTCTCACGATCATGTCACCGTTCAACAATGACATGAACTTTTAAAGGGATTCAAGTTTTTCTCAAGGTAAAGACATTATATTTAGTTTGTTTACATCTTAAAGTTTTAGAAACTTATTTGATGAACTCATTTGAATATTATTTTGAGCTTCGTATTTTTTTCCTGGGGTTCACGATCATGTCACCGGTTCAACAAATGACATGTGAACTTAAAGGATTCAAGTTTTCTCGTTGCAAAAGACATTATATTTAGTTTGTTTACATCTTAAAGTTTTAGAAACTTATTTGATGAAGTCATATTTGAATATTATTTCGAGCTTCTCGCATTTTTCACCACGATCATGTCACTGCTTCAACAATGACATGAACTTTTTTTTAGTGGATTCAAGTTTTGTCAACACAAATTTAACCAACCACTCATTATTTCATGCAAAAGTTATTATAGAACAAAGAGGGTCGAGGGTCATGGAAATATATTGTAATAAGAATAGATCATTATTTGACAAATAGTTGACTAAAAAAAAAAAAAAAAAAAAATTCTTGTATAAGTGACCTGCCATATGAGCTATACACTGCTCCCAATCGAACAATGAATTGGTCTGGATATTAACAAGTCAACATCCCAAAAAGCTTAAACGGAAATCAACCAAAAATAAGTTTTCAGGCCGTATAATCGAAGTACCCTTACTTAATAATATGACGTAACCATTACACAAACATTCCAAAGTTGGATTTATTAATAGCTCAAATTCAAATTTCAAATTTCTAAGTCAACGATGCTTCTTGCTTTCTGCTCCAAACTTAGCCTGGGTGGGCGACTAAACCCGTGCACCTCACCCTCACTGGAGCATTTTTCGTGCATCTCTCGTTTGCTCACTCTTTTGGCAAGATTCTTGCTCTTTGATATATTGTCCATGTAATACATCACAAAGATGCCACAATCCAAATCTATATATCATAATGAAAATGTAAGTCATAATGTTCATGTTATTCACCTAAAAATAGAAATTATAAGCTTATATTGTTCATGTTATTCACCCAAAAATATAAATTAAATTATTACTAAGATTTGATAATAAACTTTCTTACGAGTTGTCAATTTGTTTGCGCACTCCATTTCGACTTCAGATCAAAGTCACAGCTTGGCAGCATCGATCCACTCGATGGTTTTAATGTCATCACGCAAGTTGCACTTCGCGAATGCACCACCTTCTTCGCCCGTCGCTATTGATCGCCATTCGCAACCTTGTTGCAACATGTCTTCGCCTTGATCCTTAAATAAAGAACCATCCATTTACTTCTGATCAAATTAACTCCGTATCAGAAGCAAACACAGTTAGTGTTTTTTTCTTTTGGATTATATAATATGCAAGTCATGTACACTTTAATAATTATTTACCATATATTCAAGATCCTTGAAGGTGTCGCCTTGTTCGGGTCTTCTTTTCCTCATTGGAGTTTAAATGGAACCATCCTCGAGCATCTTTGTCCAAAGACCGTAAGCAATGCGGTATGCTTTCTGGGTGTATATTGGTATTAACAACTTTTCAGATTTTCCTACTTGAAAAAGAGAGGTTCAAAGAGAGATTGATGGATACCCTTCACATTATGGTTTTTTGTATGAATTGCCAAGAAATACAAAAATATTTTAGCAATATTGTTATTACTTTAACGCGTATATCTCGCAATGACACACACATTACACTTAATAAGTAAAACTGAAACTAAACATATACAAAGATCATGCAAAATGTAGAATCCAATCAATGAAAACTTCTTCATTTTACTTTGACATCTCAAGTCGCCTTGTATGACAATGAGAAGGAAATGCAAAGTGATATTGTCATTTTTTCGTATTTTAGATCAACATGTTATTCCGCATTTACCTTAAACTTACCCAAATTCCACCTTCCAAAATTTCGTTCGACATGGAGGACTTGACCGTTGTCTCCGTCATCTCATACCGCAATGCAGCTTCATATGCATCAATTGCCGAAATGCATTATTACAAACGAATTGTAAGCAACCAAAATTAACCCGAAAAGAACTATAGAAATAACATTTTGAGATATATCATTTGTTCCTTTACATTATTTGCAATTGCAGAATCGTATAGCAACTTATTGATGTCTTTGACTCCATGTAGTTGCTGCGAATATCTCCTCGCCAAAAATAGTCACCGCACATATACAAAAACAAAAGTCGAAGCCATACCATATAGTCACCGTATAAAAATTTCATGCACTTAGATAAGAATGAGTCAACTTTATTACCTTCGAGTGGATTTGTCCCAGAAATCTTTCAATTGAATTTGAGTCCCCGAATCCATAAGTTTGTAGGTAGATGCTTGCTCCTTATCCCAAGCTTCATAGGTTCATCTCGTGCCGCCTCGTTCCTCCTCTTCTTTGTCTTCCACATCATCAACCAATCCTGACTGTATTCTCACTGTGACTTGTATTCAATATATCGAAAAGAGAACGGAATCGTAATCCGAGCCTCTCTTTTTGTTATTTCGGAGTCTTTTCTTTTTCCGCCCCGGTCCTCAAGTATTCGAATATGTCATCCTTTTGCCGATCCTTTTTTTTATTATTCTTCAAAGCCGTACAACGTATGAGAGTATGTGACGACATCTTGATTTATGCAATGAGTAGACATATTTTGAGGGAGTCTTCTGGATGAGGGGAACGAATTGAAACCGAATGAACCTTTGGGTGACCTCTAGTGTGAGAACATTTTTGAGTCCCATTGTCTCTCGGGCCGTGCATTCATTGGCTTCGTCGTAGAATCATTGGGCTTCTTTTCCTTTTTCATGTTCTTCATTTTTTTCTCCAATTATTGCACTTTGCCGTCTTCGTAAATGGTCTTTTCCAATTGTCGGGATCTTTTCATTCAAGCTGGGTTATCGAGCACTAGCTTTGCATTTTCTTCTTCCATCGCTTATTGCGTTTCTTCTTTTTGCTTCTTGCAAGAAGCTTCCTCCTTCATATCTAATGCCGTCTTTCATTGCGGGCTTTTCTCTTTGCAATTTCTCGTTCTCATTTGTGAGAATCAACCGTCCTTCTTAAATTTGTAAAACTTTCTCCGTTTTCGTTATTTTCAAACGTAATGGCCGTTGGGCTCGTGTCTTCATCAAAGCTACGAGCTGGCCGCTCAAAAAATCTGCAGTGAAAACAAAATTGCAAGAAATTAACCAAAGTGTGTAGACAATTGAATTGGATTGGTTTAAATTTTGAAAACAATTGTGATAGAGTGATACTCTACTTGCGTATCAATAGGATCGAGCCTTGCAACACGCCAGGCAATCGGGGCGTACTCCATTTAGCAATTCCCGCATTCTTCTTTCCTTCCTTTGATCGAGGTATGATTTGCGTTTTTCGCAAAGCCAAAACCGTATAATTGAAAAGTAAACACAATCAATATTTGTTATGGCATGTAGTGATAATTATAAATATGTTAGGTAACTTTTAATTTGCTTACCAAAATCGCTACTTAAGGTACCACCACCGAAGTTGGTTTTTCCTTCGCCCTTTAATACTTTGTGCAGTAATCGTGGACGGCCTTGGCCCATGCATATGTTGATATCTTGTCCAACCGGGCTTCGCAATGCTTAACACAATCCCATGATACGTGGTGTCCAATTTGGAAACAAGAGTGTGATGAAAAGGATGAGCAAGATTTCAAATGCGTTATATCCCTTTCAAAATCTCTCTCCTCTTCCACTTCGGGTTTGTCCTCTTTTTCTCTCTTTTTGGTCTTGCTTGTTGACGGCGCATCCTCTTCTTTCTTGGCGACTGTGTTCTTTGTCTTTCTTGATCATTAGCATCTTTGACGCTCTCTTTAGAGCCCCGTCAACCATTGCCTTCTTTTATGGTTTTGGAATTGCCAAAGTAGGTTTGACAAATGATGTCGCTTCTCTTCCTTTTCTATCCATTGGAAGCGGTCGTGCTATCCGTGGGTAGTCCAAGTATTTCGAGATATCATTAATCGTTATCCCTACGTATATGCTTCCAAAATCGAAGCCTAACTGATTGTACACCTTGATCAACTTTGTTAAGTCTTCATCGACTTTTGTTGCATCATTTCTCCGTTGATCTTCCACGGATGTAGCATCTATTAAGGGCCACAAAATGGTGTAGCCTCGAAAGCAACCTGGAAGGGTCTTCCCCTTCGGCGTCGGGCCTTGACCAATTTTATTGTCTTTAAGAAAGACAACATATGTTGTCAAGCGCGGGAGCATCGACTTGTTTATCTCATGGGTGCTTGTTGCGGGTTCCCTCCATTTCTTCCATTCCTTCCATTTCTCTCTTTCCCCGATTATCACGCATTCAGTGAATCTTCCTTGTCCATTTTGATCCTTCCCGCCTTTAGCTTTATGCGTGCCATTTGAGAATTTTTAACGTCACCGCGCTGAATGACTAGAAAATTATGTATATTCCTATCACAATGAAATCTTATCCAAATACAAGAAAGAAGACATAAGCAATGACGCAAGTCACCGACAAATGGGTGACAATAGTAAAACACATGTCACCGTTGTCCAAAGGATACGCGAGCTCGCGTAATGCGATCATTGTTCGGAACTACTCACAACCATATGGCACGTTTCATATCATCCCTTAGTATTATTCTTAATGCCTAAATGTGGGGCCGTATAATTGAAATGAGAGTTATGCAAAGAAACTGTGCTGACCCAAAAAGGTTAATAACTAATTTGTGAATTCCATTGGCCGAGATAGTATTAACCGATTCAATTGCGCACGAAAGATTGTCCGACAAAAGCCAATTTAGTAGAAAATAATTGATTCCGACACGACATTTATGCTCGAATATGCTAATTTGTATATCAAATTCCTAAAATCAAAACACAGGGAAAACCCTTGCAAATGCTATATCCCCAATACGTAAATTCCCGAATTAGAGACCACCAATCTAGAATCCCTAATCCGCAATCAATAAAAACTCTAATAAAAATTAACCAAGAAGCAAAGAATCAACAAGGAATCAAGATGCTTCAATGAAAGATGTATAGCAAGTAAAAAAAATCGCCCGATTTTAAAAATGCAAAAGGGAAACACAGATTTACCTCCATGCTAGAGAGAGGATTGCAGTCACGCTGAAATGAAAAGTGGAGCGGCTGTGAGGGGAGATATGGAATCGTCTTCTGGTTCAATTCGTGCCGAGAGCTTATAGAGCCGGAAATGTGAAATGCCTCAAAGTTGAACTTGATCTCGAGAGCGAGAGATAAAGCTCTATTCGGTAAGACAGAGAGGAGAGAGAGAGAAGACAGCAGAAGAGAGAGACGAATGAACAAAAAGAGCTTAAGTAATTTTTGTAATAAAGCGTGAATTTTAGTCCAAGCTTTTAATTTGTGTTCATGTTGACTTTTCTAACTGGGTATTTCTAATTTGAAAATGGGGTATTTTAGGTTAAAATTGTCTTACTAATAGGTATTTAAAACTAAATTTCTTTACTTTATATCATAACTATCATTTTTTAAAATAAATTATTTTGCTTATATATAATAGTAAAACGTCTTACCCGTATAATATTGCCATATTGTAGAAAATTCTTACCTACAAAAGATATACAAATAATTTTGGCAATTTACCTATGATATATTATTTTGTGAACAATCCTATATATGCAAATAAAATTCTCATATATTGTTGGTAATTTCTTACCTATAATATAATAGTAGGTGCATTAATAGCAAGTAGGTAAATTATGTATGTAATTACCAATTTACTCTTACATTTTTTTATGTAAAATGTATATGTATATTTTGGCTTTTTTTTCTTTGTCCTAAAGATTAATTTACCTACAATTTTTATGTCCATTACTAATCTATTTAAAGTACAATAATTTTACCTATATATAATAGTATAGACACATTGTAATCGATAAATTGGCATTCGAGTGTGTCAAACTACACTTTCGCTTTTAAATTGGGTAAGAAAGTGAAAGATTGAACCAACAATCCTAAATTTGTGTCAATTCAAATGAAAACCCTATCAAATTGATATTAATTGATCCAAACCTTATAGCTTATAAGTATCACGTTAAAAATTTAATTGGGGATACTTTTGGAATCCAAGAAAGATAAAATCTAATACACCAAGCTTAATTAGAGATTTGCTTAGTTGGATCCTGTAGTCACCGGGTTTTAATTAGAAAAAAAATGTTAACATGAGTTTTATGTAAATAATAAAATGAGTTTAAGGGGGATAAGTCAAATTTTCAGTTTTTTAAATTACTATTATTAAGTAGAGGAGTTGCAGAAAGACAAGCACTGTTCACGGGGGGCAATCACTGCCCTTGCTCCCTCCCTCCACCAACAGGTGGAATTGCTCTAAAGCATATAGAAGTCTGTATGGGCAAAATGACTTGATGGTCTTTTCTGTGGTATTGATTTGCATATTTATAATACATAGAGTTGACTTTGCGAAAAGACACATATAGAAAAGGAATATAAATATGATACAAACATGGAAATATAAGGCATGTACGTAATCCACTCATTTAACCATAAGATACGGCTATTGCTCTATCTTTGCTGAAGAGTCTGTGATCCTCTCTGATTGCGTGATCTTCTCTTTAGGAAGCACTTCTCAGTTCTCACCAAATCTCTTTGATATGTATATATATAGATATACATACGCTTGTAAAAACTCAATAACCATCACAATTACCACCCCTATATGTAACAACGGTCGACACCAGACAGTGATCTCTCTCTCTCTCTGTCGTAGTTTGAGATCAACCCTAAACCTGCGTTCGAAACCCAACCCACTCAGATCGCAAAGAAAACGAAAAAATTTCAAAATAAACACTTCAATAACATTACTTGAATGGTCGTGCATGGGTGCAATGCAACTTTATAACCACAATGTACATAAACGGAGAAACAACGATAAAAATAACCGAATCTTTCGCAAAGCAAACCTCAAAACGAAGAAACTAAAAGTTACATATTCGCGACGACACGCTTGTACAAGTGCGAAGGGAGTCTTGGAGCAGGCACAACTTGTAAAGGGGTTGCCATGTAAGTGACACCCCCAGGATTTTCCGACATGTCAATCTCTTTAGGGTTTAACCCTTCAACCAGAATCCAACTGAAATGGTGCAATAGATGGCCTAACATGGAAGCCACCAAGTTGATACCGAGTTGAGCTCCCGGGCATACTCTTCTGCCTGCTCCAAATGGTAGTAGTCTAAAATCAGACCCCTTCATGTCAACATCTTCCTCCAAGAATCTTTCGGGTCGGAACTCCTGCGGGTCTTTCCAGACTGCCGGGTCACGAGCTATGGCCCATACATTTACGCTAACGCTTGAACCCTTTGGGATATCGTAGCCATCGATCATCACGTCGGCACTGGCTCGGTGGGGAAGCAGTAGCGGCGTTGGAGGGTGCAACCGTAGTGATTCTTTTACTACACATTGTAGGTAAGGGAGGTGTGGGAGATCGTCTTCAGTCATGACCCTTTCGAACCCAATAACTCGGTCTAGCTCCTCATGGACCTTTTGTTGCACCCTTGGGTTCTTAATTAGTTCAGCCATCGCCCATTCAACTGAAATTGTTGTGGTATCGTTGCCTGCAGCCATCATGTCCTGACCAAATTGTATGATTTGTTTAGAGTGCAAGGATATGTATATATAGAGGACCAGTTTCATAGAAGTAATTTGATTTCACTTTAGCAAAAACAGAATAGGCATAGGATCATTGTAGAGATTAGGTATTCACCATATAAGACCTCTTATATATTTCACTTTTCATTCTCTTTTTGCTTCATAATACGAGGGTCTTATACAATCATATATGGTTCCTATTAGATCCCTATCATCTTGTATTTGCTACAGTATAACGAAATTCCTGCTGAAAAATAGAGAGAGAAAGTGCTTAAGTTGATGGCCAACCTTGCATTGTATTTCAACTATAGAAGAAATCTATCTTTTAGTTATTCCATCAAAGATTATTCATACAAAAAATTAGAAATCACATGACCATTTGCTTAAAATGTGGTCAGTAATTTTAGTGTTTCTAAGGAATATTGTATTCCTCTATTTTTGTCACAAGTAAATGCCATAATGGTTTCAAATTTAATTACCTCATTTTTTTGCAAGTATGATATGAAAAAGAAGAAAAAAAAGGGTTCGAATCATTAAAATAAAATGAAGAGGTGTAACCTTATTTAAAAGCTAAGAGGAGATGCTAAAAAGTCCAAATCAATATTAACATTCAAAAAAGACAATAACGGTGTTTTCCAACCGAAAAGTCAATTATGATGTGGCATGACATGGATCGGAAGCCATCACTTTTGCTGCTAAAATTGACAGTGACTTTAAATTAATTTTTAGTTGATTATTAAATGTTTTTATTACAACAAACAATGTTTAATTTGACATATCGGGTCGAAAGCAACTTTAAAAGATGTCAAATTGCCACATAAGTTGTAAATTTAAATTTTATAATTTGAAATCTGCTTTGGAGATGCTCTAAGACAACGAAAAAGGAAAATATGAGTAGGAATTAGGAAACAAAGAAAGAAAGTAGGAAATAATATGTTGTTAATACGTACCCAAAGCAGTCCAATAATAGTGTCCTCACTAAGGTCATACTCGTCCTTGAGCGTAAACAATGCATTCACAAAGTGTTGCTTGGCGCCGCCCCTTTTTGTGCGCGCTTCTTTGTGCTCTTCCATGATCTGCCTAGTGAGTCGGTCTCTTCGCGCAGAATGTTGAGCAAATTCCTTTTCGTTCAGCGGGAACATCCAACGCAACCATGAAATGTGCTCAGCCACGGTGAGAAATCCGCCCTTCCTCACTGCAGATGATATAATATCTCTGAATTCTTTTCCTTGCTCATCTCTTATATCATCATCGTCCGAATTAATGAAACGTTTTCCAAATGTTAACCTTGTTATGTTGTTGAAAGACACAGTTCCCAAATACTTCCTCACTATCAAACCTTCGCCATAGTTTTCTGTAATATATATGGTAAGTATAATCAATTTAACTACACATTGAAATATGTACACGTGAGTACAGTAATTAACCTCACATCATATATATCTCCAAGTATTGGTGTTTAGTGATTATTTCTATTTACTTATTAGTGAGGATTTAGGATTCGACTCTGGTGAATGGTCAGTTCGACAGTAATTTATTATGCTGGTTCATTATTGTGTCGATTAGCTCAAATTTGATACCATTTTAGATTTTAATCTATACGAGCCATTTCTTAACAAAGATCTCGTTTCACTGTAGCAAAAACTAGATGATAGGGCATCCCTATGTACTTTTCATATAGGACCCTCGTATTATGGATATAGGAGGTCTTGTACGGAAGAAACATGATCCCTAGCTATATACGCTAGTCCTATCCCTATTATGTTTTTGCTATAATAAACGAGGGGACTAGCTACAGTGCTCGCAAGCATTGAATGCTTACACCGCTCTCACCCTCCTTCCCCCCCTCTCTCCTCCCTCCTCCCTCCTTTTAACGGTGAGATCGGTGTGAGCATCTAATACTTGCGAGCACCGTAGCCTACTCCATAAACGAGATCTCTACTAAGAAGATGCTTCTATTGGTCAATATAGTGCATTAATACAAAACAGAAAAGTTAAAAGAAAAAGAGTTAATAAAATTGTGCAGAACGTTTATTTTAAAGATAATTAATTATTGAAACAGAAAGAAGTACCAGGTTTTGTGGAATGATTGAAAATGGACTCCACCATAGCAGTGACCTCATCTTCCCTAATAGGTCTGAGATCCTCAATCCTCTTCGAAGAGAAAAGCTCAAGAGTGCACACCTTCCTCACCTTAGCAAAGTGAGGCCCGTAGTCAGCCCAAATCAGGTCCTGCCCATCCTTGCTAAACTTTGCAATCGACCTACTCCTAGCCCTATCAGCCAGTTTTCGGTCGTGCTCTTTCAGTGCTGCCATTGCCAACTCCGAGTTGGACACTACGACGTTCAGTGTGGATTCAATCCACACTGACATGATGGGCCCGTATACCTGTGCCCACTCAACGTAGCACCGGAACAAGACAGGGTTTATGTCGAAGAGGTTTCCGACGATCGGCCATGGACGTGGACCCGGGGGGAGCTTGAATCTCAGCCGCTGGTAGAGCTTGTATGAAAGGAAGATGAGGAGGATGAATCACTAGTACAAAAAGGCACTTGGGCGACAAAAACAATTTCGTCGCCCAAAGTCATATTTCGTCGCCTAAACTTTTGGGCGACCAATAATTCGTCGCCCACAATTCGTCGCTCAAAGTCCGTCGACCAAACATTTGGGCGACGAAGGATATACGTTCGTCGCCCAAAGTAGCTTTTGGGCGACGACGGTGATTCGTGGCCCAAAGTAGCTTTGGGCGACGACGGTGATTCGTGGCCCAAAGTAGCTTTGGGCGACGACGGTGGTTCGTGGCCCAAAGTAGCTTTGGGCGACGACGGTGATTCGTGGCCCAAAGTAGCTTTGGGCGACGACGGATGATTCGTGGCCCAAAGTATTTTTGGGCGACGATGGGGATTCGTGGCCCAAAGTAGCTTTGGGCGACGACGGAGATTCGTGGCCCAAAGTAGCTTTGGGCGACGACGGCTATTCGTAGCCCAAAATATTTATTTATTTTATTTTATTTTATGTTATTTATTTATTTATTTATTTATTTTATTGATTAATATTTTTTTTTTTAATTTTTTGATTTGTGTTTCATTAATTGGTATTTAAAAGACAATACAATATAATGAACAATGTAAAAAACAAAGTTGATTATATAAAGAAATGTACGTACACAATATTTAATAATAAAAACAAATTAAAATCTTAAAACGAAATAACTAGCTACTGAGGGGGCTGCGAATCAGATGATGGCGTATTGAGTGGAATGCCGGACAATTGGAGGGCGTTTAAGACTTGGCTCATCTGAGACGCGAATTGGGTTGACTGAGTTTGCAGTTGGGTTGCCTGAGCCTCTAATAGGGTTGCCTGAGCCTCTAGCTTCTGCTCCAGGTCTGAGACTTTTGCCTTCAATGTGGTGACCTCTTCTGAATTGTTGTTAGAAGATGAGGCACCCTTCTCCTTCTCTCGGAGTCGCGCTTTCCCCATCCCCCGGTAAACCCTACCTCGCCTAGGACCAAGGGTCTGGTCTAGCGTCTCCGTTAGTATACGAAGACCAGCATCCTCAGTTGGAGTGACATCCTCCATAGGGATGTCGGGGGGAAGCTGCGATGCCACTTCTTCGAGATGAGCATTGCTCTTCTCCACCATAGTGGCCTGTAATAAGAAAATTAACAAGTAATTAAAAAGAAAATTATAATAATTATAAAAGAAAATTAACAAGTAATTAAAGAAACTTACATAGAGCTGCTGAGCCGTCTCATCACCGGGGCGGACATAAACTTCCTGGAACATGTCAATCTCCGGAAACTTCGCACCTTGCTAAAAAATAAAAAAAAAAGTTAAAATTTAAAATTCAGAAATATTAATTTATATTAAAAATAAAAACATGTAAAGTTTTACCTGTCGGTGTTCAGCCAGTCTATAGGCAAAGGGCATCGAACCAGAGTGGTGATGAAGTACCTTTTTCGACCTATTTATCCCATTGGCTCGAGAACGGATCTGTTGAACCAAAAAAGTTGAGTTAAATAATATATATTTGTTAGTGCATATATTAATTGTTGAGTTAAATAATAAAATATGTGTAAACTTACCAAAAAAGCAGGGTCTTGAAAGTGGTTACATAACCACTCCCAATCTTCAGGCCGCTCCGTCAACTCCGCAGGGCATCCTCGGGCTAAAGCAACCTGTGGGTCCGAATACAACTTGAAAACTTTGTGGAGGTCGGCCTTCCACGCTTTGTACCGCTCTTTGAAGAGGCCGTCTATGTAGTTCACTCGTTTGGCATCAAGGTTCGTAGTGTTAAAGTTGACCTGCAAATATAGAACAATATTATTAAAATATACAAAATATTGGACTTAATTAAACAAAGTAGTACAAAGTATGGAATACACTCACCGACAGCTCGTGCCACATCGCCGCCTTCGTTTCATCTGGGACAAATTGCCATGATTTCCATTGCATAGGGCAATGGGCACGCAATATCGCCCCTATCTCCTTAACCAGGAGGCTGTGCTGGTCAAATGTGTCCGAACCATTCTTTTCCTCAGTAAAGGTGACGGTGATCTTTTCGTTACTCGCCCGTGTGATCCCCGTAGACTTCAATTGTCTGCAAGGGCCCCGGGTATTTTTCTTCCCTGACAAAACAAATAAGAAAGTCAAGGTTAAAACGGCATCTTAAAACTCCACAGAAAATTCGACAGAACCTCCCCTAAAAGTCTAACATTTCCCATAACCTGCAAACAATAAATCTAACATATCCACATCCACACAATTCCAACATATCCAACATATCCAACATATCCAACATATCCAACATATTCCAACATATTCCAACATATTTGACAATTCTAGCATATTCGACAATTCTAGCATATTCAACATATCCAACAATTCCAACATATCAAACACAATTCCAACATATCCAACACAATTCCAACATATCCAACAATTCTAGCATATTCCAAAATATTCTTAAATTCTAACATATTCCAACATATCCTTAAACATATTGCAACAAAATTGACAATCGTACCAAATGTTTGAACATCCATTGAAAAATTGATCTAGAATGTATTAAACAAGCGAACAAAAATGAAAAAGATTAGAGGTAAGGGTATATTACCTGTCCGCGAGCCCTCGCCGTCGATTGTGGAAGTCTCGGGTGCCTGAAGGTCCTCGGGACGTTGTCGCCGGTGAGCCCGACGTGCACTCACTACAGGAAACGTCACCGAGTCAGTGGACGAGGCAGGCGCCTCGAAGACATCCTGAGCAGCCGACTGTGAAGGAGCTGCACTAGGACTAGAGCGGCGGCGTGTAGAAATCAAACCCGACATCTGTATAAAAAAATGAAGGCATGTGTAATATCATGACAAATATGTTAAAACAATACGAACTCAAACTTTCTTTCAGTGTGATTATGGAAAAATGTTTTAGTGCTCAGTGGATTTAATCCATCATTTTATTTCATTTGTTTGACAACTCAATCTTTCATTTCATTTGATTTCATTGGATTTCAGGCAATTAGGCCAGCCCAAAACCAGGTCTAAAATATGAGATTATCATTTTTTTTCCTCTGCCAAAAGATTAAAAAAACTTGTTTAGAAGATTTGCATATAACGCAAAGAAAATATTTTACTTTGCATTATTTTCACTTTAAAATCAAACACTAAGTTTCTACACCACAATATGCAACCATACTTGAGAATTGAAAGTGAAGTTCTCCAATTAGAGGATATTAAAAAATGCTGGAATCAGAAGTTACACACAATAATATGACAAAGAGGATTAATCACAAAATCCCACCGCACAGTTTATTCGAAAAAATATCAAGTCCCAGCCACAGATATATGAGTAGCAACTGTTGTGTGACATTTATGGCCAATTATTTAATATTCTTGGCAGACAAGAGGGTAAAGCATCAACGGAGAAGAGGAACTTCAGAATATTCAGCAACACTTTTCCAAAGAAATTTAAGAATTTTTGGCCTACGCTTGTGCAGTTTCAATCGCATGAAGAATAAGTCTAAGCAAGGAAAACTAGAAGGAGCAGGCACTACTTCGTAGTATCTATCTAACCTTATGTCCTATATGCTTATGTAAATTCAGCAATCAAGGAGACTGTTAAACCTGAGAGATTCAGGTACCATATCTAAACAAGGCCTTTTTGTGTTTTGAGTACGGAGAAGCTAGGTCTACTCCGTATTGTTTCATTCTTCTACTATCACAAATTGTACCATACCAATGAACCTGGACATTTGCAAGACTAAAACTAACAAACATATCAACCTGAGCACTGAATGCACACACACACAGAGTTCGAATTTTATGGGTTTATGTTGTCCATAAACCCAAAAATTCGAACAAATTACTCACTGCACACGCACAGCACACACTGAAATTGCTCACTGTCCATAAACCCAAATCAATTTCAATTCCAAATCCCAAATCAAATTTCTATTTCTATTTCTATTTCAATTTCAATTTCAATTCCAATTTCAATTCCAAATCCTAACTGAAATTCCTAACTTTGAAACCAAGAACAAAAATTCAAGAACAAAAAATGAAACTTTGAAACCTACCTCGAGAGAGGGTAAGGGAAACGGAGAGAGAGAGAGAGATGGAATCTGGGCTCGTGGGATCGTCGGCGTCTGGAATCGTCGTCGGCGTCTGCAGAAGAGGGGAGGCTGTCTGTCGAAGCTTTTGCAGAAGAAAGAAAAAGAAAGAGCACGGGGTGCAATTAAACCACAGGACTTTGGGCGACGAACACATTTCGTCGCCCCAACCCAAAAAATTAGTCGCCCAAAAGTTCATTTAAAATTTTCAAAATCAGCCAACTTTGGGCGACGAACCCTTTTCGTCGCCCCAATCCCAAAAATTCGTCGCCCAAAACCTTTAAAATTTTCAAAATCAGCCAAAAAATTTGGCGGTGAGAATTTCAAGGTTTAGGCGACGAATAATTCGTCGCCCAAAACCAATTGAGGCGACGAATATGTTTTTGGTCGCCTAAAGATCAGAAAGTGGGAAAAATCATAATAAGTAATTCAGAAGTGGGAAAAATCTGTAAAAAATACAAAAACGCTCGTAACGAAAATGTGTACAACTTCCGTTAAGGTGTCATCTCCAAAAGATGACCAATAAAAACCATGAAGGCTATATTCTTTTGTAGCCGTCGATCAACGTTTACGTTTACACTCCGTTTTTATGTCCATAGAGTTTTTTTCATCCCGATTCTTTTTTGAAAACATGATCTTCTACTGAATGTAGTAAGATGAACGGTTCCGATCGTTCATAGAATGGCCCCGTATTAACATTTGATCGAAAAGTGTGATGATGTTATATAGTTTCCATAAATTATATAACGTCTTATACAAATTTGACTACAATATAAAGATGGGGACATAATATAAAAAATCTGAACCGTTCATCTTATTAGATTTAGTAAAAGATCAAGTTTTCATAAAAAGAACCGGCATGAAAAAACAATGCACATATATAATAACCGAGCGTAAACGTAAACGTTAATCGACGGTTAAATTTGCAATATAGGCTTCATCGTTTCTAGTGTTCGATTTTGGAGATGACACGTAAATGAAAGTTGTAGGCACTTCTCGGTACGGCGTTTGTATATTTTTACAAAAATTTTCCCTTTATCATTTACTTTAGTAAATTTTTTAGTGTAAATTAAAAAATAGGTTAAGGCGACAAACACTCATTAAGCGCCCAAACCTTAAAAATAGACGGAGTTTAAGAAATGAAGGTATACCTTTTGGGCGACGAATACTTTACTGGGCGACGAATACTTGACTTTGGGCGACGAATAATTGGCGACGAAGTATTGATCGCCTTAAATGTTGGAGGCGCGAATATAAGTTCGTCGCCATAAGATATATTTCAAATGTTTTGATTATTATAGAAATGATGAGCAAATATTTTTGCATTTGGTAGCAGATTCTAATTAAGTGGCCCAGTATGTTTGGGGCGACGAATAACCGTTCGTGGCCCCAGTATCTTTGGGCGGCGAATAAGTGTTATTCGCCAGCTTACAGCCACGACGGTTGCTCATGGCCCAAAGAATACTTTGGGCCACAGGTGCCTTCGTCGCCCAAAATACTTTAGGCCTGACAGTTGTCGTACGCCAAAATTACTTTGGGCCTGGATGCCATAATGCCAAGTAGCTTTGGGCCACGAAATATATTTAATACGCACATGCATTTGCAATATTTTTTTCCTTGGTAAATGAGGTATAATTTATGTTTCAATGTCTATTCTTAATAATTTGACAACGTATAATTTATGTTTCATTGTCTATTCTTAATAATTTGACAGTTACAAATTACAAGTTCTTTGTATGTTTCATCACATCGGGTTACAAATTACAAATTATAATTTCGGCACATCCGGAACCTTGCTGAGTAAGATAGGAAATACAATACACATCATCGTCGTCACTTTCATCATTTTCGCTTGGTAGTTGGTTATTTGGCTTGCATATGATTCCTCACCATCACGTAATCTGTTTCCGGATATTTGAAGCATACCCGTAAGGTGTACGGGAAGAAAGAAACTTGAAAATTGTTTCTTCCCCTCGGGTTTCACGGTGAAAAACGGATGGCTTTACGGTACCTTGCCAACTTTCTTCATCCACAAAGGGGCGCCTTATGCCCATTCGTTTCCAAATCAGACGAGCTTTTATACATTGTCCTTTTGATTTACCACTCATGTCTAGAATTGTCCCCACCAATGTATCACAGACATTTTTCTCAATATGCATCACGTCCAAATTGTGTCTCAGCTTTAACTTGGACCAGTATGGGAGTTCAAACAAAATACTCTTATGCGTCCAGTTATGATGCGAAGATGGTCTGGGCCCAGTAACACTTTTGCCAGATGGACCGAATTCTAAACTGTTCAACTTAGCCAGAATATCATCTCCCGAAGATTCTCTGGGTCTGAGGCGGGTCTCTGTTTTGCCGTCGAAAGATGTATCGTTCATACGCCACTCGTGATCCCACGACAACCATTTACGATGACCCATATAACAAACCTTTCCGGCGTGCCAATCGGAGGTGACGTCTTCCTTGCAAACTGGGCATGCCATATAACCTTTCGTACTCCAACCGGAAATCATTGCATAAGCAGGAAAATCATGTATCGTCCACATCACTGCTGCTCGCAACGTGAACATCTTTCCGGTGGACTTATCAAATGTACGCACACCGTTTTCCCATAAATTCTTTAACTCATCAACCAACGGGCGCAAATAGACGTTTATGGACTTTCCTGGATCTTCTGTGATTAACAGACTCATCATCGTAAATTCCTTTTTCATGCATTTCCAAGGCGGCAAATTATAAGGAACTACGACGATCGGCCAAGTGCTGTGGGTTTGGTTTAGAACTCCGAACGGATTAAATCCGTCGGTGGCAAGCCCCAGTCTGACATTACGTGGGTCTGCTGCAAATTCAGGGTACATCCGATCAAAGTCTTTCCATGTCTGGCCATCTGCAGGATGCCTCATAACATCATCATTAACCCTTTCTTCCTTATGCCATCTCATGTCGGTTGCAGTGTGCGTCGACATGTACAAGCGTTGCAACCTAGGAGTTAATGGAAGATAACGCAACACTTTTTTTGGAATCTTCGTCTTTCTTTTTTTAGGTGTGATTTTATATCTCGGCTCGTCACAAATAGGGCATTTATCCAAATCTTTATTTTCCTTATAGAACAATATACAATTATTTACACATGCATGGATTTTTTCATACCCTAAGCCGAGACCATTCAGCACCTTCTGAGCACTTTTATAATCTTTAGGCAAACAATTATGTTTTGGAAGCATCCTGGCAAAAATACCAATAAAGTAGTCATAACACCGGTTTGACATACGGAACTTCATCTTGCCTTGCATAAACTCCACAATCGCCGTAAGAACCGAATATTCTTCGCAACCCGGGTATACTTCTTGCTTGGCATTTTTCAATAACCTTTCATACTTATCAAATGCTTCCTTGTCCATCGCGGGAGGCACATCATCCCCCACTTCCTCATCGTCATTGATCGAGGCGTACGGATAACAGTCATTTATAATACCCATGACTTGGTCATTACCAGATAAATTTCTTTCACCACTCTCCGCTCCTGACTGGTACGAAGACGAAGCTTGCTGTAATGGTTCCCCGTGATGATTCCATATGGTATAGGTATGCGTCATCCCATTTCTTACCAAATGATGGCGAACATGGTTAGGGGTCTCCCACATATGATTATTACATGATCTGCACGGACACTTGATATGAGAATGTCCCCGGTTGTGTCTCGTTGCAAATTCAATAAAATTATCTACTCCTTCCAAATATTCAGCATCACATCTGTTCGGATTATATATCCACTGCCTGTCCATTTTTCCTGTTACCACATTACAAAGAGAGAGAGAGAGATAGAGAGCATTAGAATAACTTCAACTATGTCTCGTCACCTTATGACTCCGGTAAAGGCCCTATCCCATTCAGAAGTGCACATTTGTGTGCCGTAGTTTACGGATCCACCAAGATTAGATTTCGACATGGGCAAATTTTGGCAGCATCTCCCTACAGTTCTCCAAGTGCACGACGTAGATATAAAATATCTACTATGCACTTGAAGAACGTAAGAAGATGTTACCAAAAACCCACAATCGAAACCTAATCCGTGAACCGCAAACTACGACACACAAATGTGCACTCCCAAACTGTCCAAAAATGGGACAATTCAAGAATCAATTGGATCGCAGTCACGCTTTCGCATCCATGCACGAATCCAATTAATTCTCAAACGGGAAACTAAGGTTTTGTTAAAAAAATAGATACGAAGTTAATAGTTAATTACTATTAACTTCGTACGTACAACACAAAATAAATTCATACAAAGTTAATTACCATTAATTAACTTTGTACTTACAATACAACATAAAATTATTCAACACATACAAATCATTTGCATAGACAACCATATAAAATAAATTCGTATTTCAACAACATAAAATAATTAAGAAAATACCTTCAAATTGGTGCTCCTCCAAAACTCCTATGCAACAAACCTATACAAAATTAATTAATTTATGTTAATAACAATTCATAAATAATAATAAAATTTTCAAAACTAAAAATTACCGTTAACGATTTCCGGTGGTGGTGGAGGAAAAGGAGGAGGAGGAGGAGGAGGAGGAGAAGGAGGATGAGGAGGATGAGGATAGTAAATGGTGGTGGTGGAGGAGGAGGAGGAGGAGGAGCAAAATCCTAGCTTGGGAGAGAGAGTGAGGTGGTGAGGGAGATGAGTGAGATAGGGAGAGAAAGAGAGAGATGAGTGAGATAGGGAGAGAAATTTGGAAAACTGGTCTCGGGTAGAAAAAGAGTTTGCAGATTTTTTCTGCAAAAACTGCCTCTCGGGTAGAAAATGATTCTAGTAGGTTTTGGGCGACGAAATTATTCGTCGCCTAAATAACAAAATTCGTCGCCTATAGTCTAACGTTTGGGCCACAAAATCTTCGTCGCTTAAGGCGACGAATTTTATTCGTCGCCCAAAAATTTAGCGCCAAAAATGTTATTTGGCGCCAGTTTTCCATCTTTTGGGCGACGAAAGGACCTATTCGTCGCCTAAACTTTTTAAGGGCGACGAAAAAAATTCGTCGCCTTAAGTTTTGTCGCCTTAAGGTCCTTTAGGCGACAAAAAAATTCGTGGCTTAATGTTTGGTCGCCTAAACAAAATAAAGGCGACGATATGGTTTTTTCGTCGCCCAAAGTTCTTTTGGGCCACGAATTTCTCTTCGTCGCCCAAAATTTTGTCGCCCAAGCCATTTTTTCTACTAGTGAATGATGAAATGGGAAGCAGTAGTCCAGGGAGAGCCATGTCACACGTAGTATAATTATATAAGAGAGGGTTTACTTTGAACATGCAAATGTCGAAGTTGGAATTTTACGTCGGCGACCCGTTCAAGCACATGCAACAAGGTTACATTACGTATAAGGACGTGAGTGTAAGTGTTGTGTACTTTTGTTAAAATTTCCTGTATCGTTTCAATTTTTTCGGATGTTCTTTGTTAGATTTTTAAGCGGGCATTGCAACACGTAAGTTGTTTTTTTTGCAAACTCTACACATAAATTGCATATTTACTTATATTTACCGTTTGCTGTATATCCATTGATGTGCATGAATGAATTGTGAGTTTGCTTTGCAGTTCAGTTTAATTTAATTTCTCGTTAATATATTATATGAGGTATACCATTTGCTATTGGTTACTAACATTTTTATTATATATAGGTTATAACGTTTCAGTCCAACACATTGAATTAAAGCAATTAATCTCTGATCTTCTAGCTATCCCAATGTCAACATTTTTTTGTTATCTCCTATATAAATCCCTCAACATCATCTCCGGGCTTGAGTCCTTGTATCGTTTCCATGATATTTTGTTTGAATGCTCTAAATGTTTTATGATGTCCTCCAATTTTTTCTGCTTCTCAAGTCAAATGAAAGATTTAGAGATGTGCATAGATTTGAGTATACTGAGTTTACGATCAACATCGCTCTCATGATGTTGATCAAATATTATTGAGAGTATCAATCTCACATCTGGGAAAAGAGGAACTTTGCATGTAAATAGTTGGGCTACTCTCCATATTGCTAATTAGTTTTATGGTGGAACTTTAAATTTCTTCACATATATTAAGCAAGCAAGAAGTGCAATGACAGTTCTCTCAATGAAAACATCACGAAGAATATCTGGTGATTCCTCAAATTAGTACAAAAGTATTCTATAAGAAGAGAAAAATGCAATAAACATCATTAACTTGGTAGCAGATATTATAAGCAAAAACCATATATAGTGATTGTTGCAGTGTTGAGAATGAATCTTACATTGGGATGAGAAATCTTACATGTGTTTATAAGTAAGTTGAGCTACTTCCTATATTATTAATTAATTTTATGATAGAACTCCAACTTTCTTCATGCAACAGCAGCAGATCATGAGTGACTTCACATTAGGTTACCAACATAGCTTCACATTTTGTATTTTGGACCCAAAAGCAATGCGGGCCCATCTCCCTAAGTACTTCGGTTGAGGCCCAAGTCTTCAGTCCACGATGTTTTTCACTTGCAAAACTTTGGTTAAAGCAACAATTAAGTTGCGCCCTAGTAGTAGTTTTCATTCTAGGTTTTGACTTGTGGATGAAACTCCATAACTCCAACGTGAAAATCATGAACAAAAGCGTCGTCTTAGTTAATTTAAGACGATATACAGTCTTATTTAACTGAGACGATTTGCTTCCTGAATACAGGAAACAAGCAACAAGAATCACCATCAAACAACCATGCATTATGCATAGTTCTTCCGGGCTCAGCATTGGCTTTGATAAATAACAAATGAAATATTTTATACGAATTGGTAATATTTTACAAGATTTGATGATCCAAACAAAACTACAATGACCAAAAATCCCAGGACGGGAGAAAAAAACAGTAAAAAGAATATTCTCTTTCAAGAGTTTACATGTGTGTGTCGGTCAATCAACGAGTAAACAAGACCGAGTCAACCCCAAATCAGTCGATACGTCAACCACTCACTGCTTCCGCCGACTCCGCCTGTCTCCGCCTTGTATCTCGTGATTCAAACTATCCCCCAAAAACGTCTTCGCCGCGTCCAAACTCGGAAAATAAGTCGGCTCCAGAAATATCCGACTCAGCGAGTCACACGTCTCCGGACTCACCACGACTCGGTTCCCCTTCGCCTCCAAGCTCCCCATCAACACCACCAGCACCTGCTTGTACGCGTAGTAGAAACGCTTCAGCGCCGACTCAATCGCCTGAAGCGCCTGCAGCACGTGGATCTTCTCCGAGTCAGAGTCCGACCCGGCTTTCTTTTCTGAGTATAGCCTCATCGCCGCCTCCTGAATCCTGGGACCACCCTTAGGGTCCACCTCAACCCCCAAGATATACGGCACCTTATGCCTCAGCTCCTTGCAGAGCTTTGTCACCTCCACGAGCGCCTTCGATCTGAAGCAAAACGACTCCGTATCGTCGACAGTTTTGATCCGCAGCTGATTCTTCAGCCTCAGGAAATCGGCCGGGTCCATCAGAAGGTGTAGATCCTCTATCTCCGCGAGGAGCTTCCATATCCGTTCGATCATGTAACAGTCGCTGCCGGCCTTTTCGAAGTCTCGAGATTCGATGCGGCTTACCACGCGCTCGAGAAGCTCCCGGCAAACGTGGGCCCAAGACTCGAGGACCTGGTGCGTGGCGTACACCGTCTGGCTCTCGTAGTTGTCGACGTGGGCGTCGTACGGGCTCTTCCTCAGCGAATGCAGCTCGCTCGGCTTGCAAACAGCGTCGTAATCCAGGTTCGGCTTCCCAGCGAGGTTCGGCTCACCCAGACCCAACGAGTACGGACAGTTCCTCATCTCGCACTCAATCGAGTACAAGATCTTCTGCGCCATCCCTTCCGATTTCTGCCACGTGGCGAGCCGCGGCAGCAAGCTAGCCTCGCTGGTGCGGCTGACCACCGTGTGCTCCCCCGAACTCCACACCTCCGCCATGCTCCCGTCGCGGGCCAGCTCCCCGTTCGACGTGCTGAGATCAACAATCGGCGCCATTCCGCGCGTCTCGCTGTCTTCCTCATCGTCCTCGATCAACATCGCGATAAGCTGTATCTGGCTGGTAGTGACAGACTCGAGCCGGCGCTTCCACTCGCGGCGGTTCGAGTACGGTCTAGGGTCGGACAGAACGGTCGAAACGAACCGGAACGAGATTTCGAGAGCTTGGAGAGCCGGTTTGAAAATAGACTCGTTTTTCCATGAGGGGAAGTCGTGGGAGGTCCAGAGCTGTCGGAGCTCCGGGAGGCGGAGGTAGTGCTCGTAGGTGGAGCATGACATCTCGGAGGCGGCCGAAATATCGGTCTGGACTTGGGCGGCGGCGCGAAACGAACCGGGGACCGAAACGCTGAGCTTGTTGGAGAGCTTGGGGGATTTGCTGGGTATGTTGGAGGAGACCATCTTTGCTTTGCAATCTAAATCAACCATTTTTGAGAAGAGAAATGAATTTTGAAAATGCTTTTTATTTGTTTTTTGTTTTTGAGAATTTGTGGATGTAGCATTTGAAGTTGTGTTTGAAATGAAGGAGGGGAGAGGGAGGGGGTATTTATAGGGAAGCGGAAATTGAAGAGAAGAGAAGGCGTGTGGAATTTTGGGTGGGGGTGGGCATGAAGAACGAGGAATTTAAAAGTCGTGGTTTTGAAAATTAAATTAAAAAATTCGTTTTTAATATTTTGTTTTTTGGACACATGAAGCTTATCCATATCACCTAACGACTAAGAGCATTTCCACTTGTTGGTGGAGAGCAAGAGCAAGGGCAAGGGCAGTGATTGCCCTTCGTGAACAATGCTTGTCTTTGGGCAACTCCACCTGTTCGTGGAGGGCAAGGGCAAGGGCAAGGATTTTTTTTTTTTTTTTGTTGGCCTTAAATATCCCACCGACAATTTTCACTTAAATTTTTTTTTTGGTTGGCCATAAATATCCCACCGACTATTTGCACCTCAAATTTCTCAATAAATACCCTTCAAACCCCTCACAATTTCTCACACCAATCTGTTGCATACTCTCCACTCAGCTCAAATCATATTTCTTTCAAAAATGTCTAACTGGAGGAGGTTCGAAGACATTGATGAAGAAGAACAGGAGCGATTACAACAGGAGTGAGAAGAACAAGAGCGAGAAGATGCAGAACGAAGAATGCAACAAGACCGCTTCTGAAGGCAGAGAAATCAATTAAACAGCAGCATGATTCAAGCGGTTGCAGCAATCGATGCAAGCAACCAACAAGCAAGTGGTTCACGACCCGGTCGTCGACCCAACATTAACCGAAAGAGGGGAGATCGAGGTGAGAATCTCTTAGAAGATTACTTTAGCCCCAATTCTTTATACCCAGAAGGTTATTTTCGAACAAGATTTAGAATGCGACCACTTTTGTTCAACAAAATCATGGTTGCTATTTGCAACCATGATAATTATTTTGTTCAAAAGAGGGACGCTGCCAATGTTATGGGTCTTCTTCCTGAGCAAAAAATTACGCCGGCCTTGCGGATGCTTGCTTATGGTGCATCCGTAGACTCGGTTGATGAGATATGTAGGATGGCAAAGTCCACTGTATTTGAGGCCCTTGGTAGGTTCTGCTCAGCAATCGAGAAGCTATACACCGCGGAGTACCTTCGTCGACCCACCCCAGCTGACCTCCAAAGGCTTCTTCAGAAAGGTGAGAGACGAGGATTTCCTGGCATGATTGGAAGTATTGACTGTATGCATTGGCAGTGGAAAAATTGCCCAACTGCATGGCAAGGAGCTTACGGGAATCGAAAAGGTACGAAGAGTATCATTTTGGAGGCGGTTGCATCATTTGATACATGGATTTGGCATGCATTCTTTGGTGTACCGGGAGCTCAAAATGACCTTAACGTTCTTGGTCAATCCCCTGTTTTATACGACTTGTTAAGAGGAGAGTCGCCGCAAATCACCTATGAAATCAACAACAGAGTGTACTCGGGAGCGTACTATCTATCTGACGGAATTTATCCGAGGTGGAACACATTCGTCAAAACTGCTTCAAAGCCACACACAAAGAAGCAAAAATATGTTGCAGCCATGCAAGAAGGGTATAGGAAGGACGTGGAGAGGTGTTTTGGTATCCTCCAAGCTCGTTGGGGTATTATTAGAGGAGCTGCTCGCTTGTTTGATGATGGTGCGCTTCGAAGCATCATGATGACATGCATCATCTTACATAATATGATTGTGGAAGATGAGTATGATTATGACATGGAAGAAGCCTTGGATGAAGACCCAATCAACAATTCAAGAACTAGAATTTATACAGCCCATGAAAACACTGATGAACCTGCCAATCACGACCCATTAGAAAGGGATCCACATTACCACGAGATGGTCATTCAACGTTACAATACAATTCATTCGTCTTTCCTTCACAAAGAGCGTCAGCGTGATTTGATAGAGCACATTTGGGCAAGGAAGGATGCTACTGATGAATGAAATTTATTTTTTATGTTTTCAAGTATGCTTTGTAAGTGTGGTTGTTTTTTTCATTTAATTGTTTTTGGTGTGTTTAAGTGTGTGTTTAATTAATTAATGTTGTAAGTGTGTTATGTGTAAGTTTGTTGAACTTTATTAAAAAATAAATTAAGTGTGGACTTGTTTAACTATTTGAACTTCAAATAATTTATTAAAAATAAACAAAGAAAACCATAATTACAAATAAATAAACAAAGAAAGCATTACAACAGTTAATTATTAAAAAAAACACATTATTCGTCATCCCTTGGAATCCAATTAGTGGTGCTAGGTCCGTCATTCCTTGGAATGTATGGGACTTCCTCGTCTTGCTCGGGAAAATGTCTTCTCATGACGGCATCCCGTTGTTTTGTCCAAAAACGCTTTGAATTAGGAGTCATTTGCTCGAGGCGTCGGGACATGATTTCCCGATCCAACTCCTCTTGTCTTTCTCGCCTTTTCAACTCCCTTTCTTGCCTGTTGAACTCCCTATCTCTTTCAAGTGCTTCATTTCTAGCCCTGTTTAACTCAAGCCCTTGCCGTTCGTGCTTCCGATTCAGTTCATGTTGCCGAGCAAATTCTTCAACTATTTTTGAATATTCATTAGTCGAAGAACTACCTTTTGCGGCTTTTTTCTTAGCAACTTTCCTACCAATAGGCCTTTGGGTTGGTTCGGTCGGTGGTACCGGTTCATTTGGGGTCCCCGATGCTTCCTCCAACGGCGATTCTTGCGCACTTGATTCGTGTAAGGGAGTCTCATTTAAGACAACTTCTGGACCACCATGAACAATTTTGTATTTCGGAGTATGCTTGACAAGGTCCCATAAGTTGTGCCTTGTGAATGATCTATTGTTGTTAGCTTGATTGAACCACATTTGTGCTTGTAGTTCCTGAAAACATTGTACGTGAAAAGATATAATAAATTAAATATTCAAATGCTTATTTTTAATTAGCTAAAAGAATTGTTAAACAACATAATAAATTTTTTTCCTACCTCATTGGCTCGATTATCGCCACTTCGATATAAGGTTTCTGCTCTTGTGATGGCTTCTTTCCAAGATTTCAATTCTTTATGTAGATGTCGGTACCTATTGGACATTGATTGCTCGGTCCGGGGCGTGCCTTGCATCTTCTCCACGAAAAATGCATGAATCTTCTTCCACATTTTGTCGACCCTCATCTCATTTCCGTTGATCGGGTCATGAGTCACAAGCACCCAAGCCTCCAGTAATGCAACATCTTCGGCGATCGACCAATTTGCCTTCTCACTCATAACTTTTTTTTTTGGTAAAACAAGGATTTGGAAGAGAGAAAGCAAAAATAATTGATGTAGGAAAAAAAATTGAGTTGTAGTGAAGAATGAAGAAGAGAATTGAGGGTATATATAAAAAAAAAAAAAAATTTGAACTCGGATTAATCCTGGTCGTAGGTTAAAAAAAAAATTTTGATCCAACGCACCCCGTTGTGCCACGTGGCCAGCGGGCAGATTTTTTTTTTTAAATTTACAGTTGGAAATCTAACGGTCCAGATTAAATAGCCGTTGGAGATCCAACGGCCAAAATCGCGCCACGTCATAGAGCCGTTGGCTCTGGCTGGCATCAGCGACTGCAGGTGGGGCCCGCCGACTGTATTCTGTCGGCCACTCTCCCCCACGCGCTAGTGCCGTGCACACGCCTGATAAAAAAAAATAAAACAGCAGCTGACGTCAGCAAGCCTCCAGGCGCCTGCTCAGGCGAAAATCGCTCGGGTTTGAGGTTGGGCATGGTTGGGCCCACCTCTTACCCTTGCAATTGTGGCCCGCTGGACACCAGTTTTTTGCTTGGTAGGGCAATTGGGGCCAATTGCCCTTGCAATTGGGTCACCAATGGAAATGCTCTAACCTGTTACCAATACCGTGTGTCTGTAGCAGCGTTAGGAATACTGAATGAAAATACAAAAACAAAATAAAAAGGAAAAGGAAAATAAGGGGAGTAATCTTTTAGCTGCACCTCATACATAAGTATGTTGTGTTATAACACGTATATTTATTTTTTTATTTTTATAAAATATATTTATTTCATCGCCTTCATATGTTATTTATAAGTGATATGATATTGTGTTACATTGTCTTCATTACATACAAAGTTTTCAAATTATTACTCCAATATTGTGGTATTATTCTTTACTTTTAAATAAATGTTTTATGTTCGACTCACATAGATAACGATGACATATTATATTTTTATTAAGTTCGATACCTTGTTAATAATTGTAATTTTTCTTCAATAATCTAGACCACTCAGTATTACGGAAAATAAACGGTCATGAGTGAATTGAGAAAAAAAAATTTTCCTTCACAATCTAATTGATATAAAACTAGACTACCTAGTTGTCCGAACTATTAAAGACCCTAGTAACTAATCAATTGTGTTGCCTAACCCAATCCCTTCTCCTTATCCTCCTATTTTACTGTATAATATCATTATGTCAAAAAAGAAAAAAAAGGAAAACAAAATACAAATACACAAAATAATAAGAAGAGGAGGAGGAAGGGAACCGCGTTTGTTCGAAATGGAATCTGAAAATAGTAAAGGGTGGAATCGTTGAAAGTTTGACTTTAGTCAACGTTAAGCGACGTCTAATCAATCTACTATCTGCTTTTATATTGGGTTTTAAAATTTTAATTGTTTTGGAAATAACACGTTTTATTTCTGTATCCAACTATACACCCAACTTTCTAATTTAATTGACAACTTTTAACTTACTTTAATAGGTAACAATAATTACAGTATTAATTTACGGTGATAGATACATTGGTGGATGTATATCTGAAAATATCGAATATTTACATTGTTATTTGATAAGGTTAAGCTAAAGTTACAAAAATAGTTTAATATTTATGTTTGTGGATATGTCTTGCACTTTAATTTTATTACCGAATACACTTACGGTAAAATCTCGATAAATTAATATTCGATAAAATAATAACCTCGTTTAAATAATAAAAAACTCCAGTCTCGACTCGGGCCTGTGTACTAAAATAATAATTTCGCTTAATGCATAAGATAATAATTTTTTCTAACTTTTCTTAAGGCCCATTGGATATATAAATTAATAATTCATTAAAATACATAAAAATATAGTACATAACAATTCATAATGCATATGATAGACTTTTTACCAAACAATTTCAATTTTTTCTCAAAAAATGCTTCTAAAGTCACTTGTTTTTTCTTTGCGCCTAAATTGAACTAAACTTCATCCTTAATTTTTTGCAATGTAGACACCACATTTGGTATATCTTTTTCATTTTGTAGCAAGTAGTTATTCAATGTTACTATTGCTTGAAAGGCCTCTTTTGGAGAAACAATTGGTAGATCACAACTATCATCTGGATCTTCATGGTCCTTGTTGGTAGTCGTATTCATTATTGCATCAATGATCTCTTCATCAGTTGGCGATTCCATCACTGCATTATTTTCAGTAGTATAGTTCAAAATGTCCTCAACATCCATCACATTTCTATAGCGTAGACCATAAATGGCTTGCTGTAATAAATTGATATGTACATGTATCTTTAAAACCCTTATATATTCTTCTTTTTAATGTCCATTAGAAGTTTGTCTAATACATGAATATATGACTATGACTTTTTATAAGATACATGAACATATTTTCTTTGAAAACAGAAAATCTTTTATAAATTAATAAATTATTCATTTATTAATAAATTAATAAATTATTCATTTATTGATAAATTAATAATTTCGTTAAAATAATAATTTTTTCCAGTCCCAAGAGTATTAATTTATCGAGATTGTACTGTATTGACTCCAAAAAATTACAAAGTCTACATGGCAATTAAGAGCCAACTACGTTCTTTGGTGGTAATCAAATTTTTCGTAAATTTTGAGATGCATTGTATATGGTGGTTTTTCAAACTTAATGCCTAAGAATGCATGTAATTACTATCTTTTATGAAAAAAAAATATAACATATTTGTCCGAGTAAATACTTGTAGCTTTTACGATGACAGGAGGATTAACATAAGGTTCTCAAAAGAGGAAAGAAGTTTGCAATGTTCTAGATAAGTGGAACCAAATAATATATATATATATATATATATATATATATAGTTGTAGCCGAGTTTTAAAGAACACCATTAATTTATTCGAGTTCCTTCTTTGGATGCTTCGTGGGTTGTCTCTTCTCAAAAAATCGGTTTGTCATCGACATTTTTTCTTAATACAAGAAAATGTTTGTGACATTTCTCAATTGGTCAAAAAATCTAAAGAAGGCGACATGAGTTATGTGGTCAGAATTTACGAAACCATGCCATTGTCGGCTAAGTTGCGATAGGATTAAGAGAGGGGACTCAAAAATCTGTCCGGACATTTAGGAAAGCAGCCGACTCCCGCTAATTTTATACCATGGGCTTTTTAGTCCACCTCCTCGCATTGGATTAAAGAAAATAAGTAAATGCCAACTGTGTATGGAAGAGCGTTTTGGATAGGATTGAATTGTTTGGAAATGTTTTGCCTTCTCGTTATGTATTGGAGCCAATACTGAGTCCATCGATACTGCCATATTGGGCATATTAAGATGATAAAATACGGGCAACTTGATTAGGGTTTTGGTTTCTTCTGTAATTACTTGATCCTCATGTCCAAAAAAACAAAAAAAGAATATCCGAATTTTTGAGAGGGTTGTTTGTTAGGTTGTAATTAAGTTTCTGAGAAACAAAATACATAAGTTTGTTGCTACTATAATCAAAATTTTGTTGCATATCGTGATTGATATCCTTTAAGAATACACAAGGAAAATGATACATATAAAATGATATATTTCGAGTAGTCATATTTTGTTGTTTGGTGTAAAATTCGAAAACTGATTTTTTGTCAAACAACAAAATATGAACACATAAACACACAATTCAAATACGACGTCATACTAATGTGAGCTGAAGTTTTAAAAGGAAAAGGGAACAATGAGAGAGAGTCAAAGTTAATCCGAAAAATATAGAGTAAGCTCAATTACCATTAGACCTGCAAGTAGGGATGGGCACTTTAGTGGGTTTACTTACCAACCCGACCAACCCAATCGAAATTTGTTGAGTTGTAAACTTTAAAAGATTATTTTCGAATAGAAACCCGACCACCCGTACAATAGGTGGGTTGGATTGAGTTGAAGGATTATCAACCTAATTGAAACCAACCCACCCGAATATCAACAATTCTTAAACAAACATGTAAATTACATACACATATACATAAAATTTATTAGTTATTAAACACACTCGTTCATTTATGACAGTCCAAAATTCTTTTTGAATTCTTAATTATAAAAGTTTCTCTAGAGTTGATTAATTCTTAGTTTAATGTCGTTTATCTTTTCAAATGTTGGAAGAAATCTCCTTTGTTTTCAAAAGTAAAAAACAAACCTAGATAGGGTTTGAACGATGGATTTGGGTGTTTGCATGAATTGCATTACACTCAAAGGATTCGAACGTTACCCTAAAAACACAACATTTGGAACATATGTCATTTCCAACATTGTACATTTCACATTTGGTAGTGAGAGGAAGTGGAAAAGTAGAAAGTAAAAATATAATAAAAGAAGCCAAATTGGCGGACTTTACATTACATTTACACATACATATCCAATCCAGATGACTTATAAAATTAGTGATGGTATTATTTAATCCAATATAAACCAAGTGGCATTGCTTTGTTCAATTCAAATGATGGGCATGCACTGCCTGCATCTGGACTGTTCGTCCATGTTCCCGTTGGAGATTGAACATTGTTTGGATAACTCGTATCTCTCTCTTTAACTTCGACTCTTTGTCCCTTTCCCACTCCTTTCCCAAATCCAACCCAATCCCCCAAACAAGTTCGACTTGGATTGGACTAAACCCCCGCGTTTACCGCCATCCACTTCCGCAAATCCCACCGCCTTCCAAACTGAGCCACGTTTCCGCCATCCACTGGCCCACCAGAGCGAGACTCAATCCAAGTGCCCGCCAACTTGGCGACGCCTTTTTCTGGTCGCCAACCAAATCACGCGGGGTTAACCATGTGAGACATGCCCCCACCTGCCGACACGTGGTGTGACTGTCACGTGAGCTACCCGCTTCACATGTTCGGGGCAACACGTGGGATCATCACTGTTGTGCGGCGGTGCCTAACGGGCCAGTATGATGCAGCCATGTTGCGCGTACAGCAGTAGTAGTGGGTTTTGTATGATCTGATCACATGTGACAGTTGGGATGGTAATGGTTAGTTGGCTTAGCCGTAAGTTCTCGTGTATGCGTATGTTAGTGTGCATATGCCCCACCCCATCAATCCAAATACCAATAAAAGTTCGGTGCAATTTTTTTTTTAAATTTGGACGTAAAATTGAGTACTTGTATTTGCACTCAACATACACACTACAGTTTGTAGACGTACTCATTTTTGTACGTTCGAATTCGAATCTCTCTCTTGAGCATAATAGTATTTGCATAAAACAAGACATACAAATATGTGTTAAATGTGAAACGTAAGTAGATGGAATGTGTGAATTCAATAGTACCAATACAGTTTGGTTTGATTTAGTTTAATTTATTGTCATGAATTGCAAACGAATTTTTCAACCACGGGATCTATTATCATTTTTCGCATACCCACGATGTTGTTGAGTTGAATTTGAGTAAAAAATCAGTACGCTGAAATTAGTGTGGTTTAACCGCCATGTATGAAAGGCGGCCGGTTTTTGATATGGATGAATGTGCAACGGTGTGTGTGTGATGGGATAAACAAGAGCTCACGAATTGAGTGCGTGTAACCATATTTATTGGGAGCTAATAGTAGAACGGCCAATATGTATTTTATTTTATTTTAATATTTAGTACATAATTTTTGTTGTTGCTTTATTTGACCTTGGGAGGAAAGTCAATCGTGGGCGAGGAGCGGTTTCCTAGCAAGGAAGCATGTTTTGAGGCAGAAAATGGGGCATTATTGGCTATCATGCACCGGATGCCAAGGATAGTCCCCTAGCTTGTTCATCTTTTTATTCCTTGATTTTATCCACTTCTTAGATAGGATTGAACAGGAATCTTAGTGGAGACCGACATAAAAAGTGTTACAGTCAGTCGCTCACATTGTGCGTTGTTATCGATATTCTTTTTAATCACTTTTTATTCTAATTTTTTAATCATTTATTAACATAGTTCGATATGTTGTTGTGACCTTTTAAGCGCATCTAGTATTATAATTTCAAATCCAAAAAAAATTATGAAGAAGGAGAAATATGTTCCGAACAAAAATATACGTGAACGACTAAACATGGCATGATTCCAGATTGTAGCGGGATTCTTAAGCATTTATTATTCTTAGTTTCTCTATGAAAGAAACTAAAAATATATATATGAACTGTATTAACTGGACAGATGGCACTTGTACGTGTGGTGATCTTGAACAAGAGATCAGATTACCAACGTCAAAGATAGAGATTAGGTCGACGAATTTTCTAGCTATGAGTTTTTGCCCAAGTCCACGTCCACGTTGTGCGACTTAGAATTAAACCAACAAAATAGCACCATTACAAATCAACTCAAAAGAAAAAAATTGACCTCCATTCAATTATATGCCATTGTAGCTGATTTTGGAGCAGCTCGATGTCACATAATGTTATTAATTTACGTGTTATAATATATGAAAGAACAAAGTTGATAGATATTTATATCACGAATCTAATGTCAAATATTAATGAATAGATCAAAGTTGTATAACTGAGAGGAATAGAAATATCACGTAACGGTATGACTGTAAGAAAGAGAAATCTCTCATTGTTAGGATGAGATTCACTTCTATCATGATTCATGGCATCAACACTATTATCTGAAATTGATTGTGGAAAACAATCAAACCATTAAAAAACAATAATGTTTTGTTCTGTTCTTGCCGTGCTTGGATAATATTAGTCGAATAATAATAACAATAATATTCCAAACCCAAGTCACAATTCACAAACCCCGTTTTATTGTTCCATTAATCATCACACTGCACTAGAAGCAACACCAAAAGAATCCCAGGATAAAAAGTTGGAACAAAACTACAATTTTGCAACCCCCCGACGTGCACAACTCAAACTCATACAAGATTACCACATTAAAACTCCAACGTAATTAATCAACTAACAAAACCTAGATTAACAACCTTGTTTTAGTTAAGATTACGAATAAGATTACTATTCTTTTGCGTCGACATTTCGTTGGTTGTTCATGCGTCATGACTCATGACTCAGAGTTAACATTAATCAACCTACCCCGCCTCCGTTAATCTCAAAAGTTTATTAATTAATAATGTATATTAAGACTAAGAGGGTTTGAATTTGATTAATTTAAACATTAGTTTAAGGAAATAAAGACCAGCGTGCTTGCCCTGTTCGTAGTTTATGCGGATAGACATTACGTGAGGGGATGGCCACCGTTTTGCCTGTCCTTTGGAAGTCAAAAGGTCATAAAAAATACAGGAAATGCTGTTTAGTTTGGAACTAAGGGGACCGGGGGGACCTAATATTAGGAAAGATTGAGGCATGAAAGGAGCAGCTAACCCTAATTTGCATAAGTTTATCACATTGTGTGCTTGGTCAGCTCTGCATCTTGAGCATGGAATTCAAAATTCTCATGATATCCGAGAGCACTACAGATGTCAGTTTAGCCAGTTGATTAGGGCAGTATACCGACCCCTTGTGCTCGTCTACTCGATATCGATATCGGAAACTCAAATGAGAGTTTAGTTAATTTTGCAAACAATTTAAGAAGAACGTGCAGCAGAGTATGGTCATATGAGGATAGCAGGACCACAGGGGTTGACATCATACGAGCCTGCCTTGCTAATCATCTCCTCATCTATCATCTATGTTAGTTGAGGATACTATATACTTTTGGACTTCAAAGAATTGCTATTTTTGCAAGAGAGAGAAACTTTTCGTTTTGTATTTATTAAAGTTTCAGATCAGTTATAAATTTCTCATGGCTAACTATATTTTAGATCCTTGAAATTGTATCACTTTAATTAGATTGATGTGTCGTATGGGACCTATTCCACGCCGACAAATAAGTTACACTTGTCCAATTTATATCAAATTGTGCAATTAGTTGTCACTTTGTTACACAGAACATCGATTTAGAAATCGAATCTCCATGCGGACTTTCTTTTTATGTCACGTTTAGTCCATAAAAAGAGTCTCGCACTCATCGTATCACCAATTTAATAAAGAACCAGTCATAAAACTCGAAAGATAAACTAAACGTATTTTATTCTCAAAAAGCATTTGTAAACTACCAGAAGACTCCTATTACACCTATGTATACCATTATCAAAAGTACTTTATACGCAATATCAAACCTTTTTAACAAAATGATGTAGATAGATTCACAACTTTTGCCAAACAATATTTCTAGACTACAATTATTTACCGCCTAATGAATCAAATGTGGGTGCAAGGATTTGGGACTCTACACTACTCCAGCCAATTTACGTAACCCACATCGAACAATATAAATGCAAAAAGGATTTGTTATATTAAGTAAGTGGTTTTATACGCAAATAGCCCACTATTAAATTTGTGAGTCCTATATGTACATTAGCACATTAATAGAAATATTGACAAAATTATAACAAGAAGACTAGGGCTGGGTTCGGTTCCATTCGGTTCGGTTTTTGGCCAAAACCGAAACCAAACCGAAATTACTGTTCGGTTCGGTTTTTTTTTTTTACGAAAATTCTTTTGTTTTAAAAAAAAAAAAAATTTTTGAGCAACCAATGATTATACAAAGCCAACAAACAAATAGACGAAAGACATACATATTAAATCATCAAGAGTTAATTCTAATAAGTAGGAAAATTAGTTCCAATTATTGATTGGCAACCATGTATTATGGGCTGGAAGGAGAATCAAAATAACAAATTTAAAACATTGGTTTGGATAATCATACCCTAGAAACCTTACAATTCTAATCAATAGAAAATGACCTAACCATTAAAATCCAACAAACCAATACAAAAAATCTCAATACTTCAGATACTAGAACAAGACCAGTTCTCAGATCCCAAATAAAATACAAAAAACCCATCAACCCAAATAAAATTACACTATTCAATCACTACTCAAATAAAAGAGAGGGTAGTCTAGGGTTAATATAGGGAATAAGGCTTTTTAAATGTTTGGGCTAAATGTGGGCCTATTAAGCTTGTGTTGAAATTGGACTAATATTTGGAATTGGGCTTGAAAAATTAATACCCAATAAAAAATAAATAAATAAAATATTAATTTATATTTATTCGGTTCGATTCGGTTTTTGAACCACTGAAACCGAAACCGAACCAACCACTTTCGGTTCGGTTCGGTTTTTTTTCGGTTCGGTTTTTTTCGACCTCGGTTCGATATTCGGTTCGGTTTTTTTCGATTTTCGGTTTTTCGAACCAACCCCTAAAGAAGACTACATTGATGTGCAACCTTGAAAATCAAAAACCAAATTAATCGATTTTAAAACTCCAGGATCAAAATGAAGACTTGCATCAATCTTAAGCTTCCAAAAGTAAAAAACCCGCGATGAATCGTTATTTTCTATAGCTTCTAAAGGACGACAGTTAATCTTAAGACAAGAATCCATGTTTCCTCAACCGGATGAAGCCCACTATCAACAAAGACACAAAACTAAGGCCCAACAAAATTGAGGGGACTTGACGGGGTCCCCAGTACCTGAAGTGAGTATCCAGAAGTAATTATAAAAGTGCTTCTAGCAACATATGCAATGCAAAAGGCATTACCAAATGCTTTTCTTAAAAGCACTTAAACCTACTTCCTGTAAAAGCTCCCAACCTGAAACATTCACAACAGGCTCGGGGTAAAATTCAATAAATGGTACACAACATAGACAACATTTAACATAAACTAACTAAACATTATATTAATTGACAAAATATCCAACGCATTCATACCAAAAAATTATATCCAACTTAACAGAAGAAGAAAAAAACATGATAGTGCTCGGCAATAACCTAAACCACGCAAATGTAAACTTCCATATCCTCAAGTTCAACCCTGAACCATAACCAATTAATCATCAAACAAACTGATGCCCATATCCTCATCGGATTCCTCTTCTGGCTCGGGCTTCTTCTCTTCCTCCTTAACAGCTGCTGGAGCACCTCCGGAAGCAACAGCAGCAACAGGGGCTGCAGCAACGGCAAACTTGCTTGGGTCCTGCATTGTTACCCCACAATTAAATCACTGCAATAATAATGAACTGAAAAGAGCAATGACGAAAACAGATGGACACAAAACACTTGAAAAATAGCACAATACCTCGAGATACTCCTTGACCTTCTCTGCTTGTGGGAAGGTATATTCAGTGGCAACAGAAACAGCCAACACGTTCTTGTAGGCATTGAGGAACATATGAGGTGCAGCTGCAAGGGTGGGGTATGAGACGGCCAATGCCAATGAAGTGACCATTGAGACACCAGAAGCAAACTTCTCCATGAGGTCATCCTCAGTCAGATCAAGCACCTCTGGGCTGAAGACAGAACCATTGTCATACACAGTCTGGACAACAAGACCATATGAGAATGGCCTGATTCCAAGCTTTGCAAGGAGGGCAGCCTCAGAAGAGCCAACCTTGTCTCCCTTCTTGATAAGTTCAACAGGGGTAATGATTTCGACAGTACCCTTGTTAATCTTGGTGGGGATATTGAGAACCTGAAATGTGAAACATGCCAAGTCAGAACCCCTAAATCCCCAAAAAGTAACCGGTATCTATCGTGAACGAATATTATTACACACCTGGAAGAAGGAGGTCTGAGATGGGTCAAGACCAGTGTTACCAGGAGGAACCACCACATCAATTGGAGCAACCAAACCAACACGAGCAGGGGCTCCAACCTATTCAATTCAAAATAAAATACAGCTAGAAATTAGATAAATGTAGTAAAACATAAATAAAATGGGTTTTGATTGGAAAACTAACAAAAAATTATCATGAGGCAGACTTTGCTCAAGCCCGAGCAATTGCATATTTTTAAAGCAAATCTAAACAACATAACAACGTAAAATAGTAAAACACTATACATAATCATCCAAGTTGAAAAAAAAGATCTCCTTCTGTTAAGATACACTCGAGAAACAGTAACTCTAGCATAATTCTTTGAAAAGTTTTTTTTTTTTTTTTCCAAAAAATGTAGGTCTCATGGCCATGCCCAAGTAGTCAAGGCAGTGACACCATTCCACAAGGCTATGGGATATGACAACACCGTCAACAGAGGAGCTCCCAACCAAAGCTGGGAGGACCGTCAACGTCAACGGCAATCTATATGCTACGTTAACCTCCGGAATACATACGCATAAGTACCTGCTCCGTTAACTTTGAAGAATGGGACGGATCAATGTCCCATTGCAAATTCACAACAAAACCATCAAAGAGAAGAGAATCGTTGTAAACAAATATAAAAACCTAGAGAAATGTAAAAAAAATAAAAATAAAATCCAGATTTTGTTGATAAAATGTAGAAGCGGAAGATACAGAAGCGCAGACCAAAACCCTGGATAGCAGAAAAGTAGAGCGAGTAACTCTGGACAATTTTACTCTCATGATTACACATTGCCTGTTCAATTACACAAGCAGCAATACAAAACAGTGCAATTAAGACGCAAAATAATAAGAAGAACAAGAAATCAAACATAAACATCAGAAAAAATTGGTCTGGTTTGATAAAAAAACATTTGAAAATAATGAGAGTAGAATTCCACTCTCATGGTTAAATCAACAAAGAATGTTTTGCATTGCTTATAAATACACTAAATCTCACACCAATTTAAAAAACTACATAACAAACCATTATATATTATTGTGTTCTATAAGCATTATAAATCATTACAACAACTAAAACGCATAAACATTGATTAACACATAAAACCATAACAACCCAAAATCAAATATGCTTGAAAGTTTTTTTTCCTGAAAAAATGTAGGTCTCATGGCCATGTCCAAGCAGCAAAGGCAGTGACAACGCTCCACAAGGCTATGGGATATGACAACACCGTCAATGGAGGGGCTCCCAACAAAAGCTGGGAAGACCATCAACGTAAATGGCAATCTATATGTGACGTTAACCTCCAGAATATACAGGCATAAGTAACCTGCTCCGTTAACTTTAAAGAAAGGGACGGATCAATGTTCCCGTCCCAAATTCGCAACAAAAGCATCAAAGTTTATAGACAAGAGAGCCTTTGTAAAACAAATTCAAAAACACCTAAAGAAACGTAAAAAAAATGACGATATTTTGTTGATAAAACATAGAACCGGACGATACAGAAGTGCAGACTAAACCCTGGATAGCAGAAAAGTAGAGTAACTAGCACATTGCCTGTTGTATACTTACCCTGTACATAATCATATTTGAAAAACAGTAAATCCAGCATAATTCTACTCTCATGGTTAAATCAACAAAACATGTTTAGCATTGCTTAAAAATACACTAAATCTCGCACCCATTTAAATCCATATAACAAACTATAACATTACATATTAAAACGCAAAAAAACTGACCAACACATAAAATCGAAACGACCCGAAATCGAATATGCTTACCTTGTACTTGGCAACCTCTTCGCTGACTTCCTTCAAATCACCCTTGGTGAAAATCAGACCCACGTTGCCCTAATTCCCAAAAACAACAACAAATCAGAAAACGAACATACAAAAAACAGATCAGTATGCAGAAATGGCGCGAAACGTACCACAAGGAGGGGGACGAGGTTGAGGTAGGCACTGTTGCCGGTCTTCTCGGAGTGTATTCTCACACTCCTCTTCATCATGGTGTTCTTGCCCATGAGAACGACGGAGTCGCCGCGCAGCCCCTTGCGGATGTTCTGGAGCTGCTTGGAGCCGACGTTGTCGGCGGCGACGATGAGGACCTGGCCATACTCGTCGAGGAGGGAGCAGAGCTTGGAATCGTAGGCGATCTTCTTGTCGGCCTTGGAGGGTTTGGGGGCCATTGCGATTTGGGAGATTAGGGCTTGTGAGATTTAGTGGAAATTGGAAGTTTGGGAGATGAGTAAGACCAAAACCGAGGGCCAAGACGAAGCGGCGGCTCTGTCAAGGCGGACAGCGACGGTGCCGTCCCTTTAACCTCTCCTTTTACTGAGAGCCTAGGGTTTTGGAGGTACTGGGAAAACCTAGAAAGCTTGGAGGCGGGTGGAAGAGAAAAATGGTTGGTAGTGAGGTTTATATAGTGGGGTGGAGGGAAGGAGAGGAGAGGTTGAGAGGGTTTAGCGGTTATGTAAACCTAGATCTTACGGTTGTGATTTATTCTTGTTTTTTGGATCTGATGGCTGTGGTGGATGGGCCGGTTTGGTTTAAGTAAGAAATTGGCGGATCCCAAGTGACAAAACATTTGGTGAAACTTGACCCTTTAAAAGGGGACTGGCTACAGTGCTCGCAAGCACTGAATGCTCACACCGATCTCACCCTCTTTTCCCTCCTCTCTCCTCTCTCCTCCCTCATTTTAATGGTGAGATCGGTGTAAGCATTCAATGCTTGCGAGCATTGTAGCCTACTCCCCTTAAAAGACCCTAAATAAGTTGTAAAACTTGGGTTAGGTTTTTAACGGAAATTTTGAGTTTGATTCTAAAATAAAGTTTTGAAATGAAACTTGCACGTTAGGTTTTGAGTTTCTTGTTTTTTAAAATTTTAAAAAAGGGGATCAGTTGATAATTAAGTTACGGCAGTCCATCATTTTGGAGGCCGAGAATACTTAAAAAGACATTTTAGCCTCCATTGACTACCATCATATGATTCACCAGTGCTTGAACGAGCCGTGTGGAATATGAGCTTAGAATTTGTCTCACCCACGGGCCTGGAATACGGGCCTTAAGTAAAATATACGGATTTTATGAGTTTGATATGGCTTTCACAATTATTAAACCCACATTATTATATATTACAATGATCTAGACATAAATCACAATATGAGGCCTTAACAATGCAATTGCGACAATTTATAAATTTTCACAAATTTTTAGTTGAATGTGAGCATTAAGAAGGATAAATGTGCACGAGTTATAATTTTAATGGGTGGGGGTTAGAAATTGTCCGCATAGTTCACTTTAACTTTTAATCTCGGACTTGCAGCTTTAATTACTAATTTCATATCAAATTTAACATTTCGTCCAGTTCGAGTACCAACTTAAAATGAACCTTTCAAAACCTTTTTTTGTTCGATTTGAACATTTAAAAATTTGTATACGTTTGAAAATGATTATTAACAAATTTGAAGGACAATCTTAAAAAACTTGACAATGTACTTTATACTATCTTAAAATAAACAACGACATGTAAAAAACAAATATTGTGTTATATAAAGTTGTTATTAGAGTATCGTAAAATGTAAAATGAGATATAAATATGACTTTTACCGATCATATTTGCATATTTTTATTAAAAATGCTCTAAAACAATTCAAATCAATAATGACACATCCCGATCCTGACACGCCAGGTGTCGGGAAGTGCTGGGCGACACGTTTTAAGTGACGAAATCCAATTATGCATGTGTATGAGAAAAAGTGGATAGATTTAGAGTAGGAAGCGGAAGTAGAAGTGCAGTGAAGGGTAAAACCCATTATTACAGGTGCATAACAGTCAGAGCAAAGTAAATAGTGCATGGAATATAAACATTCACATTCTCGTGAGATGGATAAGTAGAAATTAACTAAAAGTATGAGCGAATCCTACATAATCCGGAGGAAGTGTCAGAACCACCAACCACAGCCGAAGCAAGCCCACGTCTCACTAGGAATCAAAACCGCTACTAAGTCTTGGAGGGGCGCAAAACATAAAAAGGTGAGTGGGTCAAAAAACAAAGTTTGATAAAACCTTTGTTTTCAATAGCGTATTATCCCCTCGCTGAAAAACATGTATAGTTTTTGAAAATACATCATACTCCCATGTATGATCCTCAAAATACTATAATAGTAATACGGGTACTCCCCGTTCATCAAACTAAATGCTCAAAACATGAGTACTCCCCGAAACTCAGACTGACTGCTCAAAACACAGGCACTCCCTGAAAATCATTGACTGACTGCTCATCCATATGTAAACACACAAGTCCAAGTAGATAAGCTACGAGGAACAACCTAGGTATATGAGTAATACACTGAGTACTATAATGACACGAGTCTAACGCTAATCGCTGTGCACAAAATGCGTCGCACAAGTTCGAGTTGCCTAGTGCAACCTAGAACATGCTAGTACCTACAATGGATCCAAAGTTGTGTAGGGTTACTGGTAGTGACATCTCCAAACGTCAAGGCTAGTCCTGGCCACAAGATTGAGTACTGATACCCAGGGTGTTATACATCTACTGATGAGCAACAATATAGAAACATGCATGGCAATATAATGCGAATGTTCTACCTCCAACAATCGTATATGATATGAGTCATGCTAACAAAATAAAGAAAGTAGTGAAAACCATACATAATAATATATTTTATCAAAACAAAAACCCACTCACTCACCTGTAAGTAGCCAGGTCGTAGCCCCCTGTCCTAGGTAGCTCCAGTAGTCATCTGGATAAGTCTCACATATATGAGATATCACTATAGTAATGATTAAACTAATTAATTAAACCTATCATTTGTTTGCTCAACACGAAGGTTCGAAACACTCCGTAAAATACCATACGTATAGCCCCTAGGTAGTACACGTCGTCACGAGTCGCCTCGCGTCGACGAAATTGAAAAATAATGCCTCACGCGCCCTCACGCGTCGCCCAGTCACGGCTCACGCATGGCTCGCGCGCTGGTCAACGAGCCATTCAACGTGCCGGTCAAACTAACGGCATCAACTGGCGCCGTTAGATCTAACAGAATATTCATAACGTCGTTAAAAGGAATATTCGCTGACATCATCGGTCGGTCTGGACCGGTTGCTGACGTCACCTGGCCGGTCTGGACCGGTTGCTGAAGTCAGCTCAGGTCGCCGCTGCAACTTTTTTTCGGGCGCCGATGCCGTCGTCCGTCGCCGACCAACTCGCCGGAAAACAGGGAAATTTTCAAATCTCCATAACTTCTTCATTTCTTAGCCAAATTTCACGTTCTTTATGCCAAAATGAAGCTAGAGTGGAATAGAATGACAGTGTACCTTTGGTTTGGCCGTACAAGCTCGGGAAATGGCTTGTAACTGCCTCGAAAGGCCGCGGCTACTGTAGCTTCGTTGATCTACATCAAAACTCAACCAAACCAAGCAAACCACATATGAAAATTCATCTACTCAACGAGAGGAACCCAATGGTGGTAGTTAGAAACCTCACCTCGGTCTAGAAGGACGAGAAAATAGCCGAAAAGATCTAGTTCTTTCGTTAGCTTTTCCCGTCAAACGGTTGGGAGTTTGGACAAACGGTTTGCATCGTTGAGTCCAGGGCGTCAAGATGAAGAGAGTGGTGATTTTAGTTCGCCTCGGTTTGACGGGTTTTCATTGACGTGCACTGTGCACATGCAGAGAGAGAAAATGAAAATGAGAAAGATAAGGAAAACAGACGAGGAAGAAGAAGGAAAATAGATATTTTGGATTTTTTGGGTATTGTGCACCCACTAAAACAGTAAGGTCACACCATGCCGTGTACAAAATAATCACGCATGTGTCCAAAATATTCACGTGAATTGTTTTATAACAAACTTTTATAAAATAAAAACTTAGAATGAAATTTCATATGAATGAGTGCAGACATGGCTGAATTGCACATAGAGCGTCAAGGGACCCAAGTCCAACGTCTAGCCTTCCAGGAAGCAATCTCTTGCTGAGCTCCGGTCCGCAGGTGATCCAACTTCCCACAAACCGACCAATACGTATATCTCCCTCCCTCACAACCAATTTTCATCTGAGGCTTGTCGTTCCCAATGGCCTCCACGTACCGTGATCGGACCTCCGAGTTCCGATCACTCTCCCAGACCCTCCAGAAAATCGGAGGAATCACAGCCGTTCATCAAGTTCAGAATGCCTCATCTCCCTCCAAATCTCCCGGACCTGCCTCTTCTGGATCCGAATTCAACAAGAAGGCCTCGCGGATCGGGTTGGGGATCCAGGAAACCTCTCAAAAGATCGCTAGGCTCGCCCAGTGTATTTTCCGTTTCCACCTCTCCTTTTAACTTCCGATATTAAATATTAGACGCTGTATTATATATGTGTTTGTATTTATGATTTCATTCCTAGCTGTTTGGTTGCCGAGAAAATGTAGGAAAATTGCAAAATTTAACTATTTAAGTTGGAATTTGATGCATTAATTTACTTTTAACTGTTAAGAATTGAGCTAAGTATTGTTCAAGAACTTCAAACCGATTAGCTGTACGAAATTTTAAATCTTGGTACGATCTAAGGAGCTGTTTTGGAGATTTGAAATACTTTCAGGGATTTATTTGCTGATAAGTATCAGATATGATCAGATTTTTACTTGAGTTTTCGAACCGATTGTATTGCGTTTGAATAATTATCTTGCCGAAAATTTTGCTTAGAAAACTCAGGGCCTGTTTGGGATTGCTTCTGGAAGGGGTTAGAAGTGCTTATTGGTCATAGAAGCTCTTTCTGGAGAAGCACCTGAACGATGCTTCTTCAGGAAGCACTTCCCTTGATTTTTTAATAAAATTTTCAATGTGTTCCTAATGAAAGCGCTTCTAGCAGGAGCACTTCCAGTAGAAGCGCTTATGAGTACAAGTGCTTCCTCTGGAAGCAATCCCAAATGAGACCTCAGTACTGTAATCTGTGAAAGTGCTTTTGCTATTGGGTTTGGAACTTTGGAATCACTTCGGAATTTTATTGGCTGAGGGAGGTTATGTCGACCTAACAATTGTGCTTGCCTTGCGTTAATCTGCAGTGGCGAAGAGGTCATCTATGTTCGACGACCCGATTATGGAAATCCAGGAACTAACTGCTTTGGTGAAGAATGACATTACAACACTGAATGTGGCTCTTACGGATTTGCAAACCATTCAAAATATGGAAATAGCAGATGGAAGTTATTCCCAGGATAAAGTTGTTCATTCAACAGCCATTTGTGACGACTTGAAAAGCAAACTTATGGGGGCTACCAAACAGCTTCAAGATGTGTTAACCACTAGAACAGAGGTTATTGCTCGCTTGATTTGTACTTCTTACGACTTGGGATGCGTAAGTTTTTGCTTCCAGTGTCTTATTGTTTCCTTAAAGTTCTGTGTTTTTTGCCCCCTCAGAATATCAAGGCTCACGAGAACAGGAAGCAGATATTTTCCACAAATGCGTCAAGAGAGAACCCTTTTCGGAATCCTGCAAAAACTGTGACCGCACCTGCTCCCTGGTCAACTTCATCAAGGGCACCTCGCAATTCGCAAGCATCACTGTAAGTACTTCTTATTAAAAATCAACTAAGATAGAATCATAGAAGTCTGAATATATTTTCCGATTGTAGGCCTTCCACTGTTGAGGTGCGGTAATTTATTGATTGTTTCATGTCTCTCTCTCCAGATTGCCATCAAAGGATGTTCAAGCTGGCAACCAACTGAGGTATGTTTGCTCCAAAAAAAAATAATTGAAATTTCTAATTCATCTCTTTTGGTAATTTCCGTACAAATACCCTCTAGAACACTGCTACATACATTATGCTTGCATATGTGCACATACATCCAACCATAAATATGATAAACACACTTTCTCGCAGTATTCTTTTTATTCATCTGTTCTTCATGCCTGAAATGCTTGTAGGAGCCATGTATCTAGCCTCTCCCTTTTTTTCTCTGGTCCTCCATAGTTAGTTACAAAGTAGATGTAGGTATGGCTGCAAAATTCTGCTATTAAAGACTGTCACCTATTGTTTCAACCATCTTCTTTCTTTTTAGAAGTGCAATGTTTTCTCCTTTACTTCCGAATAGCATCTAAGAAGGCAGGATAGGGCCTTCATCAACTTGGTTGATTTCTCAATTAACAAAAGGCATAAATTACGTGTAGAGCAGCCATTAATAGTAGTGTCATAAGCAATTTGATTTCATATCGTCATGCCTCAACAAAAACAGGGATGCACTAGTCATTTTTCTCTATTCTGAATTTCTGATATTGAAGATTATGTTAAGTTTCCAAAAGTAAGGTGTTAAAATAATGTGGCTTTCTGAAGATCTATTTATAGATGTATGTTGATGGAAATTAACTGCTTATTTTAAACATTGCCAAGTCAGACGAAGGTTAGCTGCGGATAGTCCTCCATCGCAGCAGATGGAAATGTCTATGTTACAGCAGGTAGTTCCACAGCAAGAACATTATACACAAAGCCGGGCTGTTGCTCTTCACAATGTCGAATCAACGATTTCTGAACTGAGTGGGATCTTCACACATTTGGCTACCATGGTTGCACATCAAGGGGAACTCGCTATCAGGTTTGCTCTTTTTGCTTGCAGGGCCATCAGATAATGTTGTGTTTGAAGCTATCACTAAAATTAGATGCACTTTTCATAGGCTCGTTCATGGTATGTTGTTCTTAATCTGTCTTGCTGGTGTGAGCAGGATTGACGACAACATGGAAGAATCATTGTCAAATGTTGAGGGTGCACACAGCGCTTTACTAAGGAATCTCACCCGAATATCATCAAATAGGTGGCTTATGATCAAGATCTTTGCCATTTTGATATTTTTCCTGATCATCTTCATCTTCTTTGTGGCTTAAATCTTGGTATCGAAAACTGAAAACCCGGCAATAGAATTCTTGCTCGTGGGTTTATTAGGGTTCTTCAACTCCGCGTGTGGTTTTTTTTTACGAAGTTGAGTATTGCAAGTAGAATAGGGTTCGTTGTTCTGTATACTTGATGGGCATCCGGTATGCCCATTTTTCGATTCTCAGGTGTAGCTTGTACAAGAATTACCATTCTTTATAGCATACATTTAGGTCATAGAGCAACTCTTAGATATGTTATGCATCTCTGTATCAACTGAAACAGCTTGCCATGTTTGCTTGAAACTGAAAAATAAAATATTTCTCTCAATTACTTTTCTTTTTTGTTTCACAAGATAAACTTAAATATTTTCTAATTAAACCGATTATCTGTCTTGTAATCGGTTGTATATCTCAGTGTGTTAGTCTCGCCCAGCAGGAAATAGTTTTGAAGGCCCACCGACCTAACTCCACGTGTGACTATAAAGCTACATTTTTACATATATGTCGATTAAAAGGGTTAAAGCAATAAGATTGGTTGTACTTATCCTTTATACCAAGCCATTGGAAATTTGGAGTTTGGAAGTGGAACCTTAACTCCCCCACCTACCTTTTATACTTCAGCAGCTCTCTGAAGGTACTCTTTTATGCAAGTCTTCGTGATCTATTTATGTTTATGATCGAAATTGTTCATATTATTTATCACTATATAAAGATTATCTCTATAAAAAATTAATTAAAATTAATATCGTTTAGTCAATCAACTGTAGAAAATAGATAAACGGTTCACAGTATTTTTACCGAATCCGTCTATCTGTTTTTATATAATTCGATAATTAAACGATCTTAATTTTAATTAATTTTTATTTAAAAATGATTTTTATACAATAATTAATAATATAATAATTCCGATCATAAAAATAAAATTTTGTTAATAGGCCATGAATGCTCACATTAAAGAGGATCTCACTTTAGGAGTGCAAATCTGTCAATCAAAAGGGTTCAGGGCTGGGTACTGCTACTGGTACACTATACTAAGGCAAGACTTTCGATAGTGGTCCAACCTTTAGTCCAACTCATGTCCCGCATATTTCGCAAATCACAATAAAAATTTGGATAAATTGTTGATTTAGTCTCTAAATTATTATCTGAGTAAAAATTAAGTTGCTAAAACTAACTTTTTGGGTAAAATAAGTTGCCAAATTTATTAAATACAACTAATTTCATCTATACTATTATATTCAAAGTTATTCTATTCCATTTTTTATCAATTTAAGCCACGTGAATTGTACTTTACACATTTTAGGGGGTAATATTGTCATTTTCTCGCCTATAACTCTTTAACGTTGTATATTGGTTGCAAAATTTAATTTCTAATTTACCCTCCAAAGTTAACTCCGTACACTCTTTTTTCGAAAAAAATAAATAAATCCTTAACATTGCACATGCAAATCACGTGACTTAAATTGACGAAAAATTGAATAGATTAGCTTCAAATCTAATATTAGGGACGTAATTGACAGATTTTAATTACTTTAAGGAAATTGTTTAGAGACCTAATTTTCAGTCGGGTAATAATTCAAAGACTAAATCGGCACATTACTCTAAAAATTTTGGTTGATGAACGAGTTAAAAACATTTTCTAACCGTTATAAACGTTACTGATTACGTTTGTCAAAAAAGTTAAGAGTAATTCTAGCTCATAGAAGTTTTTATTTGTGAAGCACCTTCCAAACAAGAAAGTCACTTGAATTTTTATTAAAAAATTTAACCAAGTGCTTCTTGCACAAGCCTTAGGTTCAGTTTGAGACCTTCTTGATTGTTAAAAGGGTGATATTATCCACACACCTCTTTTTACCTCCCACATGCTCCTATTAATTTTTGTCATTTGATCTTCTTCAATTCATTCGATCCGACGATTAGAAATTAAGAGGAGTTTGTGGAACGTTAAAAGTGGTGTGTGAAAAACATCACTCTTGTCAAAATTGAAAGTTTTGGTCACATGCATGGTTATGCTACCTACGCGCGCATGCTCTAATAAATATTTTAGTTACGATTGATGTGTAAGGCAACATACTCACAATAAGATAACGGTGCGCTATCTTATTGAGAGTGTCCGTCTATGAGTGTGATGCCCTGTGCAACGCAGATGCCAGACAACCGTGCCCAAAACTTTGATTGCGCTTTTGCTGAAGTGGGAAAAGTAACGGAAGTTAGAGCCAGCAAATGAGAGGTCAGAAAACCAGAAAAAAGGGGACAAAGATAAGTGATGAGTTCATGTCGCAGCACAATTTCTGCGAGCGTTAGATGGATGCAACAACGATGGGAGCCATTAATGGCAGACAAAAATCCAAAATTCAAGTCTCCAAGTCCATGATATATTTCATATAAGATTGGGTAGGTAGTGGAAGGTGCCCCTTTTAAAAGACTTGTGCAAACTAACACATGGTCCGTGGAATTTGACACTACTAAAGCAATAGGCTCATGGCTCTCCAATATCAAAGATTCTCTTGTAGTCATATATCTTCGTTTATACAGCAGAATGCAATACAATCGACATTGATACAGTGTTACTTCCTTATTAGCGGTCACTTAGAGATAAACCCGTCATATGGTAGTGCAAAATGTGGAGCAAGAAAGAAATTGTGGAGTTGAAAAGGATGGATTTGGTTGTAGTGGACAATGTACATGTAGGAGATGATGGTCTCATTTGCTATGATTTCGAATGGAACCATCTTGATAGGTCTTTGCCTGCTTTAATTTCCACTCTATACCTAATTTGATGTAATCTTTCAATGATTTTTGTTGCATAACTAAGGCATGTAATGTTTGGTTTGGTTTCGTATACAACTCTTTAATTCTATTTACTTTGCATATTTTGTTCTTATAAACAGAGAAATAGGATTTCGAACTTGAAACTTCTTACTCACATGAATATGATCAGATTTTACGTAGAGTATAAGATTAATGTACGTAAGTAAGTGCATGAAACTTACAATGGACTCGTTACTACAACTACTAGCGTTCCATTATCACTAATTATATGAACAAATTGTGGACCAAATAATAATTATTATTCATGCAAATAAAGTTGAAAAAATTGGTGGACCAAACGCCCAAATGATATTACATTCAGTATAGTCATTACTAAATTTTCATGCTGATTCAGACCAATGATTAGCCACAAGCCACATAAACTTGAAGAAGATGATCCAAAACATTTTATACAAGAAATTAATTAATTAAACATTCAGCAGCATTATTCCATCAAATTAATGAATGATTATATATTAAAATGTTGTGTTTTGCACTCTTTATTAAGCCGATGGATTTTGGTGTGGCCCGGGAGGCACTTTGGAATGGGATTAGAAATGATGAATGTTCAAGTCAGCCATTCATAGATTTTGGTCCTACATAAATAATTAATTTCCATCATGGATGAAATTTTAATTTAAACGAGAGGTTAGTAATTTTTCTCATTCGAGTGGTGTTATAATCTAATTACAAAAATGATTTTCACACAACACTTTTATATTTATTTTTGCATTCATATTGAATAAAGCAAAAGATAATCAATAGAGAGAAATATATAAGAGTGTGCATGTGGAGAAAAATTGTGTGTAGAAAACTTTTTTTTCTAATTAAACTACACATGAAATTCGAACTTGTGTGCAAACTATATACATGCAATGGATCTTTTATAAATTTTTAGATCCTTTTTTTTTTTCTGGATGCAAAAAATCATGTCCTAAGATGCTTTATAACCAAGACAGATTCTTAGAGGAGAAAAAAAAGTGATAGAATAAGTTACAAAGAGGAAAGCTTGGAGCTCACAGTTTTGTATTCTGAAATAAATCCTAAGAGAAGCTTTTGCAGATATGGAAAAAGCCAAATAAATCCAATCTTTTCCTTTTCAGTCTTATTTCAAGCAAATATTCTTCTATTTTGTGGGGTACCCTACAAATTCCTTGTGATAATTATGGCATGGTTGGACCCTTTCCCTTACGTATGAGTTTTCAAATATAATATCACTTCATCGCCATCCAAAATTGTCACGCTGATATGGTTAGAGATGTTAGTGGTAGGTTGTAGCGATGGGAGAAGAAGAGTTCATGAATTTCTCTACGATACCGTCGTAGCAATTCGATGTGGGTACAATTTTATCTTTCTCTATCGGGATTTAGATACTCGAACAACACAATCGATTGTATTTTTGTTAAGTATTTGAACAAATTTTTTTTAAGTATTATAAAATTAAAAAGAGAGTCTTGCATGTGGCTTAGGTTGAACCTTAGCTATATATCATGGTTTGAGTTAAATGGTTTCTTAAATTCATAATCTTCTTGATACATACAATGTATATATTAATGAAATATTATATATATTCTTCGCACATCAATTAGTCAACTAAAAAAATTAAATATTTGCTGGGTATAATCTTTCATGAACACTGCTACGCTTCTTATACATAAGAATTTAAATATTTTATATAATTATGCCTTCGTACCGAATGGGTACTACATGTCTACCTTTCCTAATTAATTAATTTTAATCATTATCTTAATTCTCTCACTAATCCCAAAATTAATACTTTGTTTAGGGTTGGCATGCGTGATGCATAATATATACTTTTAGTATTCACAAAAGGTAAACGGGGTAGGGTTACTTTGATAACAAGAACTAGCTAGATTACCTCTACCTAATGATTCTCTTAATCTCATGGGTTGCTTTAAAACGGCTGAGAGAGAAATGTAAATTTGTCCATATAATCGATTTGATAGGCACTATTAGGTTAGGATGATGTCCCTAAAAATTTAACTAAATGAATAATTAAGGCAGTGATCCATGCAAATTTTAATTAATGAATTAATTAGCATGAAGTATGAGTCAGAGTCAGATAATTGAGAAAAGAGAGACAAGGAGCATATTATGGAAAAGCTAAGTAAAAAGATGAAGAACCAAGTGAGAAGGAGGCCCCTCCACCCACTATAAGCATGTTTATTATCTAATCTTTCATGATAAAAAGGAAAATAAATAGACGTTAATGGTGATTTTGATAGAGATTAAAGTCTCCATTAAAAGGTTTGATGCTGCTTACTTTTTGACTGCATGTTAAGAGAGTAGTTCACCAAATTCTTAAAGAATGAGACTTTCTCCACAAAATTTCAATCATCAAATCTCTTCAAACTCATGTCAAGAATAAATATTCATGTTCATTTGTCATCGTGTTACTAATTTATTCATGTTATAGGATTGTATAAGCTTATGACAAGTCATTTCCGAATATACTATTTTCGGAAGTGCACATAAATAGCCTATAAATTTTATTGTACTAAGACTTGAAAGATCATTCAAGAATTGAAAGACTCGAAACTAGTTAAGAAGACTCAACTCAACAATCAAATAACTTGGTCAATAATAGCTCTTGGAAGTCATCAGCCTATTATTCGTGACATACGTTTGATCCATCGAGCGAGAGTCATATACTATTATAATACGTGAATTAGTAACTATATATTCAAAAAATATAACAAAGGAAATCCTTCTGGTGGCTACTAGTTCCCATTGCTTTCTCCTGTTATAGTCTAGGTTATATGCACATGTACATTAAATGAAATACAGAGATGGGTGACGGCATTTTGAATTGGATGGGCCATGTTATATTATAGGTACTAATTAGCTAATATAGCTCTTAAGTGTAATCTAGTGGACATAAGTAATTTTGTAAGCCTTCTTCACTCTTCATGAAAACTTAAAGAGTTTTCGTAAGAGTATAAGATAAGATCAATGATTATAATCACCTTGGATTTGAAGTTAATTAATGGAGATTTACTAGCATATTTGGATTTCCACAGTATATAGAAATATTTCGCTTGCACGATGTGGATGCAAACATGTGTAATGTATACAATTCAAAATTTGTTTATCTAGTAATGTTCAATTGTCAGACAGTTTGACATATTATGTACATAATCACCAATTATCAAATTACGAGTCAAATCAAGACAACGGATTTAAATACATGAATCTACGATTTTAATTGGCATTCTAAACAACTCCAATAGTAAAACAACCTATGATATAGTTATAATGTTTTTATCGTAATAAAAAAGAATGTGATTCTCACACTCATTTTTTTTAGCGTTTGTATTTAATAAATTAAAGAAAAATTAATCACCGGAAACGATATAAGAAGGACAATCAATTTTCCATAATAGTGATAGTGAGTAAAATTTTCATTTTTCTATGCATATTGTGCAACATGAGGCACAAAAAGGAGTAATTTGACACAAAAGAGTGAAGCTGGATTTAGTTGGGACAATCAATTTTCCACGTTTAATCTGTCCACCAACCTCCATTTCTGCCATTATAAAACTACTACAATATTTCTCACACACACAGAGGAGAGAGAGAGAGAGAGAGAGAGAGAGAGAGAAAAAGAAAGAGAAGTTCACTGATAGAAGCTAAACTCTCTGCAACAGTTAACAGAAACACAGTGCACAGAGACAGAAACTGAGAAAAAGGGAATAGATTTCATGCTCTGGTAATTACATTGCTCTATTGTCTTCCCAATTTTTTTCTGAAAAAAATTATAAAAAAGTTGTATTTTCTTATATAAAAGTAGTGCTTTTCTGCAACTCTTTCTTTTCTTAGGTGTTTCTTTTTCTCAGATCTCTCTCTATTCTCAAAAACCCAGGAATCAAGATCCCCAGAAAACACCACCACCTCTAAAAAATTTCCCTTTTAATTTTTCCCTCTTTTCTTTTGTTTCTCACAGAATCATCTTTGACTCCTGCCACAGATTGTGCCAAATTCAGAGAGAGAGAGAGAGAGAGAGAGGGTAAAATTCGGCTGCGTCTGACACGAGTCTTAAAAGTCTACATCTTTATTTTTAAAGTTCCAATCTTTGGAAGTTTTCAGAATTAAAAACTCTCTGCAACGGCCAACCCAAGTGCCACTGCAATTGCATGCTCCTCTCTCTACTTTCCTTTCATTCATTCAAAGACCAAAACGAGATAAATCACTCTCTCTCTCTCTCTCTCTACTTTCTCTCTCTACTCTCTCTCTAGAGTGATAGGAGTTAAAGAAAGTAACCGATTCTGCAGAGAGTCTCACATTTGTCAAATCGCCATAGAAGCTTCCATTATATATCCTCAACAAACTCTCTTCCTTTTCACACATTTCCATCTCCCAAAAAAAAATCAGATTTATTTATTTATTTGAGTTGAGTATCTTTTTTTCTCACTTTCCTCTTTTTTGCCTTCTGGGTTTTGGTTTTCTGGTGTGATTAGTTCATAATCTTGTGGTTTAATATGTCTGATAATTGTTTCAGATCCTTTAATCCGTCAGAAATGGCAGCTCAGAAGCAATCAGAGGAGGCCATAACCTTCAACCAGACCGATGGCAGAGAGGAAGAAGAAGAACACGCAGCAGATCATAACTCAGGTTTTAATCTCAGAAACTTCCTCTGGCATGGCGGCTCCGTCTACGACGCCTGGTTCAGCTGCGCATCGAACCAGGTCACAAATTTACCAAAAACCCACCTTAAAATTCACATTTTCGGACACAAATTCTGATAATCTAACGTTGTCCTGTCCTGTCCTGTTCTGTTCTGTTGTGCTCTGCTTTGGTCAAAACAAGAACAGGTTGCTCAGGTTCTGCTGACTCTGCCCTACTCCTTCTCCCAACTGGGAATGCTCTCGGGAATCATATTCCAGGTATTTTACGGAATCCTGGGGAGCTGGACCGCTTATCTGATCAGCATTCTCTACATCGAATATCGAAGCCGAAAAGAGAAGGAAAATGTCAGCTTCAAGAACCATGTCATCCAGGTGATTATTTCTCACAATGCAAAACCATTTTTTTTTTTTTACTTAATTTTCAGTTCAGAAAAAATAAAGTTATTGATTTGATTCTGTTTTGTGAAATTTTTCTGAGCAGTGGTTTGAGGTGTTGGATGGTTTGCTGGGTCCGTACTGGAAAGCCGTTGGATTGGCCTTCAACTGCACTTTCCTCCTCTTTGGATCTGTCATCCAACTTATAGGTTGTGCAAGGTATGTCATTTTTAATACCATTTTTCTCTTATTTCATCATTTTTATAAATAAAATTTTGAAAGATGGGTTTTTCTTGGATATTTGCGCAAATAAAACCGGTTACAAGTTTTAAACCAAAAATTGAATTTCAAGAACACTAAACGTGGTTTATATACGGCTTATTATGTGTTTAGTTTCTCCATTTCTATTTTGATTAAAAGTTTGTAACCGGTTATGTCCGAGCGTTGTTTTAACACAAGTTTTCTTCAATTTTATCATTTTATAAAATAAAATTGAAACTTGGTTTGTTTTTTGGGGAGTGTGTAATCGAAAATAGAACTGGTGTTCAAAGGAGGTTATTGTCTGTTTAGTGTCACCGAGTTCTAGTTTTGATTAAAAATTCGTACCAAGTTATATTTGTGCTTGTTTCCCGTCTTGTTTTGTTTAATTAGTACTTAACTAATAAGTTGTGTTGTTGATTAATGCTTGATTATGCAGCAACATATACTATATAAATGACCATCTGGACAAGAGGACGTGGACCTACATATTTGGAGCATGTTGTGCCACGACAGTCTTCATCCCCTCCTTCCACAACTACAGAATTTGGTCCTTTTTAGGGCTTGGGATGACCACCTACACTGCCTGGTACATGACCATTGCAGCCATTGTTCATGGCCAGGTAAAAAAAAATTAATTTTAATTATTCGATCAATGGCCCTGATTGTTTTCGGGTTATCTCTCCGTTCTTTATCCACCGTTGATTTTGGCTCTGTTGTTTTGGTTTTACAGGTTGAGGGTGTGAAACACTCAGGACCAGATAAATTGGTTTTGTATTTCACCGGCGCCACCAACATACTCTACACTTTCGGCGGCCACGCCGTTACTGTGTGAGTCTTTATTTAGTGTTATTAAATTTTTAATTTTTGAAGTGAATTAATCATGATGTTCCTTCCTCCTCTTTTTTATTTATATTTATATTTTCTTGGGTTTTCTTACACAGTGGAATTCATTATTATGTAGCTTTTGCTCGCCATTAATGGGTTGGTGAGAGAAGTGAATATCATGAAAGGGAAATGAAAATGATATATAAGTGAGAGAATATTTGTTCTTTAATTAACAATTATCGTCCTGAGATTCGAACTTCCGACAAAGTGGAGACTGAGTGACGTTGAATGGTCATGCTCATATAAGTGAGAGAATATATATAGTGAAATTTGATTTAGATAATATTGACTATGTCACTGACTACTCATATATATATTGTTAATCATAATTAAGTTTCAATTTTTCTTTACTAAACTTTATGGTATAATTGATGCTATTGTTTGTAGGGAAATCATGCATGCAATGTGGAAGCCTCAGAAGTTTAAGTATGTCTATCTCTTTGCTACCCTCTATGTATTCACTCTAACCCTTCCATCTGCAACTGCTGTGTACTGGGCCTTCGGCGACCAACTCCTCACCCACTCGAACGCCTTCTCGCTCCTTCCCCGGAATAAGTGGCGCGATGCAGGTGTCACATTGATGCTCATTCACCAGGTGATGATCCTGACGACTCTATTTACTTGTACATATTGTTATTTTCCTGGCTGTTTTGGCACTTTAGCTACAATTGTTGCTTTCAGTTTGAACCTTCGGAACCATGATTTTGAATTTGAAACATTTCTGTTGTGGTGATGTAATTTTCCCGTGTGGTTGGCATATGCAGTTCATCACATTCGGGTTTGCTTGTACGCCACTCTATTTCGTGTGGGAGAAAGTAATCGGAATGCATGACACCAAGAGCATATGTTTGAGGGCAATTGCCAGGTTGCCTGTGGTGATACCAATTTGGTTCTTGGCCATCATTTTTCCTTTCTTCGGTCCCATTAATTCAGCCGTCGGCGCTCTTTTGGTCAGCTTCACCGTCTACATCATACCCGCCGTAGCCCATATGCTCACTTTCAAATCCGCCTCCGCTCGTCAGGTAATGCCTCAATCTTTAATCGCAACTTCTAAATATGTGTGTGTGTGTATGTGCGTGCGCATGAGGCCACATTGACAATGTGATGAGGCCACATTCGAGATTACCTTCCTAATCAAAGTGCAATGGTGTGATTTCGTGTGGGCAGAATGCGGCAGAGAAGCTTCCATTCTTCCTTCCGAGCTGGACGGGAATGTACGTGGTAAACGCATTCATCGTGGTGTGGGTGTTCGTAGTCGGGTTCGGATTCGGAGGGTGGGCTAGCATGACCAACTTCTTCAGGCAAGTTGACACTTTTGGGTTGTTTGCAAAGTGCTACCAGTGCCCTCCCAAAGTCTCAGCCTCCCCACCACCACATCACTAAGCTTCCCTCTGACATTGTATCATACTCATGGTGTCCTGCATTTTGCCTTATCTTTTGTGTAGCCTCTATAAATATCAGTACATTATTGCAAGATGTGAATGGTGAATTGGTGGTGTTTCCTTTTGAATCAAACCAATATTTTGCTACATTTTTTTAGTACAAGCAATATTCTATTTAATTAAACAATGCTACATTCAAAATGCTTAGCTTTTAGGTCTTTTCTTCAAAATTACCGTTTGTTATAAATCATTCAAATTCGAAATCAAACCATCATCGGGTGGCTTAGTATTTCAGGCCTGCAAATTTCAGGTTCATATTTCACACGGCTTGTCTTAGGTTTAATTTCTGACGCTAGTGAATCACACGATGGTGATTATGGGACGCTGAAATGCCTCTATGAGTTTTTTTGGCTCTTGAAAGAGTGGACTGTCGTGACTTAACTATCAATTGATTCTTTTTTTTAAAGAAAGAAAAGTCCGAAATCATTTACATATTACCCCAAGTGAAACCTAAAACGTATAATTTTGATGAACAATATGAAATTAAACGCCTTCGACGACGGACTCAAAATTTTCAGTTTTTAGTTTTGTTAAGCAGATTCACATTCATCAAACTTCATGCTTGTCGTTTTGCCGCTTATTTGTGTACGTTATAGGTTTGACTGGTCAAATGTGAATGGTGGGGGATCTTTTGATGTGGATTGGGAACTCCGAAACTCTAGTAGTGACTTGGATCATTGGACAACCAACTCAAAATCTATCCCACATCCACATGTGACGTTATGATAGGGCGGGCCACTCTCATTGTGGGAGAAATTCTTCTATGCTAGTGGACTACTTCATCCGTTCGACCATACACATAAAGTTATCACATTGATGGAGTTTAGTGCAGGTATCAATTTTGGGAATCAATAAACTTGATTCTATTTTCTAAGTTCACAATCCAAATCTAAAATAGAAAACTCTATGCTAATTCCTAAAAAAGATTACTTTTCAATTAATACCGTATATAAGATTACAATTTGAAATTAGTCCTTCGACCACGTGCCATGTCATCATATGCATTAACTCAAATTATATTCATTTTTATCTTTGTGCAGCTTTTATTCTTTTTTTCATAAAAGGAAGAAAACACTTATTTTTATCTTTGTGCAACTTTTGTTCTTTTTTCTATAAAAAAAAAATTGTTTTTGCTCACCCTCCTAACTTAAGGTGACCGTTAACCAACCTATGGTTAATTATGCATTTAATTAAATTTTTATGAAAAAAAAAATAAATTAATTAAAAAAAATACTTACCCTTTATTCATTCTTTATTATTCTATCAATTAAAGATTTGATTGAATTATCTTACTTCTCTTTCTCTCTTCTCGGCAAATAGCACAACTCCGCCGCTTTTTTTTCATGAAATTAATTCTCCTTCTACACCAACATCTTGCTACACCACCAATAAATGGGAAGGAAAAAGAAGAAGCACTGAATGGCAGAAGATAAGAAAGACTTAGAATTGGGTGGTGCTCTTGCTTCAATTTATTGATAGTGTGTTAAATCAGTTTGAACCAAATTAACATTTCTTTGGTTATATACTTCATCTTTTAATTTTTCATATCCTACAATATTTTTTTCTTTTGCTATGTCATAGCCGAAGGAGGTAGGACGGCAAAGGGTATATTAATGTCAATCAATTGTTTAATTTGATGAGGAAATAATTAGAGATAGTAAATGGTAAGTTTTGTGCTTAATTAGTTTAATTATTATTTTTTACATATTAAATAATTAAAGAGAATAGACAAACTATAGTTAGATTTTTAAACATGTGGCGCAAATTTGGAAAGGAGGTAACGGTCACCCTGGATTGGGAGAGTGAGCAAAAATGGACTAAAAAAAAATCCACAAATTGAGGAGTCATTAATAATAGCCTTAACAAAATTTCAATCATTCAATATTACGTTCATGTTAAACCCATATTTTCATATGGTATTATTCTCACAAAATTCAAATTAGGAGAATAATATTATGATGTAGGTACTATGATTTTGGCATGAATAATAGCCTTAGGTATAATGATTATTCAGTTTTTTGGTGTATTCAATTAGTCAGTAATACTTTTTCAGTTAGGTACTATGATGTAGCCTGTAGATTTATTGAATATGGAAGTATACTCAATTAGATACTTTGATTTAGATGTAGTCACTTAGGTACTATAATATAGGTGTTTTCATTTAGGTACTCTAATTAGGTATTATATTTGGTACCATGATTTAGGTACTATGATCTCAATAGGACATTTCCATTTCCATTTAGGTACTGTTACATCCCGTTCCGAAAAATATTAGTATTTTATTCCTGGAAGTGGGAAATGATGAAAATGCCCATGGTTGACCCTTCGGTTGACTTTTGCGTCGTAACTCGTACGACCCTTCCCTTTGTATTTTCTTGTCGTACTCGTCGTTACGAATGCGTGGACGCGAGCGGAACATCATTTGGAGTCCGAACGAATATTTTACGGGCTTCGGATTACCGACGTTTCCCGTATTTTGAAATTGGACTGTTTGGTAGGTGGGTTTGGGGCCCAGCTTCCTGCAGGCCCATTTCCCCCTGTCTCCTTGTCTGTTTGACTCATCTCCCTCACTCTCTCTGCACACTGTCTCAGTCCCTCACTCTCTGCAAACAAACCAAACTCTCTCCCGTCCGTTCCTCCCCGAGCCAAACCTCGGCAAACCTCCATTTCTGGCCAAACCAACATCACTGTCACCTTCTATTCACCAAGAACCCAGCAAACTGTCCAGAACCCAGGAACCCCCAGGTTCCATGAACTCGGGCGAACCCAAGTTTTTTCCCCCCAGCGAGTTCTCGGTGAAACCGAGCTCAATCCTCCTCGAAACCATCACCATTCAACTCCTCGAAGTCCCTAGGACCTTGTTCGAGCCTTGGATGGTCTGTTTTGGACGTGAAACGACGATCGGGAAATCGGCCACTTTATGGCCGTGACTTCTTCTCCATTTTCCGGCTAGCTCCAGCTAGTTTTTGGCCCCCAAATTGGTAAATTCTTGTTCCCCTTGTTTCCAGCTTCATTTTGGCACTTGAATCGTGCAATTTGGCTTTGAAATGAGTGAGATATGTCGATTTGAAGTTTTTTCGGCATAAAAACCCAGATTCCGGCGACGGTGACCGGAAAATCGGCAGGGATGACCGGCGCTGACAACGTAGAGAATTCTTGTATTTGTAATCATATTGTATTCTCCTACTCTACTCCACAATTATTATTTTATTATTTCTTTCCGCCCGCACACTTTCGTGCACTCTGACCTTCATTTAATTCAATTTGCTTAAATTATTTCATAAATTCTTCTAAATGGCTTTCGTCACCCCACGTGGTGTTGGTCAGCACACTCGACTTTTGGGTGTCCACTTGCACATCTGGATCGGGGTGTGTCAGGTACTATGACGTGGATATTATGATTAATCTATGCATAATATATGGTAGGAAAATTGTACATCTTTATGATCATTAGTTTTTTTTTTAAAAATATTTCGCTTAACTTTTGGTTTACTATTATCTTGCCATTTTTCATTCCAAAATTAGCAAAAACAAAATATGAGCTGTAATTATTTACCAAAAAAAAAATACAAACTGTAATAAATGGAAAAAAAAAATGAGCTGTAATAAAGACGTGGATACTCAGTAAAAGGACTAAAATCAATATACAATCTAACACAAGATTTTAATGAAAATTTGATATTATCCAAGAATTAATATCCGAAAACCCCGACGAGTGTTATTGATAAGGAGCAAAGACTAAGACTTGATAAGGTTGGCTTGATATGATTTTATGATTGGAACTAATCTCTAACTTCCTTTCTTTAAGCTCATCTTTCACGCATCTTTAATGCAGTCAACTAATTGATAAAGCTCCACCTCCGTGTTTATTATTTCCATAAAGCAAGTGCCCTTGATCTTTAAAACCATCATTGGATTTTGTTGTTGGCAATTGGAATCAAAGATTTTTACTATACTCCACTGTACGACATGATATGGATGAATGATGTATGACATTCAATGGTCATAAATAGCGGGGTATGATATACACTAATGCATACAAGAAAATTTTAGTCGATAATATGTCAAGTTTATCATCAAGAGCGTTGCAACTCATGTTTTTGGACAATAACAAGGGTTGCTAAAGTGCAATCTAGTAGCATTTTCAACAGTTACATAAAGGTAAGGACAAGGGCAAGGGCAAGGCAAGGACAATGACATGTAATTGCTACTCTAAAACAGTATTTGCCTTTGTGCAACTCCATCAATTGGGCAATGACAAGGGCAAATATATATATTTCAAATGCATAAAATGAAATACGACCCTAAAATTTGTCCAATTAGTCTTTGTATTTACTATTCACACAAACGTCAAATAAAACATGAAATTAATATATATATATATATTTTAATCTTTCTAATTTTTAAAACATTTTTTTTTAATTTCATATTTTTAAGTAAAATTTAAAAACTGAATAAATTTAGGCCGTTATCTTATGACTGTTTTAAATTCAACGACACATAAAATGCCATGTGTATTGCCGTTGGGGAACTGGGTTTCTTTGTGCGTTGAGGGGCCCACGACAACAGATGCTGTCATTCTGACGTCGGCAACCCAACATGCGCTTGCTCGGGCGTTTGGTTGGGTGTGGCTTGGCGCACTACTTGCCCTTTGAGAAATGAACCGCTGGTGCTGGGTTTTGGGGTTGAAGGATATCTTTTCAGCCCTTGCCTTTTCAAAATCGGTGAAATTGCTCTAAGAATAAAACTTTTTGTACCATGTAAACTCTTCTAGTAGTGTACCATCCTCTGTAGTAGAGGCGAGACATTTCCATTAAAAAAACATACACTAAATGGTAGATTTAGATGGTATAAATAGCAACACTTGTAATGTAACGTAACAGGTTGTAAACGCGAGAGTGTCCTCGATCGTGAAATTGAAGCAAAACTAGAAGCAAAGAACCACTTTACTGGGAGAGTTTGCTCACAGTAGAAATTAGTCCGGACGCAAGTATAAGGCATCTGACACAAAAGCGTCGGTCAATTAAAAAATAATTATTCACGTTTTACATGTGCAGTCGGACCGTCTAGGCAGAAGCATTTCTTTCTTTTTCTTTGCAAAGCAATGGAAAACTCAGATAAAAGCCCAAACACAAAACAAGTCCGGTCTGGCCCAAGTTGTGAAAATATTAAAGACAAACCCCCAAAAGCTCTAAAACTTCCAAATTGCGTGTGACATTCAAACTTCCACCTGCAATTTTCAGACTGAGTTTTAGTGTTCCCAGCTCACACCACCCCCCTCAAGTTCCTTCCTTTTTTTACCATTTCAAGCAAAATCAACACAGCACCAGATTTGGGCCTTCAGATTGTGGCGCGACGGAGCTCCAACGATGGCTCCACGAGGACGAGGCAAAAAGGTTCGACCTTTTCTTTCGTTTTCTCACACTTTCTCGCCTTTTCCCGCACTTTCTCACTCGTCTTTTCTTCCCCAAGTTTTGTTTTCTCACATTTGATTTCCTTGTTGTTTTTTTTCCCCTTTTCAGAAAAAAAAAAAAATCAAGTTTTTCACATTTTGCACTTTCACTTGGTATTTGCAGAAGCATACCCGAATGGATGCAGCCATTGATGCGACGCGTGAAATGGGTTTTGACAAGAAACTCGTTCGTGCTACGGTGAATCAACTACTCAAGGTGGGTTTTTTTTTTATTTAAATTTTTTAATTTTCTGAGGGGTAATCGTGTAAGGGTTTTGGGTTTTGTTTGAAATGTGAAAAGGGTTTTGCTTTCAGGTTTATAAGGGAAACGATGGGGGAAACGATGAGGAAGTGGATGGATGGCGATTTATCGAAGAGGGTTCTTATAGTCTCCTGATTGAACAGCTTCTTGAGAAAGTAGAAGCACAAGATGCTGCTGAAATTAGGGTAAGTTGATTGCTTCTTCTTGTTTTTGTGTGCTAAACTTGCTTCCTTTTTTCGGTACAATGTGCTCTATTTCTCTCTGGTCCTTTGTGATTCTGTAGTGTTATGCGTGGAAAATCGGTATCTTTTAGTTAGTTGAGCCTAAGATGGATGCATGTTTGATATCAAGTCGGGGTATCATCAGTTCAGTGATGAGAGAAATTGAAGTGGCATGGGTATAAAACCGAAATTTAGAGGGAAGAGAAGCTGCAGAGAGTAAAAGTAAATGCAGTTTGTACTGTATGCCTATGATTTCTCTGTGAAACCCCATTTTGTTGTTGTGTACAAGGGGAAGATTTGTGGCGTAAAATACCATGGGAAGAGAGAAATTGTGGAAAGCGTGAGTAGTAAACTCTCCAACGCCATTAAATTGAAATACTTTAGTTGAGAAAGAAAAGGAATTATTCGCATAAGCTGAAAAGGCATCACTTTTATCTGATGGGAACAACAAGGTACACTTATCCACAAAAGGCACATAACACCGATGACCGTGCAGCACTGTGAATTACAGCAAAAGGGATAGTAGATGACTTGGAAAGAATGAGTATCATAGATAAAGCGACAATGATTATCCTGACAAAACTGATTTACAAAGAGAAGATACGCAGCAATATCAGGAAGTACATTAGACATGTTAAAGGTTTGATTATTGGCAGTTAAAGTCAAAGAGCCAATTGTCTAATAGAGGGACCAGAACTATTACCTGTTGTGATTGGATCTTGGCCATGACAGGGTGTAGCAGGAGTCGGCTTAGCCAATCCGTTTCCATATGGTTTGTTGCCCCACTGTCAGTGAGCCAAAAGTAACTGAAGGAAACTGATGACCAGAGGCTGCAGCCATGGAAGTTGGTGATGGAGAAGGTCCCTTGCCTTGATAAGAGAAATTGGCTCGATTGGGTAATCTAGAGAGTATGTCCAACTGTGTCACATGGATGACAGAGAATCTGTGTAGTACCAGAAGGTCCAGCTTGGTGGGTCTGTCTAGGGTCATGGTAAACTGAAGAATGTCGTCAGCTAAAATTCCGTGGTGCTTGATTATATGTCTGTGGATATTTGATTAGAAAATTGTGAAAACGGACCATAAGACTGATTGTGATTGCTAATTTCTGTTGTGAAGAGAAAGCTAACAGCATTGGTTTGCAGTGCGCTGCATTATGTTCCTAGTAGCTGTTATCATGTGTAAGTTTGGCTCAGTAGTAGGCCTCAACAAATCCTGCTACTCCAACTCCTCTAAAGTAGGATTACACATTAAATTGCCCTGCATTTCTGTGTGGTAGAACTGCATTGCGTTCATCAGTGATGTTTTAGTTCTCACCTTGACTTTCGTTACTCTTAATTGTACAAAATTAGTCATAATTCTAGTCCGAACCCTTCAATTTTTATGTTAATTAGCATCGGTAGCATTGCCTAAATTGAGCATACATTATTTTCTTTTTCACTTTCAAAGGATGCTGCTCCACAAGACGATACTGCTCCACAAGAGGATAATGCTCCACAAAACGACGCTGCTATGCAAGAAGACGCTGCTTTGCAAGAAGACGCTGCTATGCAAGAAGATGCTGCTCCGCTAGAAGATGCTGCTCCGCTAGATGATGCTGCTCCACTAGATGATGCTGCTCCGCTAGATGATGCTGCTCCGCTAGATGATGCATCAGCTGCTGTGTCCTCAAGCACTGCCATTCTATCTACTTGCGATAATGCTCCACAAGATGATGGATCAGAGGTTGGAACCTCAAGGACTGCAATTCTACCTACCTGCTCAGAGGCTGTCGACGGCACATTGCTGACTGAGGATCCTTGTGACTCTGCATCACATACTAATGGACCTGGCCCAGCGTCACTGATTAACATGCCAGGTAACTTATTTTCTAATTATTCCTAAAGATCTAGTCATGTGCAGTTCCCATTCATCACTACCATTATAAATGTCCACTTGTCTTGCAGATGCTAACGATTGTCTCCGAGTAGACAGCCTTGCACCCCGAAGGCCTAGACCTTACTACGGCTGGGTTTGTAGCAATGACAAGGAAGATCCTGTGGAAGTGGCATCGTCTCCATTGTCAGAGTTGGTTAAATTGCTCATTAGGCCAGATAAGAAGAAAAAGCGGAAGTCGAGGTGGGACATGGGACCTGAAGATATGTGAAGCTCTTGCCAATCATGTCATGCTTGTAATATGTAGAAATAGGAGTGTTGTATAGAAAACCATAGGTTTTGGACCTTTCGGTGACACACTGATACTATGATCCGAATTCATACGTACCGTGTCGATATTTTGTGCAAACCAGTGCAACTACAGAGAAGAGAAATGTAGATTTTGGAAGCCATTGGAACACAAATGTTGTGCTTAGAAGACGGTGAAAGCTTGTGGGTGGCTTTAGTTTGTTGGTGCCTTAATGCGAGTTCCGACAGGTGCATTTTGCTTCACTTTGATTTTCAGGAGGATTATGGAGATAGGGTGTTGGTTTCTACTCTCGGGTTTGAAACTCTCCCATTCCCTAAGTTAATGTAACAATTTTGAATCCTCCCCCTCCCCTTAATAATAATAATGTAAAAAAACCTTTAATTTGAAAATAATTATTAAAATGGTTTTATATTACAAGGATGAGACTGATGCAAGAATTTGTAACTCAAGTAATTAAGATTTAAGAGCATTGGTTATGCACCTTAAGTTGGTGATATTTTTTGCCAAATATTGTCAGCAACACTTTTGATGATCTAAAAAATACTTTAAGGTATTTCTAAAGAACTTTCAAACATGTCCATAATTTACATGGAAGAGATTCAAACTCAAAATAGAGGTGGAATGGACGTATTGTCTTAACCTAAGGGACAATTATATTATGATCCCTATGAAAGAGTGGGCACACTATTCTAACCAAGGGGACAAACACACTGATCTAGCTTAGAGGCGGTCACACGATCTTCACAAAGAAGGTAGACACATTGTCTTGACTAAAGGAACTGACACCCTCTTAGCCGACTCAACTAACTCACATTCAGAGTCGAAATTCTGATTCGCAATCCGAGGTTCACATTTCAACAAATAAACAAAGAGTGGTTCTTTGTACACTCAAATTTCTTCTTTAGTCACCCATGTTTCTCTGGACACCTAATTTACTCTCAAACATTTCTTTGGACACTCAAAATAATTTACTAAACTTCCAAGAATACCCTTCTTTTACTGTTTATGAATTTATTTTTATGTGGACACCCATTTTTTAGAGTAGCACGACGAAGTACGACAAAGAGAAGTTTAGACAAGCACGTTAAAGTGAAATTCAACATTCGCGAAGTTCATCAGTCATTTAGTTACTACGTTGTTTATTTCAAAACCTTATGATGCCAAAAAAAAAAATTTATTTTCATTAAGAAATCACTAAGTTGTTTATTGTAATTTTATATATAAGTGATTGGTGTCCAAAGAACCGCTCATAAACAAAATATATTAAAAATTATCAATTACGCGCGTATTTAACCCAAACGAACCTGAAAACAGATATTTCCACTCTGCGTGTTTGTATCTTCTCTCAGGATAAGACGCCCTCTCACCTCACTGAGACTCCGAAAGCTTCAAACTTTCACACAAAGCTTCTCTCCAAACTCCAATGGCGCTAGGGTTTCATCTGAATTAGAACCTCCCACCGACTACCTATCAGTTGAAATGAACTTCTCGGCAACTTTTCGCGGGAATTTCGTCCCCTTATCGCAGTGCAGCTCTTGCTGCGATCTTCGTTTTCAGCCCTATTTCGCTTCCGAAACTGGTTATTGGCAAAAACGACACCGTCGCAGAAGCAGCTTGAAGCTCCAGGTTTCGAGGCAAGGTTCTCTGTATAAGCTTAATTAGCTCATCAAATAATTACCAAATTAGTTACATTCTTGTTGCTGCTTGGAATCTGATTACTGTGATTAATTTAGAATTTTGAGGAGGCGAGAGGTTGTTTGTAGAGTGAGTGAGACGGAGACCGAACCGGATAGCAATAACGATGAGGTGCAATTTCGATTTTATTGTTAAATTTGAATGTTAATTTCTGTGCATTTTTATGTTTATCAATTCTTATTCGTTTTGATATTGTAGGAAAAAGAAGGACATGAAAATGAAGGTGGAGATTCTGATGCCGCCGTCCATCTCGATTCGCAGCCGATCGCTGCAGACCAAGTAAACAATGATGCTGAAACTAAGGCTCAATTTGGTGCCCAGGTACTGTCAGTCAATTGAAAACTTTAGCTTCCCTTACATCTCGGAGTTTCGTGATTTACTTCTTAGTAATACAGTGATTGTGTACTCGGATATAGGCGAAATTGATTTCGTTGCTGTTTCTCATAAAGGAGGTAGTAGTATGAATAACTATTCAAAGAGTATTCCTTAGTGACTCCCATTCACTAGTTATACATGAAAATAATGTCCCTTGGAGTTCAGTATGAAATCCCGTCACGAACATTATACAAGGGCAACTTTTCCATTCTATACCAAATCCCCTAGCAGGAGGGGCTATCTGCCTGAAAGTTGGTCTCTCATTATTCAGATTTCTTTATTTCAAAAAGTGAGGATAAATAATTTCATATTTTGATTAAGAGGGTATTGGGAATTAGCTCTGTTGACACTTATTGTGCTAAGGTTGTGTTTACGACAGGAGGTTGAAAATGTAGAAGTTTCAAGTGGATCGCCTCTTCCAGGTGTGAAGGTGATTATGAAGTTCTTTGATGTTTCTTGTATGAGAAGACACCTTTTTTATCATCTCTTCTTTTTACCACCCTCTTCTTAATAATTTCCTGAACAGCCGCAGCTGGGTGAATCCATCCGGATTCCAAAGGAAACACTCGATATTCTTAAGAACCAAGTTTTCGGCTTTGATACCTTTTTCGTGACAGGCCAGGATCCATATGAGGTGAGCTGACTGATTGCATTTCATTTTACTTTTTATGTCTATGTCAATTTGTCCACTGGAAAGAAGTGAAGAAAACATATGGAATGGCATGTGGATATAACCTCGGTTGTTAGGTAAAGTTACTTTCAATATTCCTATGGAGCGTACGAATTTATGCATGCTTATTTGTGGACTTAAAACTATCCTACAAAACATAATTGAGAAAATGCTGGTAATGTAGGAAATCATTGGAATGTTAAGATATGCTTTCTAGTCTGCGTGGTTGAAAATCTCTGATTTTGTGTTACTTCTACCAGACTGGAGTATTGTTTAAAGGAAACCTGCGAGGAGTGCCTGCTAAAAGTTACGAAAAGATATCAAAGAGAATGCAGGCATCCATTTCTATACTTCCTTCATTTCACCGTTTAAACTTGATTGATTCCCTGTTAACATCTGCACAATCTGTTTGTAGGATAAATTTGGGGATGAATATAAGCTTTTCCTCCTAGTCAATCCTGAGGATGATCAACCAGTGGCCATTGTAGTTCCACGAAGGACATTACAGCCAGAGTCAACTGGTGATTCTTTAGCTCCTGCCTGTTACAGGATTTCCGTGGAAGTTGTAGGCTGAAATCATTCTCTAAAGCTTATGATTTGTTACGATGATGGATTTGGTGTCAATCTTGCAGCCGTCCCAGAGTGGTTTGCAGCTGGTGCTTTTGGATTGGTCACATTGTTTACCCTACTTCTTCGAAATGTTCCTGAGTTGCAGTCCAATTTACTGTATGTAATTTTCTTTTCTTGTATATTCATTATATTAAGTAGATAGATAATAATGCACACTCATAATAATAGTTTTTTGTTTTGTTTTTAATATGTCCCAGGTCAGCTTTTGATAATCCTGAGCTGTTAAAGAATGGTTTACCTGGAGCCCTTGTAACTGCAGCTGTTCTGGGGGTGCATGAGCTCGGCCATGTTTTAGTTGCAAATAGCACTGGAGTCGTGCTTGGAGTGCCATACTTTATCCCCAGCTGGCAGGTGAATTTCATATGAAGAAAGTGCCCCCCAAACCCCCTTTTTTATAAGACGAGTTTACATGCATAAATTTGCATTTCAATATGCTAAGTATCTGTATGTCTGCCCGACAGTACCTTTACGTTCCATATAGGCTGATTGTTGTGAATTTTCTTTGTCGCTAGTTTTTAACAATCGTGTCATGAGTTGAAAGAACTGCTAGGAGAAGTGATGAGGACAGAAGTATAGAAATTATAATCTAACTTACAAAATATCTGGCTTATCACGAGTCAGACATTCTTGCTTCTACTTGTGCGTACTGGTTTCTTTAATTTTCTTTTGCTAAACACAGACAAATTTTAATGAACTGTTTGCTGGCAGATAGGCTCTTTTGGTACAATTACAAGAATTGTGAATATTGCACCCAAGCGTGAAAATCTTCTGAAAGTTGCCGCGGCAGGACCCTTGGCTGGATTTTCCTTGGGATTTGTTCTTCTGCTTTTAGGATTCTTCTTACCACCTAGTGATGGCATTGGTGTTGTTGTCGACGCTTCTGTATTTCACGAGTCTTTTCTTATTGGGGGTACTGGTAAGCACTTCATTTCAGAAATATATTGCATGCTTAAACTTTGTGTGCATATGTTGACTGTCACATTCATTTCTTTTATAGCAAAGCTTCTTCTCGGTGATGCGCTGAAGGAAGGCACTCCCATATCTCTTAACCCTCTCTTGTTATGGGCGTGGGCTGGACTCGTTATCAACGCCATTAACAGCATTCCAGCTGGAGAGCTTGACGGGGGCAGAATTTCGTTTGCCATTTGGGGAAGAAAGGTATGCAATTCGAGGTTCATCATGACTTAAACTGGCAGCTTGAAGGTTGGAAATCTGTACTGATCAATCGTTTCATACAACAGGCTGCAACTCGCATCACAGGCGCTTCAATCGCGCTGGTCGGATTGTCATCACTAGTTAGTGACGTGGCATTTTATTGGGTAGTTCTGATATTCTTCTTACAGAGAGGGCCGATTGCTCCACTCTACGAGGAGATCACAGATCCTGACGACAAGTACGTTGGTCTCGGCATATTAGTTTTGTTCTTGGGATTGCTGGTATGCTTACCATACCCCTTTCCCTTCGTAGATGAAATCATGACAAGTTTCTAAGGGAACCGACTCATGCGTGCATATTGGAATCGGATGCTAATCGATACATACGTCGTCGTTCAATAGCATGGATTGTTCATCAAATGAATACAATCAGCCTATATGTTTCTTTTATACAAGTGGAAGTGATTTTTCAGTTCTTTTACATAATTATTAAGCTTTGTGCGGCTCATTTGGCTGAAAACCAATTGAAAACAGGTTGTGTTTTACACAAGTGACCATAACATGCATAAAATTCTCCCTCAACATTGGATAATCGAGATGGCTTACATGAGGCGAGTTTACTGTCACGTAATGTTCCAATTTAATAACGTCATGCTCTGTGGAAATAAACTTTAACTTATACATAACATGACATTATTAGAGCAGGAGGTCACATTGGCGGCAAATCTGTGGAGCATGCGATTGCAAGTTGCTCTTTCAAAGAGATCTATTCGCAACTTAAATGTGAATGTCAAGAACAAAAACTACAACCCTACCAAAAAAACGGCTGCCTAATTTCAGGAAAAGTGATTGTTAAATTGTCAGTGCCAATGTGTGGATACCATTTCTTGTGTGGTCTGTTTTGCGTGAAACAAAATAAAAAACATGCTTTTCAAAAACTCAAAAAACGTTTTCCACTTTTGCAGATGTTGGCACTAAAACTTGTAAAGTTTCACTTGACTACCAAAACTCTCATTGATTGTGCTCGATGATGCCCATACTTTCATGGCGGTCGGAGAGATCTACTTTCAATATTTGCAACACCAAAAATATGGAAATTACTCCTCAAATGTTTCGTTGTCGATTTATAAAATTTTGTGCTCAAAATTGAAACAGTTCATATTATAAATTACTTTGTAAAGATATATTTGCAAAAAAATCAATAAAATATGAGAAAATAAAATAGAAAATTGATTTCTGCACTCTTCTACACTTCTACTTTTGTATCTATTTCTCGATTCTTTTTTAATTTATTCAATTTTACGACCGACAACAAAAGAGAAAAGTGCAAAAGAAAGCCAAAATTATTTCTATTAAAAATATGACAAGGGGTATCAGAAATTGATTATATTTCAAGATTGTTCTTTTAGTTGATATCACTCAAGATTTCAAATAGAGCATAAATATTGTCCATGCAATTTAAACTTATAAGTTTATAACTTATTTTAACAAAGTGAAAAATGAGTGTTATTAGACGCGAACATAGAAACTATTCCAATAAAACGAAAATTGAATGTTAGTAGATCACATGATTACTAGCCTCATTCAACATTTCTCATTAAAATTGTGTTATATGGGATTTGCAGATGAACTTTGTAAATACATTCTCCTCGTAGATTTTTGGGGTTGGTGACTATTTGCTTTGATAAGGTTTCTCCTATTTACTTGGATAGGATTCCTCCTATGTCCTTACAAATATCTCCCCTTTTGGTATTCTTTCTTCCTTGCTATATTTGGCATCTGACTTGTATATACCCTTGGAAAATGAATTCTCACTTGGCACTTAATGCACAATCTATTACAAAATGTTTCCTATTAAAAAAAATGGGAAAAATGAGACGCATGTGGTGTATAATTGTGATACACTAGAGACTCAATATCAAATACCAAAATACGATTTTGTGACCGAAATTCTAAAGTTCTAAATTAAATTTTGCAAAGAGTCGTTTTTATCTTTATACCCATTGTTCTGTATTCTATTCCTCCCTCAATATAATACTCAGACGTTGCATTATCGTTCTAACTACCTACCCAAATGCCAAATCTTAGCTACAAAATCTAACACTAATTGCCATAATCCCCTATTTCTCATTCCTTATCTCACCTATTTCCTTTTTTATTTTTTTGTCAAACCTATTTCTAATTGTTCATGAAGGTGGGTTGGTGACAGAGCCAAAATTAGTAAACTCTTTATCAAAAGGAAAAATCTAAGATACATAGAAATATTTTTTTACCATTCCAAAACTTTTTACCAAAAATTCTAAATAGCTAAACCAAAAAATAAAAAATAAAAAATAAAAAATAAAAAATTGACAAGCATTGAGGAGAAAAGATAAATAAGGACAAAGAGACTGTTACATGCACAACACATTTCTTGGAACTTTGTCCAGTTATCAATAGATAGTTCCACCCCATTTTTCACAGGGAGCACACCCCCAGAGCACCGCCAGAAAAACAGAGTGAGTACCGGCGGCGGCCCGCACTTCCGGTTTCCCTTTCGAAAATGCCAGCCCTCTGCTTCTCCCAGCGCCTGGTGCCGAAGAGTCACCGGCTGTCTCCGGTTCCGGTCATCGGCATTTCGAGTAGAAACTCGAGCTCACTTGCATGCGTCCCTGGAACGAAATGCTGCGCTCTCTCGAATCAGTCGTTAGGTAATTTAACATTTTCTCGGCTTGATTTATACTGTTTGGTTGCTCAGAAAATGCGGGAAAAAGGAAAGAAGTATAACAAGTTGAATTTCTGTGTTCGTTTGTGGTCCTGTTTTCATATTATCACCTCATTTAAGCAAATTACTTGACTTAAGCTCAGTTAATTGGTGCTTACTTTTGGTTTAATTCTACTGATTAGAACTTGTAATTCAATGGCATTTGTTTTGTTTGTGCAATTTATATGGATTAATGTTATCATTTTCAAATATTTTCTTTCAACATCAAGAACATAATACTTTTTACGTTTTAAGTTCAGATTTTTTTCTTCTAATTATTGAATTTTCAAGATTTATTGGAGATTTGGTTCTAAGGGACTAAATCTATGGTTTTTTTCTTCTTTAAATTATATTTCCTTATTTCTGCAATTTTTTTTCTTCTAACTTTTCAGTTACTGATGCAAGCAAGTTTGTGGAAGCTTCAAAGAATGGAAATTTGGTTCCTCTTTACAAATGCATTTTCTCTGACCAGCTCACTCCGGTGCTTGCATATCGATGCTTGGTTAAGGAGGACGATCGAGAGGCTCCGAGCTTTCTGTTTGAATCAGTGGAGCAAAACTTGCAGGTTTCGATCAAACCGTGCTAAATATGCTTTGATACTTATTGGTTTTGAAATGATGGGTCTATTGGATTGTACATTGTAATTTTGTGTTGCATTGATTGTATTAGGGGCGCTTCAGCGTTGTTGGCGCTCAGCCAACAATGGAAATTGTGGCAAAAGAAAATAAGGTGACGATAATGGATCACGAAGAAGGGCGCTTGACTGAGGAGTTTGTTGAGGATCCGATGGTTCTTCCGAGAAGAATCTCAGAGGATTGGAGCCCTCAACTTATTGACGACCTTCCCGATGCATTTTGTGGTAAGAGAAGTGAAGTTGCAAGTTATGTTTGTTTATGACAATATCTTGCTAAGCATCATAGCTGCGACGGAGATGTTTTCTGCTAGATTGTATGGTGCTGGTATTTCCAAATTGGTTTCCTAGATCTCCTATGCTCAAGCTAACATGGAGATGTACAAAGATATGCCTATTTTTCGAATTTTCCATGGTTCTCTGTTTTGCTTGTGTTTTCCTTTTCCTACTCCTTGAATACAAAAATAATTCACAGTAATTGTATGTGGAAAGTATAATGCATTAAATTGTTATATTGTCTCGTGACAACGTACGTAGATTTGACATTGGATGCGTTGTAGAAAGTACATTGGTTGTCTCAATTTTGACCAAGTGTATAGCTTTCCGATGAACTGAGCTTTCAAAGATGAGTTTAATTGCTGTATCATTGGTTATCTCTTGAATGGTTTAATTGCCGTCTCATTTGAATTCTTACAATAGTAGTTTCTCTTTATACTTCCTATAACACACTTAGTGATAAACCGTTATGAACAGGTGGCTGGGTAGGTTATTTTTCGTATGATACAGTTCGGTATGTGGAGAAAAGAAGACTGCCATTCTCAAAGGCCCCCAAGGATGACAGGAATCTTCCGGACATGCATTTAGGGCTCTATGATGATGTCATAGTGTTTGATCACGTGGAGAAGGTACTCTTGTTTCAATCTTCTTACGGCGCTGTGCATGAAATAATCGAAGTTTTGATGTTTCTGTATGAAACCGCGATGTGTGCATTTGTAAATACTATTTGTTTTTCAGTTTTCAACCTATGAATTGTTTCCTCAGAATTTGATCGGTAATTAATCTGACTCAGTTATGGTTGAGGTTCTTACGAGCTTTTGTTCATCTCAGAGAGTTTATGTGATTCATTGGGTGAGGCTGGAACGGTTCTCCTCCGTTGAGAAAGCTTATACAGATGGAGTAAAACGTTTGGAGGATTTAGTGGCCAGAGTACACGGCGTCGACCTGTGAGTAACTATTGTACTTATTTATTACATTGGATTTCCTTTTTCTTTCAGACCATATTGATTTGATTGTCAATTGTTAGCCCAAGGCTATCTCCAGGATTCATGAGTCTATATACTCGTCAATACGGTCCTCCTCTAAAGAATTCAAGCATGACAAGTGAGGATTACAAGGACAAAGTCAAGCATGTAAAAGAACATATACTTGCGGGGGATATTTTCCAGATTGTATTAAGTCAGAGGTTCGAACGCCGAACATTTGCCGACCCATTTGAAGTTTATAGAGCCTTGAGGACTGTAAATCCCAGCCCATATTTGACTTACTTGCAGGTTTGTGTGATTTTCCTGGTGGTTTTTTTTCCCTTCTTTTGTATGGCCAATATCTGTTCAGGATTGCAATTTCCAACTCTTTTTTTTTTTAATATATTATTATTGCCACCGAAAAATAAAAAAACAAAAAATTTACCTGTTTTCGCACATAGGCTAGAGGGTGCATCCTGGTTGCTTCAAGTCCAGAAATTCTTATGACTCTAAAGAAGGTAAATATGGCAAGTAATCTCCGTATTAATTTTTCTTCAACTTCTTTGAGTTCGTATATAAGTGCTTAAACTTTTAGCTTTAATTAATAGATCATGAGGTACTTTTACTTGATGATTATTATGATGTTATAAACAGAAAAAGATTGTGAATCGGCCGTTAGCTGGAACTGTTAGAAGAGGGAAGACTATCGAAGAAGATAAAAAGTTAGAAGTGCAGCTACTTGATGATGAAAAGCAGTGTGCAGAACACATCATGCTGGTTGATCTGGGTCGAAATGATGTCGGAAAGGTTTTTCTTAATCAATTACCTAATTGTGCAGACATTAATGCATGCTGGATGATTTTTATGAATTTCACTTGATAAACTTGTACTGGTGTTGTGGTTTGATATAGGTCTCCAAATATGGTTCTGTGAAGGTGGAAACATTGATGAATGTTGAACGGTATTCCCATGTAATGCACATAAGCTCCACGGTGAGAATCTCCTGATCTGATCGAGTTTGGTGTCAGTTCACGGTTTCTAATTGTCCCGTAGTTAGAGAAAATTACTAAGAATCTTTGTGAAGGAATGAGTCTTCAGTGACAAAAGGCATCACAATTCATCTTGCAGGTTACGGGAGAGCTGCATGATGATCTCACTTGCTGGGATGCCCTGCGAGCTGCATTGCCTGTCGGAACTGTTAGTGGAGCACCGAAGGTTGTCAGTTAGCTTTTACTTTCTTCCCTATTGCAGTTCACCTTCTACACAATTTAATCATCGTTTGTGATCTGATTCAGGTGAAGGCCATGGAGTTAATTGATGAGCTGGAGGTAACAAGGCGTGGCCCATATAGCGGTGGCTTTGGAGGGGTTTCCTTTACAGGTGATATGGACATTGCGCTAGCTCTGAGGACCATGGTGTTTACAACAGGGTCCCGTTTTGACACAATGTACTCGTACAAAGATGCCAGCCGGCGCAGGGAATGGGTCGCTCATCTTCAAGCTGGTGCGGGCATAGTGGCTGACAGTGATCCGGACGATGAAAACCAAGAGTGCCAGAACAAAGCTGCCGGTCTCGCTCGTGCCATCGACTTGGCGGAGGCAGCATTTGTTAGGCAATGAGAGAGTGTGTTCCTTCCAGTTGTCTATGGAATATAGTTCTCAAGCGCCCCCCCACAGTGAAAGTATCATGCACACAGGTTATAATATGCGAAAGCTTCAGTAGCCAAAGGCTTCTTACCGTTGTATAATAACCTTTAAATTTAATAAAAGGGACAGTTAAGATTTAGAAGCTTCAGTAACCTCAGAATTAAGAACAAAAAACGGTTTGGTTATCAAACCCGCGTGCCAAACCTGCTTTGACAGCCTTCGAGGATGACGATGAACTTCTCGGAACACTAAGCTCGTGAAATAACTCACTCTTCTTCGGTGAATGTTGCAGGAAATGCACTCATTCAGAACATAAATCTCTGCCGGCTTGCAGCGATTACCTTAAAACGTTGAATCGCAGCACCCATCGAGGCAATCCTCCATCAATTGTATCCTGCAGACATCTGATCTCGTTCGAAAGTTTCTATTAAATTCTGTAAAGAAATTCACAAAAGCCATGCCACACGGCCTGGAAAGTCCTCCTTGTGGTAGTAGTACAAAGCAAACTGCACAAACAAAACCAGTAACTACTGAAGGATTCAACTTCCCAACACCATTGCCAATCTCTCCGTCTTAAACGCCGGCGGTAGAGTATTCGACTACTTGAGCATCAGGCTCCCTTCTTAACATTATAAGTAGAAACAATCAAAACTACAACATCTGAGATTTCTCAGCAGAAATGCAGAAAGTCCACTATCTCTTAGAAACCTAAAACTAGCTCAACAATAATTCTACACAGTTACAGACTCCAAGGGGCCTGAAACTCACTCCGAAAAGAACTCTCCTGCACCTGGAATGCCATCGCGGCCGACCTGGCGGGTGTCCAAAGCCAATCACGCACTGCCATGCCGCCACCGTGGCATCCCAGATGCAGGTAAGTCTCTCTCCTAAACTCCGGTCCCAAATCGACTCCTAATAACAGTACAAAGAATCTAACTTGACATTAATCAACCCAAATCAGATCAAATTTACCCCCAATTTAACAACTTTAAACACTCAATTCAACTAAGTCAAAAAATTCCAATAAACCCTAGCAATAAAGCAGCTTAATTTAACAACTAAACCGAAATCCAAAAACGGAAAGCAATTCAATTTCAATCGAAATCTGATCGTTACCAAACAAAAAGACTTTAAATTGCTGCGAATTCGAAAACACAACACGATCTGAATACATTTACAGAAGAAAAACAAAAAAGCAGAAAACAGAGTTTCACTGAATATTTATGCACGTGCAAAAATACAAGGGCGTACGAACACCAGCGGAGCTCCACATCCACCACTCACCTACAGTAGTAATCTGACCAAATTGCCCCCCCTCACTTCTTGCTATCGTAATCGACGACCTCGGAGTCGGTGACGGACCTCGAGTGCTGCACTATGGACCGTCCGATCGAGTTGATCCAGTCCTCCTTCTCCTTCTCCGAGTCGGCGATGAAGTACATCGTGTCCGACCGCGTGGACAGCTCGAACGCGTACTGCTTGTTGAGGACGTCCTCGGCTCCCTTCACTGTGAGACACGATGCCACCGGGATTACGCCACGTGGCCTGGAGCCGCGGGTCACGGCGGAGTCCTTGAACCAAAAGAGCTTGCCTTGCTTGAGCACGAACCACCGGCGACGCCACGTCTTTATGTACTCGCCTTGCTTGGTCAACCAGCCGGTGCGTTCGGGGTTTGACCAGAACTCGATGCCGTCGTAGTCGTTGGGCTGCTCCGTCTGGCCAATCGCGGCCCGCCATAGACTCGCCATCGGAGTTCGGGTCGGGTTCGGGTTCTTTTTTTATTCAGAGCGTTCAACTGAATCTCAGCCTCTGCAGAAAGCGTACAGGTAGGAAAATAATAAATATATAAATAAAAATCTGTCTGTGACACGACAATAATTTAGGATTTTATCCTATTTTAAATTAATATTGTGAAATATTATTTATTTTGAAATGGACCCAGTTGACATTAATTTATTGTGTTTGATAAGTTGATGGCATTGGACTGTTAGGTAATTAGGTGTAAGATTGGACTAGTAATTAATGATAATTAAGATTACATGCCCAAAAAAAGGAGAGGGTACTGTAAGCTTTGTCATGATCTTGAATATCTTCCCATGCATATGATGTGACACCTGAAAAAAAAAATGCATCATGTATTCCTTGGTGTATTTATGACTTTTATTTTCATCCACCACTTCCTCACAAATGGATTCGCTTCGCTTATGTTTTCTTCTTCCGCATCAGTTTCGCCATTGATGCAGTTTGCTTCCTTTCCTTCTGCTGCAGGCGATTTCTCTTCAACGGCGGCGAGGAGAGCAGGATCCACAATCTGCAGTGTTCTTTCAGGTATTGCCATGTTAACAAAGTTAGGGGGATTGAAACTGTCTTTGAACATTTCTTCGGTCGGTCTTCTTCCCGTGAACATTTCTAGCACTAGGATCCCATAACTGTATAGGTCCCCTGTCTTGATGGCTCGCCACCAATTGCGTACTCTGCAACTCATGAAACAGTTAAGTTTGTAAGTTCTCTGTGGACTAGATACAAATTTGGAACATTACGTCTATAATACGCAAACTTTTACTTAGTGTAAATTAAGGGTCTCTCTGATAGCCATTTCGTGTTTAGTTTTTAGTTTTAGTTTTTGGTTTTCTCTGTGCAGCCACTGCTCTAAACTTCCGTCTGACATGTATTCGAAAACTGGAGCTTTGAATTCATTGCATTCGGCCATGAAACTCTTGGAAGCTCCTTTCCGTTGAAGGTTGAGGACCTTTATAGCAACACCATTTTCTTCAGTGTCAAGAATCCCTTTATATACGTAGCTGAAACTTCCTGATCCAATTAGAAAGCTTGGAACGAATCCGCTGGTTGCTTGATGAAGCGTCTCATACGAAACCTTCGAAAGGAAGTTTATTGATAAGACTGCAGATGGTGGTTTCTTTTCCAGTTTCCTCCTCCAGTAAATTGCTAGCAAGAACAAAGGCAGCAGAGGACATCTGGTAGCAACCAATGAATGATTTGTCAAGGATGTTATAAAATCCAGGTCATTAGCTGAATAGCATCCGGTTTCCAACCAATGATGTTGTGCTCGTATTTCGAAAGGCGCCTCATTTTGGTACCTCACCCTCCAGATCATTGCAAGAAAGGAAGTCTCTGCAGATCTTTTGGAATCTGTCCTGACAGGTTGGTTCGCGAAAGATCTAAACGCTGAAGACAGATAAGGAGGAAAGACCAATAACCTGTGGTGGTACTGGTATATCTCCACTGAGGCTATGGCCTGAGATGTCCATATACTGCAAATTTTTGCAGTTTTCGGGGGAATGCTTCCTTCTAATTTATCTTCTGACAAGTAGAGTTGAAACATTTGAGTGAGGTTTCCTACGGAAGAAGGGATCTGTCCTGATAATCTATTTCCATCTAAAGCCAGTATTTGCAGCTGTTGGAACTTCCCGGAAAAAGTAGGAATGATGCCGGTGAACAGGTTAGCCTGTATGCCTAAGACTATTAAATTGTTGAGGTTTTCTAATGCTGCAGGAATATTTCCAGATATTTGGTTGACTCCGAGGTACAGTTTAGTGAGTCGGGTTGAAAGATTGGGTCTGGTTTCCGGACGATTAGTTGACTTCTTAACACCATGACCAACGGGAAAAAATAAATTATGCAGCAAACTTCAAATTTCAATGCTGCTTTCTTTGAAACTGTTGTTACCGTTGACAATTGACACGCAGAGCAAATAGATGACATGTTCTGTTGCTGTTAACTAGGATTTGAAAGCTACTCTCCAACTGGTGGTCACAGAAAACAAAAGGACAAACTGCTGATGCATGTTTGAAAGAAAGAATCTGAAAGGGAACCAAAAAAATGCAGGTAAGAAGTCCAATTTCAGTTGAAAATTATTATCTTTTTTATTCTAATATTATTTTACGATACAATATTCTTCGTTTCTGGCAATTCTGAAAATGCAACTCGTGACTCGAACAAAAGCAGTTGTATTACGTGCTGCTTGTGATCATATGATTTCTAGGAATCGAGTTCCAGTTAGTACATCCCTTGCTAGGCATAATCCTTCTACAACATGTTCAATATCCATCCGCTCTCTCGCCAAATCTGCGGAACAAGCAACTCCTATCCTGGCCATGATAACCAAGCACTTCCTAACTCTTTGCCTTTGATCATCTTGGACCTGATTCCTATTGTTTGCGGCATTACCACGAGTGCTGCTTTCTTTTATTTGAAGAAGCACCGGATCACATGTTTCTTCTACAAGTTCAGGCAAAGCTATTCGAACAAAGTTGTGCAGGTTCAGACCATCTTTGAACATTTCATCTGTAGGCCTCTTTCCAGTAAGCATCTCCAACAGCAGGATTCCGTAGCTGTACACATCTCCATATTTTGAAACCTCGTTTCCCATGCCATACTCTATAATTTTTTTGCACAGAAGCATACGGATCATACAGTTAAAAACTGAAATAAATAAAAAAATTAGTTCTTGTACATGTCAGAAAGAGGTTGAAGCAACAATGCATCTTACCTGGGGCAATATAGCCTATGGAGCCATTTATGACAGTGGCAGTGCTTCTGTGTGAAGGAAGTGAACACGAAGCATCCGGGAGGTACCTTGCTAAACCAAAATCAGCAACACGGGCAGTCATGTCGCCTTCCAAGAGAACGTTGCTGGGCTTCAAATCGCAATGAACGATTGGCATGTGAGAGTGGTTGTGCAAATAATTCAGAGCATTAGCTATGTCGATGGCAATGTTTACCCTCTGAATAAGGTTCAAATGCCCCTGCACAATGGGTGCCCCAGCTAGTCTATGAGCTGAAAAATGCAGCCACTCTTCTAGATTTCCATTCGTCATGAATTCATAAACCAAGGCTGTGAAATCATTTCCTTGAAAATCGATACTTGTGCACACGGTCAGTAGTTTGACAAGATTTCGGTGCCTAATATTTTTCAAGGTTTCACATTCAACCAGAAAACTCTCTCTTGAACGATGAGCATTGAGTACTTTCACTGCAACAATTCTTTCTTCCTGATTGAGAATTCCCCTGTACACAGACCCGAAGCTACCAGCACCAATCAAATTCCGAGAAGAAAACCCATTAGTCGCTTTGAGGAGATCTCCATATGAAACTTTCAAGAGTGAAACGTCCCATGATGGTCCTGAAGTGGACTTTAATCTTGATTTTCTTGATAGATAAAGAAGCACAAAGCGCAATGATTTTCTTGATGGATAAAGAAGCACAAAGCACAACAGGAAGATAACTCCAATAGTACTCCCACAAGAAATTGAGATAAGTAGTTTTCGCCATGGAAATATTTCTTGCTTATTAAGTTCTTTCTTTGATTCCTTGGAGTTGCATATGGGCAATTGTAACTGAGGTATACCTCCACAAAGCCGTATGTTTCCCTTGACATAAAACGCAGTTCTATTTTTGAAAACTCCTTCCATTGGTATTGCACCTTCAAGATCATTATATGATAGGTTCAAGTTCTGCAGGTTGGGGAAACTCCCCAAATAGTTGGGAATTTTGCCAGACAAGTTGTTACGAGAGAGGTCGAAATCTTCAATCCCCCCTAGAGAGCTCAAGGATTGAGGAATTGTTCCCTGAAACAAGTTTCCTCTAAGATACAGACTTGTCAAACTTGTGCAACTCCCTAAACTTTGCGGGACTTCACCAGATAACATGTTTTCGGAAAGATCCAAGATAGCAAGATGCACCAAGTTAGACACTTCCATGGGAATGGATTCACTAAGATGGTTTCTGGATAGGTCCAAAGTCACTGACAAGGATGATAAACCCATGACTTGTTCTGGAATTGGACCGATAAAAATATTTTGAGAAAGAATTAAATCTTCCAGATTCCTGCATCGACCGAGAGTTGGTGGTATGCGTCCTTGTAAGAAATTTGACATGAGATGTAATCTGCCTAATGAAGTTAGATTGCCTATGGAAGATGGGATAGTACCTGACAGCTCATTGTGATTCAATAACAAACCATAAAGTTTATCTAGTTTAGAAATTGAGCTTGGTATAGGGCCCCTCAATAGGTTTTCCTCAAAGCCTAATGTTCCCAAGTTGATGAGATTTCCAATCTCAGCAGGAATGCTTCCGCGTATCTGATTCCCTCCCATTCTCATTGCCATGAGCTTTGTTGAGAGATTGCTGACAGATTCAGGTAGCACTCCTCCTAAATTATTGGAACTGATATCCAAACGCTCTAAATTGGTGCAATTAACCAGAGAAGAGAGAAAGTCCAAGTCACCTTCCTCATTGTTTCCAAGATTGTTAGCATCCATTTCTAACCGGAACAGATTGGACATCCTCGCCAGACTAGGTATTCTTCCTGTAAACATATTATTCGAGATACCAAATAATGCAAGGTTGGATGCATTGGAGATTGTAGTTGGTATTGGTCCAGTGAATTGGTTCAAATGGAAGTAAAAGGCTTCGAGGTTTGGAAATATACTTTGGCCCAAGCCGGGAGGAAGAGTTCCATGAAGTTCATTTTGAAGCACGGAAATTTGTGTAATGGAAGAGAGGTTGTATATGGAGGGAGGGATGGGACCTGTCAAATAATTTGAACCCAATGCAAGAAATGTTAAACTTTTCAAATGGCCAAGGCTATTTGGAATACCTCCCTGCAGGTTATTTTATGGCATAGATAGCGTCTGAAGAGAAGAAAGATTTCCGAAAGAAGGTGGGATTTCCCCACTAAAATTATTCTTGCCCAAATGAAGTACCTGAAGCTTGGACAATGAGCCAATTTCAATTGGAAGTTTGCCACTCAGAGCGTTGCCAGATAATCCAAGTTGTTGGAGGTTAGAGCAACGCGATATGTTGAATGGAATATGACCACTGAAGGAGTTGTTTTCGAGGCGTAATTGTTGCAGCCGGAACAAACGACCAATTTCTGGAGGGATGGTGTGGTTGAAGCTATTGTTTTGGAGGTTTAACGCTCTCAAAAAGCTCAAGTTTCCAATGTGGGGGGACAGCGACCCTACCAGCCGGCTTGATTGAAGGTCGAGCACCGTGACTCTCTTGTGTCTGCGGCCGCAAGTAATACCAGGCCACTGACAGAAGTGGAGGGATGCATTCCAGAAGCCGAGGATGCCCACGGGATCACCCACGATTTCATCTTTAAAGGCAAACAAGGACAGCCTATCCACCTCAGTTCCTACTAGATGCGAGGAAGAGGCGGGGGTAAAAAGAAAGAGTTGCATGAAAATAAACCAAGTACTAAGGAGGATACCTGGGAACTCCATCAAGTTTAGAAGCAGAAGTACATATGCATGAACAGAAACAAAACTAAAGTTTGCAGCAAATGTAGGTCTTGATGAAAGACATTGTAAGTTGACGCGAAGACTTACAAGTTGAAGAGTCGACAGGAGTAAACTTTCGAGTCCAAATTGGTTGCTCAAAGACTTCATGACTCGTACTAATTTTTAGATATAAAAATCTGTCAGAATGTTAATCATAATTTGAATGGAAAGTATTCGGCGAGACCCGTATGGGGGTCCACATCTTGTTCGGATTCTTAGCGGAACTCTAATCAGGGCCGTTCCACAGGGGAGAGGTGAATTGGTTTGGGTGAGAAAATAAAAAAAAAGAAAAGAAAAGATTGATTGATTGCTGGCCGCGTGATCTGCATGACCGTTAAAGTTTTGGAAAGAATCCGAAAAGAGATTCGGAGAGGACCTGGACTGGCGTTAATTGCTGTGAAGGAACTGTACATGTTGGTTGAATTCCCTTTTCATTGCGTCCCCCCTCAGACTGAGAAGACCACTAACTAATAGTGCAAAACACGTTCAGTTCAATTCAATTATTCCCTCCTCGTGCTGCTGATGCTTATTTGCCTAACCTTTCTCAGCTTCCGAATTTTCGGTTTTAGTAGCGGTACTTTTCTTTTCTCTTGCTGTAATATCTCTTGTGGTTCTTCCTTTTCTTGTCATCACAAAATGGTACATAGACCGAAACGCGCATAAGTTTGGGCCATGAAGATCCATCCGAAACGCGCAGAAATTTCGGATATCAGAGTCAAGGAAAAGTAGGACCAACGCGGTTTTGCCGCCCAAATAAGTTTGATGACAAAGTCAATACAACAATCATAGACACAAAAGTTTTTAATTAGCTTTGATTCTCAATACTGTACAGTCGCTCTGTACTAGTAGCAATCCTTTTATGTTAAGATGATGATGGCAAAGTAGTACTTAATACTTCGGCCGCGATCATATATTCTTTGCAGTCATAATTCAGCTACAACATTGTTGATGTCTCCTCTCTCTCTCTCTGCTGAAATCCGAGAGAGACGGGAGACGAGACAATGAAAATCAAGCCCTCCTCCGAGAAGGTTCATTCATTTGCGAATAATTTGTTCTCTAAACAGGTGGTGAAAGAAAAAATTGATTAGGACAAACTGATAAAACATCTTCGAAAGCGAGAAGTTGAATGGAACAAACAAAAAAACTTAAGGTGAGATTATTGAACCCATACCCTGTTAAAAATTATTTATTTTATTTCTGATTACGTTGTTTTCATGCTACAGTAATCTTTTGAAATGTAACTTAAAGAGTTCAATTAATTTAAAAGCATGCATGACTCAGTCCTCCATCCAAGCCTAGTCACACCCAATTTTTGTCTCAACACACCCAACAATCTCTTCCCACTCAGCGAAATTTTAAAATTGTAACTATTTACGCTACTCACCCAGCTATTCTTCCAAAAATTACCCCTCGCTCACCCAATTTATTTATGGGGTTTTAATGAAAATGGCTTAACATAACAAAAAATTAATAAAAAAACACTTAATTGACTTTTATCTGTTCAACGCATTTTATCCATTCAACACGAACCGAATTACACCTTGATCGAACACAAATCATTGGATCGTGTCGAATTGCATTTCCAAATGTGTTTTCCTTTTTCGTAGGGAAAGTCTCACAAACTTCCAATTAGCCAACAATTCATCAATTACAGATTCTTGAAGAAAATGAAGAACAAAGCACACCACAACAAAACAAGATTAAAAAAAAACTAATTATACTATGCATTAATTCCCATAAAATAAAAAGAATCAGAAAATGCAGCATGCATAAAGAAAACCAAAATTCCTACTCTAAATCGAGAGCTCTTACGGATCTTAGGGAGTGAAAAGAACGAATCATTTTCGGGTCCAACGAATAGTTCGGTGGGTTTCCGCCGAAACTTTTGTTCGGTGGGTAGCTGCCAAAATTGTGAATAATTCGGTGTTACATGCCGAACGAGTATGCACACCAAGGGTCGGAAAACTTAAAATTTAAGGATTTCTTGAAAATTTTCGAAACTATACCTTTTTGTAATTCTTTTAAACAATAAAAACTCGTACTGAAAAACTTGAGGAATGTTTCCGCGTATCTGATTCCCTCCAAAATCTATCATCCTGATCTTTGTTGAGAGATTGCTGATAGATTCGGGTAGCAGTCCTCCAAAATTATTGCCACTGATAGATAATTTTTGTAAATCAGTGCAATTAACTAGAGAAGAAAGGAAATCGAAGTCACCCTACTCATTATTTCCAAGATTGTTAATGTGAAGTCTTAATTGAAACAAATTTGACAGGCGTGCCAGACCAGGCACTTTTCCAGTAAACTGATTGAATGAAAAGGTTTCGAGGTTGGGAAATATAGTGCGGCCCAAGCCAAGAGGAAGAGCTCCATGAAGTTGGTTTTGAAGCACAGCAATGATTTTAATAGAAGAGAGGTTGTATATGGAGGGAGGGACGGTACCATTCAAATAGTTTTCAGCCAATGAAAAAATATTAAGCTTCTCAACTGGCCAAGGCTATTTGGAATACCTCCATGCAGATTATTTTGGGATGCAGATAGTGCTTTAAGAGAAGAAAGATTCCCAAAAGAAGGTGGGATTTTCCCTATAAAAATTGTTCTTGCTTATTTCAAGTATTTGAAGCTTGGACAATGAGGCAATTTCAAATGGAAGTTTGCCACTCAGAGTGTTTCCAAGTAAGGCAAGGTATTGGAGGTTAGAGCAATGATGAGTAGATTTTATATTATATATTTATCCTTATTCTTAGCATATTTTAGTTAATATTTTGAAAGAATTTTGATACTTTGAATTGTATTTTCAATATAGGACTTTCAACTTCCTCTGGAGCAAAACATAATCAAATGGACGAATTTTGGAGTAATTCCAGTTGGAGGACGTCCGCGAGTCATTGAGCTTGATCATATCAAAATAGCAGATTTTTCCACAAAGTAGTTATTTTCTGGCAATAAAATAAAGGAGCAGTGCGCGGTGCTGGAAAGTCACTTTTTTGGGTTTAAATTGCGTTTTTGGAATCCAAGATGACCTCAGATGGATTCGTGGCTTTCTGGAGATGTGTTCAGAACGTTTTTATCTTTAAAGCAAGCTATCTTGGGCCGGATTTGGAGGAGATTTGAGGATAAAACGTGGCTGAACAGTTTCTATGCAGAGTCTTCTAGTTTAATTAGGACTCTATTTTCTAAGTTATTTTATTATTATTTAGTTTCCTAGTTGGAACAAAAGACTATTATTTAGGGATTGTGCGATGGCAATAGCAGATATATTGCTTTTGCGGTTCACAATTGTTGGGCAGGCTTATTTTTATTCAACTTTGGAGACAGAGAGAGATTTGCTTTGCTAAGGTTCTTGGAGATTTTCTACCAGAAGGTGTTTTCATTCCTTTTCTTTTTAATAATATTTTCTATGATTTCAATGATGAGTATGTGTAACTAATTTCCATTAGCTAGGGCGAAACCTTAAGCCTTAGCATGAATATGTAGTTTTTATTTAATTACTTATGATTGATTGCATGTACGCTTTGAATTATTGATCACTGTTTTAAACTATCTAATTGTCTTGATGACTGGCCACCATTATGATGTTTAGAAAAGTAATTGGATGCAATTCGGTCGGAGTATCACCGAAGGATTGAGTATTACTTTTCGTGATTAATAATTGTAATTTCACCTAAGACGAATATCACGTTCTTAGGGGTTGCATGGTTTTTCAAAAGGTTTTCATAGAACTTAATGAGTTTTGCATGTTTATATTTGATCTGAATATCACAGACGAATTGCATGTTAAATATACGTTCTTGCTTGAATATCACGAGGAGAATATATATTAGTAAAACCTAACATTCAAAGTGGCATGTGTAGATCATAAGTAATTAGTAGAAATTCATAAGATTGCTAGGTGATGGTGGAACTCTAGTGCTTTTATAAATTGGTATTTAAAACTCTTTCCTTTTATCATATTTGTTTTTAATTAAAATTCGTTTTTTTTAATTACCTAAAATCAGAATCTCTTTTCTCAATTTTCAATTCTAAGTAGTTAATTAAGAATTGTTTTTACAACAATTATCCAAATAGTCCTTGAGGAGAACGACTTTGCATGAGCATCCATACTACAATATCATTGTATTCTTGCAAATATTTCATGTGATTTTGAGCCTAATTGCATAAACGTTAAAAATCAGATCAAGCAACGGGATATGTTGGATGGAATATAAACCACTGAAGGAGTTGTTATCAAGGCGTAGTTGTTGCAGACGGAACAAACGACCAATTTCTAGAGGGAAGGTGTGGTTGAAGTTTCCAATGTGGAGAGATAGGTGGCCTGCCAGCCGGCTTGAATGGAGGTTGAGCATTGTAACTCTGTGGTGTTTGTGGCCGCAAGTAATGCCTCGCCACTGGCAGAACTTAAGTTATCTATTGGGCCATAACTTAAGTTTGGTGATGTGTTTACACTGAAAAATATCTATTGGGCCATAACTTAAGTTTGGTGATGGGTTGGGCCTAAGAAAGTAAGGGCTCAACCCAGGCCAGTGGACAGAAAGGAAGGAAGTCTGAATAGTCCTCCACTGACAGCATTTAACGCAAAGCACTAGACAATTTGGAGAGAATCAGACTATGAATAAAGAACATTTTCTCAGTGGGAGTAGGCTGATCAGGGATATTACCCATGTCTTATTGATTAAGCCTTACCTTACTGAGTCTTCAAAGACGGTGGCAGAGAGAAGTGACGGCTATGATGTGAGCTCCATGCTGGTCTATATAAACAAAGGGAGGATTCGAAGACCGGGACACTCAAAACAACCAAAAACAGAACTCTTAAGTTCAGAAAGAAACCTCTGAGAAAATCCCTCAAAGTCTTTTCCAGATACAGACTTCGTCTCTATCTGCTACTTTCTCATTCACACTACTTGTGTAGCTTGTGATTTTGAGAACTCAAAGACTAGAACCCTAGGATTATACATCCTAACTCCCCTGAGGAGTAGTGAATTAAGCTCTGCCATCAAATCATCCCTGTTTTGATAGTATCGATTAGAAATCTTAAGCAAAGTTGTCTTTGATTATTTCCCTTTGTAAGGAACCATCTTTGAAAACCATCCCGACGGAACTAAAACCAACCCGATGGGTGTTTATTCAATATGAAATAACCATTACATGTAATATTATTGAACTTTTTACTTAAAGTCTTTCAATACCAGTTCTTACTTAACGTCTTTACTTACAAGTCTTTACTTTCAAGTATTTCAATATCAGTCTTTAATTATCGTCTTCTCTTTTCTATGTATGCCCAAGCGTGGAACATTTTGTTATAACCAGTTTATATCAAAATCCCATCTTAAACAATCTCTAGTATAAACAATCGAGAGACATTAAAAGTCCTTAATAAGCAAGGCAATAAAAAGAACCTAACCAAGACCTAATCTAATTAAGTCGCCAATCCGATGAACGGAAGTTATATTACTTGTGGCGCAAGTACCTATTATATTTAAAACTAACTTATACTAAAAACTAATACACATCTTTCTATTGGCAGATGCCAATAGTGGCACGCCTGACAAACACACCAACGACAAAGGCCTCATAAACATTCCTTCGTAGGAATCAAAGTGAAGCCTACTGAAACCAACCCGATAGAAGGTGTAAATCAGCGGTTGAGCCAACGCGTATGCTCCTTGCCTACATCCTACAAAAGGCTTTGACCAGAGGGATTCATTCCAGGAGCTAAGGATGTCGAGGGTATCGTCAGCGATTTGGGCTTTAAAGGCAAGCAATGACAGCCTATCCACTTCGGTTCCTAGTAGACGCGAGGAGGATGCAGATGTGCATGATCATAAACCAAATGCTAATAACATGGATACCTGGGATTGGGAACTCCATTTTAAACCGCAAACAAAGCTCAAGTTATGAAGCAGATCAGACAGATCTATATAAACATGCAAGAAACAAAGCTCAAGTCTCCCAAATAAATAATTGATGTTTGCACTTGGTTTTCTACCCTGATTGACGGATTGTCTCTGCAATAATTCTAGCTCCATAACTGGATCTCACATTCGACATAAGTGCCTTCGTGAGTCATACGACACATGTACAGACATTTCATATTTGGAAAATGATCTCAAGTAGCTACTGTAACAGTGCTTACGTAGCACTGTAACATCCATGTCAATGTCATGTCGAAATTTTGTTTCATCTATTAATTTTTTAGCAAATAGTCACGCATTGTCTTGAAATCATATCAATTTGTCTATGTTGTCACGGACTCTATATTGCTACATTGATAGTGTCATTTGAGAGCTTTATCTTGAATGTTCGGATACGAAAATCAAGGGAAAATAGGACCAAGGAAGTTTTGCAACCCAAGTAAACACAATGGCACTAGCTTTCATTCTCATGTGTACCAATCGTCACACAAGTCCTCTAAAATAAAGTTTCATACCAAAAATAATAACTAGTAATTTTTCCAAGTTCAAAGTTAAAAAGAATCTTTGAATATAAATAACAAAAATAAAGTTAAAATAATTTAAAACACGCTCACAAGAACGTGAATATCAAAAACAAAAACTACATCTTAAAAATAAATTTAAAAAATTTTACAATGCCTGAAAAGTATCATGAAAATAACAAAAGAAACGCCTACTCGTATTTATGAGAGCAACTTACATAAATCAGATTTACTGTCACATAGCGTTCCGTATCTAATAATACATCCGTATTCACAGTCAAATAACGTGAGAATTTGTATAGTAACGTACGTAAGCATAGCAAAATGAAGAAGGGTCCACATAAAATTGGCCTGCACCAAATCAAAGCCCAGTCAGTCGGCCTAGCCCAACGCAAAGCCCGCCGATATTTCTCCTGCGTAGTTTTGCCTTTGCGAGCATTTCGCTCGGCAGTTTAGAGCCAGATAGAAAGAGAGAGAGAGTCGTTTCTTACGTGTCAGTACACTTGACTCGATCAATGGCCTCGTTCACTCAGCCCGAAGACGACTCAGTCCCGGTCACTGGGTCAACTCGCCCGTTCGATGACGACGGTTACCTGGGCTACGACCCCCGACTTTCCTCCCAGCGTTTCGATTCCTTCGTCGACTCCGAGTCGCTCAAGGACTCCGCCACCGATTCCCCAATCTTCCACGGCTCCGCCGTAGACTCTTTCGCCACTCAGCCGGCGTCCGAGGCCTTCTCTCCTCCGTCGATCTACGCCGAATCGAACGGCCAGGGCTTTGATGGAGGGTTTGGCGGGTCGGACGATCCGATTTTGCCGCCTCCGTCGGAGATGCTGCCTGAGGAGGGCTTCGCTCTCAGAGAATGGAGGAGGTAGGGTTTCGATTTTCGATTTTTGCGATTGATCCAATAGTTCTGTATAG